>OU015493.1:103160016-103209997 GCA_907164885.2 Dolomedes plantarius
TATATAGTAACTTTTTATTTCGAATAATAAATAAATAAGGACTTAATTTTTTTGTTATTTTCTATATAATGCACCAAATTGTTAAAACTATATCTAACTATAACAATTTCATAAAAGTCGCATTTATAGGCTCATCAACTTATGCGGCCTCCTTTATTACTACCTAATTTACATGTGGCCTCTAATGGTAAAAAGGTTCCCCACCTCTGTTATATAACAATGCTTCGTGGCAAGTTTTACAAAATCTACCATTTGGAGAATATCTGAAACGGCGTAATCCTTATATACCAGTACTTTTTTAAAAAAGAATTTTGCCAGGAACCATTATGGTAATTATAGCGGATAGCTTGACAAGTTTGTTCCAGTCAATGGGTTTTAACTATTATATTGCTTAGATACTGTTGTTGCTGTTGAATATTAGATTTCGAGTGTCTACCCCAAATGATCGATCTACACTGTCATCTAGATCAGGGCTGGCCAAACTTTTTTAGTTAGCGATCGACTTTTCTATAATTTTTTATTCGGCGATCGACTAGTTCTTATTCTTTAAATGGAAAATGAGCCTCTTATCACTAACATAGTCCATATATATATGAAATTATGGCTCGCGATCGACTAAAATCATGTCGAAGATCGACAGGTCGATCGCGATCGACCGATTGGCCACCTCTGATCTAGATGACTGATAACAGACAAAATAAAAATACTATTATTGAGTTTAAAAAAAGAATTATGACTAGCTTTTTTTACTGTTAAGTTTCCTTAGAATCAGGTCTTACTTTTAGTTACGATTAGTCCATCAGTAACTAAATAGAAATTTATTTTCATGTAAGGGACATTGTCGGGAATAGCCCTGTATTGTATTTTGAACAGTGGGGTCAAATTTTGATTGTTTTTTTCCAGGTTAATCTCTTTGCCATCTCAAAAGCAGACTAAAGAAAACACACGAAAAATTACAAAAAAGTTAATAAAATGATTTTTTTTTTTTTCCAACCGCGTTCTTTCAATCTGTTTCAAATTTATCGTTACTGATATGATAATCTTTACGTTTCGAGGATGTGGGTTCTCCTAAAATACTACTAACACAGTAAAGCTGTCCTTCCAAATCACTTTCCTGTCATTTTTTTAATTCAGCAGATTTAAGTAAATACCTCCAATCCTTGCCGGGAATTTTTGCCTCCTAATAGGATTAATAAGGAACAGATAGAGCTGGAAAAATAAATAAATAAATAACCCAAGCAGTGATGCGCGTGATCTGTATACAAGGGAATAACAGCAGTCTACCGGGACAAGAGATCGAACCCTGTTCTTTCATCCTCGAGGCCGGAGTTCCCTAACTCAGTTACACTGGCTGTGCGATTAATTGCCATATTTGAGTGGCAACTTATCAACAAGTTAAAAGAACAAATGGTTTTGCCCTTATGAAGAAACGGAAGATATTTTCACAATACCATATTCTCTGTATACAATCTGTCGTACTACTACAATCACACTTCAAAATTGCGAAATTGTTCGTCTAATATGTTCGTCTTGTTAGGTTAAATTTAATGAATATCGAGTAAGATAGAATAATAACAAACAAACAAAAAAAATTTACTTTATGGTAACATACGTATTATGGCTAATGGAAGAGTAAACTTAATAAAAAAGTTTAAAATAAATTACCATATTTTTCGGATGATAAGACGCACCTTTTACATGAAAAAATCGATTTAAAATTGGGGTGCGTCTTATGGTCTGAAGGTAACATTAAAATAAAATTAATATTTTATTATATATAATATATGTTATATTATTCATTATATTTATTATATATATTTCTTATCTTTAATAAGTAAGAAACTGAAAATATCTTTCTATACCTAACAAACTACAAAATTTTCTTTTCTAAAAATCTTCTCATAAATATGAGGTGCGTCTTATGGTCCGAAAAATACTGTACATTATTTTGTAATAGAGTATTTTTACAGCTTGTGAGTTAACTCAGAAGCATCATGGCGTGTCCTGGTGTGCTATTGTACAGAACAACTGCCCGTAATTCGAGAGATCTCGAGTTCATTTTTCTGAGATGGCCATGTTGATAGAAAAGCACATGTTCGAAAAAGGTTAAAAGTTCAACATTAGAAGTGATGCACCTATGTGTTGTAAATACAGCCATACCGTAACCAACATCACATTAAAAATTTTGCGTGATAAAACAGAAAAAAATTATTCAGAGTAGCGTTACTTTATTTTTAAAAGTGAAAAATATATTTCTCGAAACCCTAAGGATAAATCTCCGTAGCCAATTTGGCTTTAATATGTTATAGCAGGCTATAGATCAGGGGTCCCTAAAGTGGTCGATAAGAGTTATCTAGGGGTCGATGAATACACGAGGGTCGAAAGGGGGTCGATGAATACACGAGGGTTGAAAGGGAGTCGATTAATACCAAAGAGGATCAATTAAACTGTCTCGGAAAAAATAGAATATTCCCATAAAAGTTCGAAATACGAATATGATCAACTACTGACTATCCTAGTTATAGCTTGAGTTTTGCGTCAAAGCTATATCTTGAGATTTGCGAAAAAACGTTACAATTGTTCAAGCTCGAACAATCATAATGGCCTTTCAAGTAAAAATGGAGCTATTTAAATCTTCACTGGTTCGATCCGATTTTAAATATTTTTCAAACTTGTGAGTACTAAAAGAAAATGAAAAGATTACCGACCGTGATTTGGAGATATATATTAAACACCTTCATAAATTAAGAGAAGACTTTAAAGCCGTTTCGAAAACTTGGAGAATATGCATAATCCCGAATGGTTTGCTACACCATTTGATGCAAAAATAGATAATGAAGGTAGTGAACCTTGCTTAGAAGAAGATGAACTGATTGAAATATGTGTAGATCTCGGAGCTAAAGCTTTCTTTAAAAATAAAAACCTCAGTAAATTTTGGAGCAATAACAATATTGCCATTAAATATCCCAAGCTCAGAGCAGAAGCCGAACCTTTCTTACTTGCATTCCCAACTTCATACATAGTTGAAGCTAGTTTTAGCCACACGAATGCAATTTTAACAAAACAGAGGAACAGATTGAACTCTAGAATTCGTGGTGATTTGCGACTAAAACTTACCAATTTTCAACCAAATATCAATGATCTTGCTGCTTATCTTCAGACACATCCATCCCATTAATATTAACTACTTTAATAAAAAGGTATGTTAACATATTTTTAAGGTATTCTGTAGTAGTCGCAAAATGATAGTAAGAGTTTTTTTTTCATCCAATATAATTTGTTATATTTTCGACGACAATTGTGTATTTTACGTAATATGACACGTACGGTCTAAGAACTATACGGTTTAAGAACTATAGGCAAATTTAAATCTATCCATAATTTTGCTACTATTTTTTAAGATTATAATAACAGTGGAAAAAATCTCCTTTTTCTGTTAATGTTATTGGGTGGATTTTATAAGATATGTGAACTATAAATTATTTCGTTGTGTTGTTATGCAGGTTTCCTTATTGCTTAACTTCGGAAATGCAAAAAAATGTTTAATGTTTTTGTTAAATACTTAATTTGGGGGTCGATAAGAAGGCAAATATTCTATGAAGGGGTCGATGGGATAAAAATTTTGGGGACCCCTGCTATAGATGATAGAGATATAACACAAAATAAAAAGCAAGGGTTATAAAAAAGTATTATCAAAAAAAAATTCTTTGATTTCTTAGACAATAATCTAAAAAAAAAGAGAAATAATGAAATAAAAAGATGATGAATATACATATACAGATAGCATTTTAAGAAAAATACTATTTGCTAGGTACACGGAAGAGCAGAAAAGATACCTTCTGTCGGCTGAAATGTTCGAAGTAGTTACTAAACATCTTACGAAAGTACCCGAGGATATCGAAATGGAGCTCTTTCCCAGACCAGCAATAAAAACTTCGAAAGCGTTACTGTAAAGCAGTCTGCAAGCGTAGTTAAAAAATTATTGCACTGGGATTCGCTTTGCGTAACCACTGAGTCAGAAGTCAAACGACACTGAAATGTGTAAGTCTGTACCCTCCCCAAAAATGGACGAGTCAAAACACTAAGAGATTTCCAAAAATTGTTAGTGGAAATTTAAAAAACGTAGCTGCTATGTGTGGGATTTTAGATAAATGGGTCTATCAATAGATACTAATTCTCTTATACAGTGGTTTTCTACCTTCCCGAGGTCAAGAGCACATCGTAGTTTTCAGAGAGCATAGCGGGCGCAACCAGTGGTTTTTGGTATCACCGATACTCATTATTTACATTATAGAAATATTTTTTTTTATATTTAACAGTACGTTACCAACCTTCTAATATTATTATAATGATTATGTTTCGATAAAAAAAAAAGAAACGTGGATAAAATTTTTATTATTTTATTTTATAAGTAGCTAGGTGGAATTTTTTTTTTTTTTTTTTTAAGTAGTATAAATGGATTTGTTACTTATAAATACTCTTTTAAAATTTAATGAGATTTTTGACTCTAAACTGAATTAGCTAATTTTTCGTTAATACAAGATGATATTCCCATTCTTAAGAAATCTTACAAATGTTCACCGGTAAGGTGAGATCTGCATTTTGATTTTATAATATTTATTGCTGAAAATAAGGCTTCGTACAGATATGTTGAACCGAAGTAAGATTCGATTTTATAGGAAGCTTTTTTAAGATTAGGAAATTTTTTTACGGTCAATGAGATTCCAAAAGTTCTCATCAGACGAATCAGACAAAAGATATCAGACGAAAGAAATTTCAAACTGAAGTCGGGCGACGTGCGCCCGTGGACACAGAGTTGAGCAGTGGCGCACCCAGGGAGTGGACCAAGGGACCCTGGCCCCCTAGAATAGAAAGGGCCCCTAAAGAAATAGAAATTTCATTATGAATATTGAATTTGCATTATAAATATGTTCATCCGTTCAACTCGGCTCCCCCCAAGATAAAATCCTGGGTGCGCCACTGGGGTTCAGAACCACTGCTTTAATCCATCCAAGAAATTCTATACGAATGACGGAAAAAAGAATGAAGTCATTAAAGAATTTTACAGTGGGAAAAATAAGAGCATTTATTTAAAAAAAAAAAAAAAAAAAAAAAAAAATATTTAAAAAAAAAAAAAAAATTGAGATGATTGCATTAGGAAAGGCCTCGCGAAAGTGCATTCCAACAGCAATTCCTCCGTATTCCTCTTTTAACCAACCCCTTTATTCTAAAAACCGAAACGCCAAGCTGATAGGTTGAGAAGAAAACACAGGTGCAAGTAATTGATAGAATAAGTCAGCACGCTACCGCACACTCAGAATTTATCAAAAAGCAACGCATACCAACAAACTGAACCGAAAACATCACTAGCTTTTTTATAAAAAAAGGGCGCTTGGATTTGGCTGATTAAGCCAGGCCCACGAAGTAAGGAAAACCACGGGTTGCCCATTACTGAGATCTCGGGCGGCGGTTGTAGCGAACGCCGGAAGGAGCACTTAACTATGTCATTCATAAAAACACTCGACGTCCGCTACGGAGAAAGAAGGAATGAGAGAAATGGGAAAAAAAAGGACCGAGAGAGAAATTTATGTAAGGCCCGTTGCACACACGGCGTAGGCGGAGATTTTCCATCGGACGTCGTTCTAAAAGTAGAGCTTACACACACGGCGAAAAACTCCGTCGAAGGGGAGAAAGGCCCACCCCTCCTTTTGGAATCCTGCACGTGTCCAAGAAACCAGAGGGGTTGCATCAACGCCCCCCTCCCCCCAGCCGGGATCGGTGGAGCCCTCCTTTTCGAATCCCCTTTACGATTCCAAGAAAACCAGCGCGCCTCCCCCCCAGCAAACCCCCAACCACACCCTCGCAAAAGACCCTACGACGGTAGAGTCCGCTGTGTGTGTAAGCGTGCATAGGGTCACATGGATAACTACTTCAATCTGGAGTCAACGAATCCGCCGGCACACAGTGGCATTCGACAGCTGCACAGGCTACCGTCGAAGAAAAATTTCATTTTCCGCTGTGTGTGCAAGCTCCAATTGACTTCTGTGGTCTACTGTTGGAACGACGTCCGATAGAAAATTTCCGCTAGAGATAAAAACGCTGTGTGTGCAACGGGCCTAAGGAACCAGGAACTAGAGAGTGTGAGGAATGGGGACCACTTACGGCTGAATGTGACAAAGTGTTTTCTGCTCGTGGTCTGATTCTGCGGAGAGAGAAAATGAAGAGTGAGAAAAGGGTCGGAGGAGGTATGCAGGGAAAATTACACAAAAGCGTTCTAAATTCCCTCGCGAACTCTTCCTCAAAGCGTGACCAACGTTATTATTTATTAATTTATTTATTCCGAGGCATACCTCACAAAGAAAGATGCATCATCAAGGTGGTATTTTCCATCATCCAACTTCTAGCAGACTTGCCATTTGGCTATATTGGGGTCTGCCGAACTAAAGACGGGACCCATGGTATAATATTTCAGTCATTGTGTTTAAAAAAAAAACAACAGCGAATATTATAAAGTCTAAAATCATACCTTTCAAACATAGAAGCAAATTTCCTTAATACAATATATCTCCTTTTATAACATTTATTCCGTCAGAAATATCAGTATCTATATAAATAAAAGAAAGACTTTGTCTGTCGGCAGGTCGGGGAACAATTCCGGGTAGACCGTTTCCGGTATGGCAACCGTTATGAAATTCGATCATGTTTGAAAATGTCGAAATCGATTTTTTTTTTTCATGAAAGTACATAAATGTAACATATTTGGAAAGAGCTTTAATGCTGATAATTATTTCTGCGTACACTTATTCTGTTACTTTAATAGTTTTAGAGATATTTCAATTCTAAATGCCCACTCCACCGATACAAAACGTAACCGCCATGTTTTAAAAGTTAAAATCGATTTTTTTTTTAAGAAAGTACATAAATTTTACATATTTGGAAAGAGCTTTAAAAACTGATCATTTTTTCTGAGTACACTTATTCTGTTACTTTAATAGTTTTAGAGATATTTCAATTCTAAATGCATACTCCACAGAACAAAACGTAACCGCCTTGTTTTACGATGTAAACACAGCGTGATTCTCACTAAAAATTTAATCACTGAAAAGAAATGTTTTATCGTGTGTCTAATTTTTAATTATTTTTCTATTTTTCATACTTTTAATTCAAACTTTTTAATCATAAATAGATCATTTGAAGATGTACTGATTTTTTGGGGATTTTTTGGCAATTAAAAGTGAAAAAAATTTTTAATTCAATTGAACTGTGATTCGAGTGTCAAGTGATTCGATAGCTGGGCAAAGCCCGAGCATAGCCGGGCGAGGCCCGTCTAGTGTCTAAATAAAAGAACTGCGGTTCCAAGACCACGGTGGCTAGGAATCAGGCCAAGTATTCCCACCTATTCTATTCTATAACCTCATCTGTCAACACAAAATCGTTTCACGTAAGTATTCTGTTAAATCCTCAACTATTCGTATTCTGCAATCCACAGTCTACACACAACATTAACAAGTAAAGCTATACAATATCAACTTACTACATCTATACTAGATACACTATAGTATACTTTATCAACCAATAAAGTACAGTCAAAGCTGGTCAGATATCTGGTGACAAAGGTAGAGAGAAGAAATCAGTACAAAAATACGCTAGAAATCATGTATAAACCCAAGCAATTACATCATAAACTTAATTAAACCCAAACATAGGTATACTCAAAAGGCCGAGAAAGACAAGAAAAATCAATTTATAACCATTAAATGCCACAGGCAAGCTATAAATGGAAGTGATATATAGCCAACTTCCTGCCCACATAGAAGGGCAGGACTTCAAATATTCTTGCGAAATATCAAGGTTTATAGGTTTCCTGGAGGATTTTATTGCAAGATGCTTTCCTACCTGAACGGCACAGAGGTATAAAAACTAGTATATGGGCTCACTCTTCACCCTAAAGACCACCCAACCTAATGCAAATATATGAGAAAGAAAAGATTTAGATTACGGCAAAAATAGTTGACGTAGAAATGGGACTGATATATGAAATGTTGTATTCTATGAAAACTCTATAAAGCAAGCCGCATTCAAATATTACTGTCATTTCCAGTTTTAGTTAGAAAGTTAGAAAGGTGACCCGATTTAGAGAAATTAAATTTAACATAATTAAACAGTTTATACAATGAATTTTCTTCACGGAATTTTTTTTTAATTAATTCGCCTCGTAAATTATGAAATTAAATGTCCGACATTTGATATTTTTAACTATGATTTATAGTAAAAAGATTAAAATCAAGACGGAATAATTCGAAAAAGACATCTTCAGGCATAGGCGTAGCGTGCCTCTAACTTATTATTATTTTTTTAAATTTATTTATTTATTTATTTTTTTTTTTTTTTTGGGGGGGGGGGTGGCACGAATTGAATGCAGTTAGGGCCCTCCTCAGCGCATTGACTGCCGGACGGTCCTAAAAATATGAAATATTGTGATTTTTTGGAATTGAATAGCAATAGAATTGATGTTTGAGTAGTATTCAAAAGTTATAAATGAGAAAAATAAATATAATGTTAATAAAATAAGAAAAAAGTTTTCTACAATTTTCTGATTTTAACTGAACTTTTATTAACGTTTTAATTTCCTCCAAGTTAAGTTGGGGGGGGGGGCACGTGCCCCCCGACGCTACGCCTATGTCTTCAGGAGTACGCAAAAGCACGTGCCTTCTGTCTGATCATGGTCATTAAAAATCTACAGTGTGCTCTGTTATCTCCAGACGTTCAAGAAGAGTCAAAGAAGAGTAGTTTATAGTAAAATATGTTCCGAAGCAGTACAACCAGAATAGTACAACCCAAGCAAATACACAACCAGTATAATTTTTTATTAATTCGCATCGTAAATCATGAAATTAAATGTCTGACATTTGATACTCTTAATTACGATTTATAGTAAAAAGATTAAATTTCAAGAGGGAATAATCCCAGATAACAGAAGGCATCTTCAGGAGTACGCTAAGGCACGTACATTCTGTCCGAACGCGGTCATTAATAATCTACAGTATGCTCTGTTATTATCTCCAGACGTTTAGAGAAGAGTAATAAAAGAGTAGTTTATAGTAAAATGCGTTCCGAAGCAGTACAACCCAATTGTATTTGAAACACGTTCCTTCGGATCATGGTTTTGAATAATTATATAACAGAACAACGCCATTTCAACAATGCTTAACTAAATGCAAAAACAGATTGAACAATTAAAGAACCAACTACTGTATAATTTAAGTCTAAAGGATTCTTTTTTCCGTATAAAATTTAAATTTTCTGCTGTGCACTTAAAAATTCCAAGCTTCTTTCACTCTTACTCTCTCTCTCTCTCACACACACACACACGCACACATAAAATTGGCAAGCAAATAAAAAAATTTAACGACTACAAAGGACGACGAACTGTAGTTTAATATAAATACTTGCATAGTAAAGCGCAGATTACAGCACTTCCCAATGTAATAAGAACTAGTTGGTACCCGTCAAAACATGACGGCTAGATAGTTAATAAGTGCACTAATACACAAATTATACTCAACACATCATTGCCAAATGTTGAAAATCATAATAATGCGCAGGAGCATATTAATGGGTTTAAGCGGCCTCGTGCTTAGTGAATATCTAAAGCCAGATTTAACAATGTCATTGAGTATGCGCAGAAAGCAATTTTTTTTTTTTTAATTGTAAATTATCGCTATTTAAACAGCGCGAAATAAACAATTTCCACCAGGTTTAATCTTATATTTCACAAACATAATTATCAAATAATTACAAGATAAAAAGAACTTTTTATATACCATATTTTAAATTTTCTGTTGAATCATATAAACTTGACAATTCTATGTATACGTAATAAGTACTTTTTAAAAAAATTTTTGATGAATTATCCCATCAACTTGAAAGAAAATGATCAAAGGCGTAATAAAGAGAGCAATTATAAGAAATTTTCAAACAACAAAACTAACTGAAAACGAATTCAATTCTGCTTAAAGATGGCTAAAAGTATCAAAAGAATGCATTGTCATCGTGTTCTGAGCTATTCTAAAAGTTTCAAATGTCTAGCTAGTCGGGAAGTTAGTTAAAAATCGATTGCAAGATTTGGACTGGACAAACACACAAACAAACAAGAAAGCGAGTTAATAAAAACATGGTAAAAAATATAAATGGCAGAGAGAGAGAGAGAGAGAGAGAGATTGATTCCTCGGAATAAACGTGTTTATCATTAAAACATGTTACTGAGCATAAGCAGAAGCAGCGAGTTTCTAAAACCAGGGTAAATCATGCCACTGAACATGCACAGAGATCAATTTTTAATTGTAAATTATCACTAATTAAAAGAAACTGTGGTTTTAAAAAACCAAATTTGACAAATCTACAGATTACAATCTTTCGTTTAAGACCAAAATGAAGTAAATTGATGCAGTAGTTTTCTCTCACGGACTGCCAAAAAAGTCGGCTTAGCAACTTAAATATACAGATATAAAAAGTTAAAATAGAAAACCAAAACATAAATGTAAAAACTTAGTTTATGTTCTCAAAATGCATACAAATAAACAGACATGCATATAATTTTGAGATAAGAAATGAAATAGGCAAAATTATATAAAAAATATTGCTTTTATTTAATATTCCTGTTCATCCCACTGCTTTTGGGATCTGAAAATGAATTTTTAATTCTAAAACCAACCGGAAAATAAAGTTTTTAGAGTAATTGTGGTGTTGTATCTACTCTCTTTTTATTACTTATTTAATTATTTAAATCAAACAAAAAGTATTGATTATTTTAAACTTATTCCTTATATTTAAAACGTATAGTGGTTAGTATTGCGTTGTGTAATAAATCTCCTAACTAAAACAATAACCTAGATTCTATGGCTAACAGAAATTCACAAATGATTACTCACAAAACATGACAGACACAATTTTAACTGAGGGATCAAACCAAAAAATTTTATTCATTACTTTTAACACAAATTAATACAATATTATCACCTTACGTTAAACAATAGAATTTAGAGAAATCTTATATCATTGCCTTAACTTCTTTATACATCAATATACACATACATATTAATAAAAGGGGACATCTCTGAAATAATCAGATAAAAGAATTCCTTCGGAGATCTTCATTAAATAGACAGTACATCTGCACGCAAATTTTCTCACTGGATGAAGATGGGTGATATTCAGACGTTAAAAAGTGAGCATATCTATTGCTACGTTAGACAAACCAGGAAAAAAAGAAAGAAAGAAAAAAAGCTTTTACCATATTACCCAGTTTAAAAAATAAATAAACAAATAATTAAAAAAAAATTAGGTAGTCTCTTCTCAGGAAACTACCGCGAGTTATTAACGCAGGATTACTTACCGTTGCTTACCTCTTTTGTATTTATGTATGTATGTGTTATGTATATATGTATCTATATATATGTACGTATACTGGCTCTTTAAGCCAGCAAAGGGTTTCTAGGAGAATCAACAGCTGCAAGTCATGTTTAAGATTCTTTATGCATTGTAAAACGTAGTGAAAGGATAAGAAAAGGGTCAGCTATAAAATTGGATACGCAGAGGAAGGGTAGATTCAGGAGTTATCCTGTTATAGTGGTCAGTATAAGGAAAGGCATTTTACATAAGTTTAAAAGATTGTTAGAAAAAGGAAATTACGCAATAAAAATATATTTATGGTAAAGAGGGGAAAGTTTAGAAATAGCCGCCGCTCCCATATAAAGACCCCATAAGAAAGGCTCAGTAGTAAAGTTAGAATCGCGGTTAGTCAAAAGCCCCATGATAAAAGAGTTGCGTTAGTCGAAAAAAGCCCCTTAGAATAAGGATTATATTGAAAGGAATTTACGCAACGGTAGCAGTATTGTCGGATCATGGTAAGGAAAAATGTTATAAAACTGACCAGGTGTTAGAAAATAAAATATAAGAAAAATGTAGAAAGGAAAAGGGGAAAATGTGAAAGATAAGTATAGGTCCAATGAGAAGTGTGAATTTAATAAAAGAGAAATATTATAGCCACTAGAAAAAGGTTTTAAAACGTAGGTGGAGTTTATATGGAGAAGAAAATATTGTGATTGGAAGGTGGAAACATATATGCAAAAAAGTTGAGATGAATATTAAGGGGTAGAAATGATACAGAGATATATAGAGAGAGTTGAGACAGAGGAGATCCTTGGCGCAGAGAGTGAGTGGCCTTTGGGCCCCCGCTCTGGGGTGTATGCAGTTTTCACTTAGCTAGCCGATTTTGGGGTAAGTCAGTCTTTGCACTTCTGTTGTTTTGGCAGTACAATCTTTTTCTAATTAAATTTAAATTAAATATCCCTTAAATGATACATACCTTTACATGTTAATCCGGTGAGGACCCAACTTGTTATTTGAAAAAAATATTAATCATTTTAGCACATTATTTATTATTCATGCAGTTATGAAAAGAATAATCATTTTAATACTGTATAATTTAATTGTTTAGTTGTGTAATAAATATTTGTTGTAAATTTGTAAATATTGGTCCTCAATAAAAGTATTTAAGTTGTGTCTACAGTGACTTACACGCTGGGATTAAAAACGAACCTGGGTAATTAATAATGAGTAATGAAACCCTGCTAATATTTTAAACTAAATCTTCTAAATCCAGTAAACGGCGAGATTAGAGCCGAGAACCACACAGCACGTATGCATATGTATACATATATGTATGTCAAAATTTTGACGCGTTTTGTTAATTTTCTGTTTAACTGTTTACTGCTTGTCCAAGCGATACAGACAGGGTTTGGTGCGCTGCCAAAATTATAACTCGCGAGGACGGGCGGACGGACAGTTTAAGCGTCTGAAATTTTCCTTTCCTCAGGACCGTTATGGAGGAACGTAACCATACGTTAAAAAGTCTGTGTGTGTGTATGTGCGCGTGTGATACAGAGAATGAAGTGTACATATGCTACATATTAAGGCTGCTATGTACTAAGAAAAAAAATCGTATTTCCCTTTTCCTCTTCTTGCAGACTCTTGTGGTGAGAGGAGTCCAGTTGACAGTTCGAGAATTCCACCCCTCTTAGGATTGACATTTTGAGGGATTGTAATGGCTCTCTCTCTATATAGGGGGGGGGGGTTAAGTACTGCCTCCAAATTTTTTATTTAAAATATATTTTGTCAGCTATTTACAGGTACATAAATGCTGATAATCAAATAAAATTGGTATTGTCAGATAGCCTGAACTTTTCTGCAAAGCGCTACAGGACTCATTTTATAAATTTCGTCCACCGAAGGAATTTATAAGCGTTTAAAATACACTATACCAGATTTTTCCCCGAATAATTTAAATTTTAAAATATTAATTGCATTTTTTTAAAAAACGAAAAATGTACACAAATATAAAATTTCTTTCTCTACGACGGAGTACAATTTTTTTAAAAAAATCTTTGAATCCAAGTCGGCAATCCATGGACAAATTTTCTCCATAGGTTAACATTGAGGTGAGCGAATCCAATGGGGTTAGTACATAGCAGACTTAAGGAGTTGCATTCAAGAGCCATTAAGCCCAACAGCGCAAATTACTCACTTCAAATCCAAACAGCTTTGAATAGTTAATTTTTCTAAAATAAATAACATACTCTATTTCGATTATTAGATAATTGCTCATATCACGTTAAAAATACTTCCATTCCATATCTACAACACTATCTCCATAACTATTAGACAATTGCAACCATGTTTCCACCTGCGGGGTAATATAAATTAATTAAAATTTTTATACCATTACGCTGAAATGCGTGGAAAAAATTTCCGTCATAAATCACAACTTACTACATATCGTATAATATGACGCCGAAGGAGTGATGATATATGGCGAATAGAAAATGTTGCCACTCCGTTAGCGATAACACTTAAATTTTGACCGAAAATTAGATAGTTCTAAACAGATAAAGGAAAAGGAACTAACTTGAAATAAAGGTACATTCAATACACAAGCACACAACCTACATTACAGTGATGAGAATTATATTTCGGCTTGAAATGTAAAATAGCCGTAAGCAGTAGCTTGTTCTTAGGGCCTGTTCACACAGAATCCGCCAGCGTCAATCGTATTGACATGTTTTAAACCAATCACAGGCCTTAACAATATCGTGGCTAATCATTTGGAGGTTTGTAATTGGTTAAATCAGGGCCCGATTATGAACGCTGGGGGCCCCTGGGCAGATGCTATTTGAGGCCCCCCCCCCTTACGAACATTTATAAAAAATAAGAACTATCCATGGGCTATACATACTATTAGAAGTACTAGGTGCATACACCAAGGGGGTTTTGGGGCCCCCTAGCATCAGGGGGCCCTGGGCAAAGTCCCGATTTGCCCATGCGATAAAAAGGCTCTGGGTTAAATATATTTCAATACGGCTGACGCTGGCGGATTCTATGTGAACTGAACCTTAGAGAGCGAGATGCAAAGAATTAGGTGGTATGAGGGAGTGTGTGTGTGTTGGAGGGGTTCAAGACATATGAATTATGTGAAATAGCCTAAACCATAAACTAAAAAGTTTCAAAGGTAATCAGTTCTTAAAATTATCATTATTTACAAATTAACCCTGAACGCCCAGTATCTATTCCCCTGTGAAGGAGGAAGTCCAATATTAGTTCCAATATTAGTCCAATATTTGTTGACAGCGCTAATTTTGCTACACAAGTTCTCTGGCTAGATTTGACTTAAAACCAAGAGGAAAAAATAGTTTACTATAGAAAAGCAAAAGGCAATTAAATGAGATAAAAAACCAAATAAGATATTTTTAATATAGTTTTAAAAAACTATTTTAGTTTTTATAGAATATCGACACTTTACTTTCAAAAAAAAAATTTAACATTAGATAATACATTATAGTCTTCCCGCGGTGAGAGTGTCAAATAGAAGCAAACAAATAATCCCGCAATGTAGACAAGATGAACGCAAAACAAAGCAGCTCAAAATTCTGAGAAACAGGTATCGATGTAAAACAATGCAAAAGGGGAAACTACATGAGCCCAGTCGGAAAATCCATAGCGGTCAGAACACAGAATATCAATCTGTTAAATAAGATGTCCCCATAAAGTAATCTAATCCTGTCATAAATTGAACACTTTATGCAGTAAAAACAATAAAACGGAGAGAAAGAATTCTCTCTATTATTGCGAGACCTGGCTGAAGACAAGGCTGTAAGTTTGGTACAGCGCCAAAAACCATTACTCGCAGATTCCAACAGTCTTGCAATGAATATGCATGCGAACGAACATTTCCAGACTTCAGGCAGCCGGATCCTATTTAAAGTTCAAATAACGATCTAATGTTAATAATGGATTAAATATGCCAAAACAGTTTCAGAGCTCTAATAACTACGCTAGCCATACATTTTCTTTCACAAACCGGGACAAAAAAAATCTTATAAATACAATTGAATAATATTTTTGAACTGAGGAAAAAAAAATTAAAGCATCATCATATCTAATTTTGAACATTCATACTTGTTTATTGAGATACTTTAAGGAATTGCTTGCCGTGTGTGGAGGGGGAGGGGGAGCGTGTCATTTGCGTGTGGCCAAGACTCCCGGTTGTAGGGAGTCTCAGTCAGTAACAAACAAACAAAAAACTATACGAAAATGAAATCAACTAAAGGAAACTGAGAAATATATAAAGAAATGTGAAAGAAACGCAATGAATTTCTTTGACAAAATTTGCACATACACACACAGGGCCCGATTTAGAAAATTCTAGACTATAGGCACAACTCGGGATGGGGGGCCCCCTAACACTGATGTGTTTGTAAAATTTCCAAAATTGACACACACAAAAAAAAATAATCATGAATCATTGTGAAAGTACCATTTTACCAAGAATTGGCTACTTGAAGCGTAGAAGCCTAGAACATTATCAAATAACAAAAAGCAATACAACATATTAACTTCATCATTAAAACACCAATACAATGCAACCAGAAAAACTTATTAATCCCTTATATACACTATAACATACATGTGATTAACTATACATATAACTATATGATGAACCAATCAAATTTGAAAGGAATATATAAAAAATATTGCTATTAAAAAAGGTAAAATTAAAAAAAAATTGAACTAGGAACTTTTTCTTTTTTTCCTTTTAAAATTAAAATTTTTGGGGTGCCCCTAGGCCCGGGCCTACTGGAAAATTGAATATTCACAATATTTTAGAAATTGATTATTTCACAATATTTTAGAATCAAATTTAAGTAAGATTCTTTTTTCATTCATTTGCACTCCTCGATGTAATTTAATGTTTCAAGATTTTGTCGACTCCAATAGATACAGATTTTAGCATCTTAAAATCAAAACGCTCCAGAGTAGCTCAGAAATGACTGAAAAAATTAGCGCAGCTATTAATGTTAGCCAGAAAATTTAACCATTGGAAATTAGAAAAATTAGAAAGAAAAAAAATCTCGTTAAGAATTTTTAATATAAATTATGAACAAAACATTTTATACTTTCTAATGCAACAGAAGACACAATTTGGGGGGGCATTTAACATCTATATTTTTACCTTAGTTTAAACCAGTACCAATTTTTAATTTACTATTACAAAATATTTCTCTTTGTACATCAGAAAATTTCAACCCTTGTTCAAGGGCCCCTCCGATGTGCAAACAGTCTGGATCACCACTCGCTCCTGTCTGACCCTGATATTACAACACACCAACACACACACACACACACGCACACACACACACACGCGCACGCACACACACACACACACACACACACACACACACACACATACAAACAAACAAACAAACAAACACATCAGATCTTTAACAGTTCATTCATCCATCATCCATTCTCCCACTTTCTTCAGATTACAGACAGATCGTGATGGAGCTCCCTTTCGACGGGAGGGAAGATCTGAAAGACGGAAAATTCACCAGATAACTCGTTGTATTAATACACTCTGCGTAAAATATTAGCGCCATTAGTAAATTTCGAAACGGTAGAAGACTACCAAATTCCAAGCGAGGGCGTGCGGACAGCCTATTTATAAACGAACCGGAACTTCACGAATACATCAACCACTACGTTTGACTCCAGAATGAAAAATATGAAAGGTGATTCGTCGATTTCAATGTGGGGTACTCAAAACTACAGATCAAATTTACATGGTCACTGCTATAGAGGATACAACATTGATGGGGATAGACAGGTACCAGTCAAATACTCACAAACCTATAACAGATTCGTGATCAGAATCGAAAGACAAAAGTTGAGATATATAAATCTTCCCTTTTAGTGCTTTCGCAGAGATACACAATACTACGTTATACTCAGTTTTCTCTACAATAGTGGTTCCCAACCGGTGGTCCGCGTCGGGAGTGGCCTGACACCACATATAAAAAAGTTGCCAAATAAATTAGGATTTATAAAGCAATGTTCATTGAACCGGATGGGCCGAATACATCCGATGACTATTAGGCGTTGAATTAAATTTTCTTAAAAGTCTAATATAATTATTTTATTATTAGAATATGATACATAAGAATGTGCGTTAATCCTGTATCCCTTTTGCCTGAGGGTATATTCTACACCCCCGGAAGATCCAAACCCCCCCCCCTCAAGTCGGTGGGGGTAGGATGGTCCGCACATGGTTCAATTTCTGGCTTAGTGGTCCGCAAACTTCAACAGGTAGGGAACCACTGCTCTACAAGGAAATATTCGTGGTTGATTAGATGGTCCTATTTGGAGTGCAAATATATCTTGTACAAAAGGCATCTTGTATACATGGTATCTTGTTTCGCTAATCACACTAGTTTAAAGCTGGTACCGGATGGTTACAAGCACTTATGACACAGCGTGGCTGGAATCCGTAGACTTCAGTAACCCAATCGTCTTAACTCATCGGCTATTGTCCTGCCAAGTAAGGATGACATTTGATGATCTGTGCCACCTCAATATTGGCCTTCAACCGAAGATTGGAAGAAGATTGAATCTTGGCCCTTTCAGAAAAACAACATTTCACTAACCTTTGTTAACGAATTTACAGCAAATTTCAATGCATATTATATCTCTCCATATTATAGTGTAAGAGGATTACAGAAGAAGAGACCGTTATTGTGTGAAATCCGCATACTAAGATCTCAGAGAAATAAATTGTAACGAATAATAAACTCATTTGGTTGGGTCAGTTTAATTATGGCATATTTTAAGAGCTCTTTCCTTGGGTGCACATAACAAAACTTAGCCTTGAATGATCCTCCAAAGAGAAGATAAAAAATCATAGCTCTAATTGCGTGCATAAGGACATACTAAAGTACGTTTGAAGTTTAAATAAAACGCTAGCTCACACACAAAAAAAACAACTACAATCTCTAGCATACAAAACACATAAAAGATAGTTTTCTTACAATTCCAAATGCACTACTACATTAGAGTTGTTTACAGGGAACCAAAACTTACCCACAACGGCACACACATTGACAGCCACTACCAATATCTTATCTTCCGGGCGAATACTAGAGCGCTGAAATCCTGTAACAGCAACTGATTGCAACAGTTGCCAGCATTACAAGTGACGTAGCTGTCAAACTGACTGTTACATTATACTGGTTTCGTGTTGCGTGGGGAGATAGCATGAAATTTAGGAATAATGAGACTTTCAAACGAACTGCTCCAGATAAAACCACAAAACACGATAAGCCCCCAACTTTCGTGATACTCGTCTAAAGGAATCTGAGAAAAGCACCCAGTTTTAATAAGAATCACTTTTTCCCACGATGACACATTAACTGACGAATACGCACTATCGTAAACTACTACTCTTCTCTTTACGCAAAGTGGTGCGGTGAAATACGAGGGGGCTGCTCATACTGTCAAAAAACGTAAAATGATAACCGAAATTTTGCGACTTATCACATTTTGTTCTCAATAGGCAAGAAATAGGACTTTATTCTTAGGCTCTCTTAAAATCACTGTCGAAAATTGTATCGTTCTGTGAACGCAAAATTGCAGTAAGAGAAAAATTTAAATGAAATTTTCGTGCATTATTTGTAGTTAAAGTTAAAAGCAATCATGCGAGACCGGTATTAAAATCGACTTCTTTCATCACGAAAAAATCGCCTCGAACCGCAAAAAAATTTAAAAACCTCTTGGACAAGTGTACGTAGGTTAAAGAAATCAGATAACATGTAATGTAAATTCGGGAATCCAGTCGAATGATTGGATAAATCCCATGTGTCTGATCGCCTTCAATTTTCGTTCTACAGAGTAAGTCTTCCTTGTATTATTCTTTTTTTTAAACGCCACAGCTTTGATCTCGCTACTTTTTTCGGGCCTTTCATTTTGAATAGTGGATAAGAGTGTTTATCCATTAAGCCTGCTGTTTAGGAAACAGAAACGTAATAGCTTATATTACTTGAAATGGATATTATTCATGTATACAAATAAATATATAACAGCTAAATTAATATAAAACAAATTAAACTACAATAATTACAAGATAAAAAGAACTTTTTACATACCACGTTTTTAAATTTTCTGTTGAATCATATAAACTTGACAATTCTATGTATTAATAAATTTTTTTTGATGAATTATCCCATCAGCTTGAAAAAAAATGATCGGCCTGCACTGTGCAAAAAATGCAAGGATGTACCGTGAAGCACGCAGTTCTGTACCTCGGATAAAAACTCTTCGCCAAGGAACAGGCTTACGTCGCATTAAGCCGAGTTAGATCCTTGGAAGGACTGCTTCAAACTTACTGGACCTCTTATTTCGCCAAATCACAATTTTAATATTTTCCTATTTAATTATTTTTCACTTGCATTTATTTTTATTTTTATTTCCTTTTCTCTCTTAATTGCACAAACCTTAACTTAATTATTCTTTTTCACTTTTTTTTATTTAATTTTAATCACTTTTTAGTCGTTTCCACTATCCACAGACTTTATAAACTGCTAACTTTTAAAAATTTTTTAAATTTTTCGCACAATATTTTTGTAAACAAACTAAATTCACATGTATTCTGTTTTCAAAATCGTCAAACGCCGTTACGCAAAAGTGCAAGCATTGAATTCGATCGAAGCGCCACCTTGTGTATTTTTCTGCTTAAAGATGGCTAAAAGAATTTAAAAAATGCATTGTCATCGTTTTCTGAGCTATTCTAGAAGTTTCAAATGTCTAGCTAGTCGGGAAGTTAGTTAAAAATCCATTGCAAAATCTGTATTGGACAAATAAGAAAGCGAGTTAATAAAAACGTGGTAAAAAGAAAGCAAAAAATTTTAAAGTCTATAAACACTGTTTCTAAATCGGTAGCACCAACTACACAAATAAACTAAAAGGCGTGTTTCTGACAGTCAAATCTTGGAGATGAACTTATTAAAAGTGCTAAACACACACATATACACACAAAAATAAATAAATAAATAACTCGATTAATATTTTTTTTCTGTTTTCAGGAACTGATAATTCACATGGTTGAAGTAATATTCATCCGGCACATTATCCCACGTTGATTATTTGCTCCTAATAAATTTTTAAAAAAAAGATGGAAAATATCTTTAAGCCGACTCTGGATCGCAACTCAGAGAAAGAAAACTGAAAACCGAAAAGATATGGGGGGAGGGGGGATCAAGCAAAATTTAAGCAATTTCAAACGCTGAACGCAATTGCCTAAACCCTCACTTTCGCTGTCAAATACAGAATAACAAAAGAGCACGAACTGCCGGTCAATAACAGGTAATAAAATAAAATTCGAAACATATCACGATCGGCCTTGACTTTGACCCGCCTAGAATTCTGTGCGAACGCGCTACGCAACGTCCAGTGGAATGACTGATCCCGTCTACAAAACGTTAGATGCGAGTGGGGCTCTTCAACTTGACGTCTGCATGAACGATAGGTCATCAGAACCACAGCAGTATGAGGCAATCGACGATTTACACGGTCTCTTGTTTTCTGTGGATTATTGTGTCAGCTATCCTGCGTTAAAGGGACCGTGAAGTGTAACGCTGCATGTGTTGCAAAAGTAGTAGAAATAATTTGCATTATACAGAGTCATTCAGAAAGAAATACAGTTCATAACTAAAATGGGAAGAAGGTGATAAAAATTGAAGACTAGCCAAATTTTGTCAGTGAATTCTGTAGATCAGTGATTCCCAACCTTTTTGCACTTGAGTACCACCTGAGAAACTTTGTAGGGTCGTGGCATACCACTGGCCACGTTATAACTTTTTGAAGGGGGGGGGGGGAGGTCCAATAAATTCGATACACATATGAATAACTTTACAAAATATATTTAAGTATAAATAAGACAAAATACAGAAAATAAATCCATAAAACTAGAAAAAGCCGTTATTGTTATTTGACAATTTCCCAACACTAAAAGGTCTTTATAGGGAGGCTTAATGAGAAACTTGCTGTTGCTTATGAGCTATTTCTTACTAGAGCTTCTATGTCAGGATCAACCAGCCCATTGTACGTATTATTAATGAACTGTTCAGCGTACCACCAGTTGGGAACCACTGCTGAAGATGGTTCATTCGTCAAAACGAACAGTTCAAAGAAAAATTTATTTACTCTTAAAAATTAAGCTAACATCTATTTAGGAGGGAAGCACAAAACTGAGTAAAAATAGACCCTGTTATTTGAGGCGGTGAAAGGCAAAGTGGTGTAAGTCAGTGAGTCAAATGGTGTAAGTCAAGCGAGTTTAGCTGCAAAAACTACAAAAAATTCCACCATAAATTGAACAAATTATAATTCATAATAATTATTACAGTATTGCAAATAATAACTATTTACAATTCCACAATAAATTGAACTTGGAGATTACATATTTGCCCCCAAATGAAAAAAGGTGAAAATGTGACTTACACCACTTTGCCTTTCAACGCCTCATTTAGAAGATGAACTTGTCGATCCCAATCCATCCATTGAACCTTATATAAACAATTTTAACAGTTCTTTACCCTTTCAGCAGATATGTAACGATACAGTGACTCGAGAGATTAAGGGCTGCGGAGATGTTTGAAAATGTAGAACAAAGCTTACAATTATTTCGGAGGATATAATTCGATCTATAGGTTTATACTCACATTACAGTGCAATACGACGATTTTATTACTAAGATAAATTATATAAGCCCTGTAGTATCAGGCGTCTTTAGCTATAGACTGTGCCTGATACTAGGCTGAAATTCCCGAGCGACGGGTGCACCCTCAAGCGGCCTCGAGGGGGAAAAGGGTCAGTTGAGATGTAGCAGCCCCAGAGCGTGGGTTGGCGGCTTTGTAACGATTCCTCTGTGCCATTCCCAGTCAGCTAGTAATACTCTTAGCGAATAGGCTCAGAATATCATCACAAAGCTCCATAGAGCTTCTGCCGTGAGCGGAATATTTTTATTCTTTGTTCCTACTTTATGTATATGTGTGTGTGTGTGTGTGTGTGTGTGTGAAGAAAATAAACGTCTTTCGTCCGAATGGTGCCTCTTCATTGAGTGAAAGAACTGAAACAACCGCTAGAACCACGTTTGGTTCTACAAGCCCCAAGAGGCAAATGTTCAGTCAGCGAAATTACTCCCCTTACATTTTCTGGCCATAATGATTGGTTAGTTGGCTTCGTAAGAACCACGCTGTTTTTTTCCAACACTGATCAGACCAAGATCTTCAGTCGACTACGAACTGCTACAAACACCCAACCCAGCTGAAGAACTCGAAGAAGCCCGTCGATCTAGCCGTTCTGCCAGCCCATTATGGAGATTAAGACATGGCATAGAAATAAAATATGACTTAAGATAATGCAATGTTAGAGATAATTTTCCCTAAAAATCAACAATTTCATCGAAATAAAAATTGATTTTAGGTCCTTGTATTAACATACGAGCAATTTATTGGTTCCGAAAGTCCTCTTAAAATTCAAACCAAGAACAACACGAACACAAAAAAGAAATGAAAGGAGTGTAACATACTAAATATTTACATTACCTGTAATTTTAGCTCGAAGTTGTTGATAAAGTCAACCAGTCAGCAGTAATCACAATCAATAGACAATACCACACAAAATTTACGATTTCTGGAAAAAAAATTGTAAAATTATTAAAGCGGAACATAACATTTTTCAACATATAATCATAACTACATTACATGTAAATAAAAATAGTAAGGTAAGCCGTGCATTATCGATATTCAATTGTACAACTAGAAGTTGTATATAAGCGCGCACTTAAACATAAAAAATTGTACAACCATGCTACAGGCGTGATTTAGTTGGGAAGTCGCAAGAGTTGTGCAAAAAACTTAACTGCTCCACGACTGAAAAATGAAGCAGTTGGACAACTCAAGTCCTGTTCACACAGCATCCAGAGCGTTGGGTTACTACGTTGGCACCGAGATTGTTGACATAACCTGTGATTGGTTCGACATATCACATGGTCAAAAAATTGAGCTCTGTGATTGATTAAATTTTTTGGCTCGGACGCTACGTAACGCTTCGGATTCAGTGTAAATAGGCCGTAACAGTGCGCACGGTCTCATACATTTCTACTGACCATACTTGTCCAAATTGTAGTTGCAAAACTAAAATTCGCTGTGCGCGGCTAGCCTAATAACAAGGTTTTTAAATTTGTACATGTGCTTGTTGTCAAAACGGCGAGCTGGTCAAGACATCAATATCTGTTCAATTCCTTCCTAAAGATTAATTTTAAAAAATTAGAAAAATACAAGAAAACGTTTGTCTTTATTAAAATTCCACTTTACCATACTTATCAAACGAAACGTGCCAAATACGTTTTTAAAAAAAAGAGGGGGGGGGGGGAACGTTAAGGGTCGTCATCGAAACCTCTGAATTTTAAAATTTAATACAGAAGCAAAATGATCAATTTACTCTTACCGAAATTCTAGCATTACATACAAAAAATGCACTGTGCATTTTATTATTTCCTGGATTAAATCAAGGAAATAAGTGACTTACGAACAAACTAACAATACCCAAAACTTTTTTGTTTAAACAAAAAATTTGCCAATGCCCAGCAATTTTTCCTTAATCCAATAATTTAGAAACTTCCAGACATTGCAGAACTTTCCTTAAGACACTAGCGTGGGAAGATGAGACTGACTGTAAGGAAACCTTTTGAATCCGAGAGATAAACACATTAGAAACTTATCGGAAAGGGTTTCTAGCTGTTCCAAAGAAACACGAATAGCAGCAAATCTCGGTCGAGGAGAATTTTGCATTGTCTAACTAACTGGATTATTAAACGCAAAAAAGATCACCAAATCCTTCCCTGGTGTAAGGTTGGTTTTAAATAAGTGAACCAACATTAAAAAATCTTAACCAATGAGACTCGAGAAACAGGATATCAAGAGTTAATGGTTTCCACCAATGAACGTGGTACATTTCTTACATGATAAGATCTTAAAGGCAAATTATAAATATATTCATCAACTATATCATCTAAATTAATAGCAAAATTACCATACTCCTAAGGGATTAAAAATTCTTGGGCTACATCACAAAATTCGAAAGAGGATTTTTATTCGAAACACCCTGGATAAATATACAATCTGTGCCTTAAGATTAAAAGCCTTATTTTCATACTGCACCAAATAACTAGCTCCAAAACCCAGACAGACACACACACGCACACACAAAAAAAATAAATTAACTAATCAAAAAATCAAAAAAAAAAAATCAGGTAGTCTCTTTTAACGAAACTACCGCGGGTTATTAACGCAGGATGACTTACAGTTACTTACCTCTTTTTTTTTCGGGGGGGGGGGGGGCGTATTTTGGTATTATTCTGTTTAACTGTTTACTGCTATTGGGTTTGGAGCGCTGCCAAAATTATAACTCGTGACGCAAGACAATTTTTTTTCTCGCCTAAGGACCGTTATTGGGAAACGTAACCCTACGTTAAAATTTTTTAAAAACCTCACAGACGACGATACCATCAGCAAATTCAAAATGTATTTGCAGATTATTATATTACATCATATTATATTGTATTTTTCCACATCAAAATATAGCCACACATCTTTATATATATATATATATCATGCACGATAAGAATGTCACTTAACTTTACACGTTAGTCTCACACTTGAATAATATCACTGAGATAAATTCCGCTAAGAAAAGTTAATAGCACACTGTCTAACGTAACAATGAAAAGGCAACTGCATCGTAATACTAAACGCGCTTTTCAAAAGTTGAGTGAGTTGTTAAAAGTTGAAAAAGTTGTAAAACAACAAACTAGTTAATTTTGTCTTTTATTCTTTAAAAAAAAAAAAAAAGTAAGTTAAGGTCCTACTATTATATTTTTTAACGCTGAAGAAACCAGTTATGCTTTTTTCAAAAAATAAAAATATTCCATAACAGAAAAATCAATATCACCAAGTCATATCACCACGTTATAACTCGGCTCCCCCATCTTACTTTAAAGCGCTTTAATATCGGACCTAGCGAAAACATTCCAGTCTTTTGGACGGAAAGAATTGAGCGCGGTTATTAAAAACTTATGAGTTTAATCCGAACGGCGAGGAAACCAATTTTCTAGAAAAGAACGATGGCCAAAATAAATAGAAGAAAAAGACGCCATTTTGATCACTAGGTACGGGACAAGGAAAGCATTTTCTCTGAGCAAATAAATTTCGCTCCCTTAGAAATACAAGTTTTTCAAGCGCACGTGTGGTTAACCGACTAAAAAAACAAACAAGAAAAGCATTCATGCTAGTGTCAAAGAATTCGAATAATGTCAAAACTAAAACGCATAACACATTACACAATGAACGAAATATCTTGATTACATGCTTTATATTATATTATATATATTTAAAATAATAAAAAAAAAAAAAAAAAAAAAAAAAAAAAAAAAAAAAAATTAAAATTTCAATTCAATGGAAAATACGAGAAATTTTTTTTATTTAATTTTATTTTATTTTTTGTATGAACGGTGCAGATCTCCGTATTCCGTTGCCGTAATAAAGCAAATCGAAGTAAGCCCAAAGTAATATAAACTACGAAGAAATAGTTTATAATTAGTTTTTTTAAAAATTACCTATTACATACTTGTTTATATCCATCTACTTTTTTACTTCTCAGTTTAAAAATCAGTTAACAAAACAACGAAACAGAAAACGTTTTCTTAAATTTATTTTTTATTTTGAGGAATGTGTTCCATGAAATTTCAGATGAGAGAATAGTAAATTGAACATTTAGAACTGAAATATATCATATTTAATTTTGTATAATACCTGAGGATGCAGCATCGCATGTCAACAAACACAAAAACTAGCCAAATTTCTTATTACCAGCCGTCTAATATGCATATCAAAGTTCTTAAAAAAATGAACCCTACAGCAGAGCTCCGCAACCTTTTATCTTCCACGGCACAACAACGTTTTTTTCTATAATTCCGTGGCACACCACAAAAAAAAGCTTGCAAATATATAAATTACAATAAATACGTATATGTTTTTATTAGATAAAAAAAATTCTCTCTATGTATCAAGATAATTATAATCATTTAAGTTTTATATAAATCATTTTTAAATGTACACCTACACAAGAACAAAAATATAAAATTATAGTTTACAAGTAAAAAAATTTTCTCTTTAAATTTTTATATTAAAATTTGTTTTTTGGTCTTTACTTAAGTCTAATAAATCAAAGTTAATTTAAACATAACTAATTTATTAATGAGATATTTGAGATAGTTTTGATAAATGTGTGTTTGATATTTGCACGTTTTATATTTGGCTCTATAATAGAAAGAGCTACAGTTCATGGTCAAGGACCTTTAAATATGATCGTTTGTCATTTTCAATTAGAACCAGAGTCGAAAAACTTTGTTCGCATAAGTATGTCGTAGAAAATGGGAGCAAAATTGCAATGGCCTTATCAGAAATTTGTGGATATTCTTTCTTAACTGAAATCCAGAAATATGACGCTCGAGCATACATACAATGTATGGCTAACAACATGTTTTTGTTTAGTGTATAATTTCGACCCAAAAAAATTACATATTAACAAAAAAGTTAGAGGAATATTTTACTTAGAAAAATTTCTATTTAATGCGGTGGTTAATTTTTTTTTTATTATCATAATCGATAAAATCACCGCGGCACAGTCAAGATCACCTCGCGGCACACTAGTGTGCCACGGCACAGCGGTTGCGGAGCACTGCCCTACAGCACTGAGATCGGTAAAAAATCTCCCGCTGTATTCACCAGATAATGTGACCATTCATACGTGTGTATATATATATATATATATATATATATATATATATATATATATATATATATATATATATTCCAAGAAGAAAGTGGAAGGTTTGTTTTAACAACGTTTTACTGTTAATGATAACAAATTCGATTTTTTTATTTTAAATCACCAAATGTACCCTACACTAGTTATAAAATTATTAACAAAATATTCTATTGTTTTAGAGTCAAGTGCTTAAAAAGGTTTATTTAATAAAGCTGACATAAATAAAAACATTTCACGACAGCAAAATCTATTATATCAATATTTATTTTCATTTGAAGAAATCTCTTTTCTAGATTCACTTTAATTTTAAATTGGCAAGTATAAGTCAGGTAATTTTGAATCCTCCATGTCTTCCAAATTTTCTTAAAACACTGCCTTTGATTGACGTAAACAGAAATTACTTTAACATCAAGATAAGCAAATTGAAAGGGAGATTAACGAGGGGAAATAATTTTGGAATACGACGATTAATTCGGAGAGGATGACACTTGTTGAAGCGAGAATCAAAATCATCCTTGTTAACGTGGTAAGATAACAGTTTTTCAAAAAAATTGAAATTGAAACTTTGCACCGACAATAGATCAGAGCAGTTTTTATTTCTTAGATATTTTGGGACAGCAGAATTTGTCGGAGGGAACATAGGAATACAATTACTTGTCTATGGATACATGAAAATAAACGATAAAACTCTACGGTAGCTACTATGTTGAATATTAAACCTTCAGCGGGCGCGCCCGTGTACAAAGTGCAACATTTTCGTAATTTTGAATGGTTTGTTTTTACATGCAAGGTTAGATTGTTCTAAGCAGTTTCTATTTATAGCTGCACCCTTTCTAATGCAGGTCTGATTTTCTGACCCTCGTATTCCTTTCCATTCATTGTAAGTCGTGATTTAACCGTGGTAAACCAGCGATTATACTGCATTACAATACGACAAAAGCAGGAGTTGATGTAGTCGATCCAATGTGCAACTATTATACGGTATCTTGCATATCACGAAGATGGGCAACCTCATTGATTTTTAGATTTTTGGACATAATAGGAATCCATTCGCAAGTTGTCCTTAGAAACAATAAACCGGACAGTTTTGAAATAAGGTGATTATACTTTCATTCTTTAGCCTTTAATTATAAATATATCTCAATATTATAAACATTTTATATCTTGTCATAAAACGCAGAATTATTGTTTTCAATTTGAAAAAAAAAAGTTTATTACAAAAGGAATAATCAAGATTGAAAGAGACGTTGCACTTTGTGCCACGCACGCCTGCTGGTGTTCTAAAAATTGGCGCGCCCGCTGAAGGGTTAAGCGACAGGAATGGTCCCCCACAAAAAAAGAAAGAAAGATAAATGCCACACGCATCAACTGTTTCAGCCGCTTAGAAACAATTGCAATTCCCCCCACTTATTTACATAGAATACATTCATTTATATTATAGTGGATTTGTTTTCTATCTGTACGTATCGACCATGAAAGGAAAATACACAAGTCCGTTGCGATATTCGTCTCTGTTGCGACACAATTCATGCAGATCTAGTAAGTGTCTTACAGAGCACTGAATGCCGTTTCTAGACACGGTTTTTCATTATCAATTAATTTTTAAAACTTCGGGGTTGGTTGGTCGAGAGCGCTAAGGTCATTTTATGCTGCACGAGGACTAATTAGACCAGGACCTACTACTTAAAGCCGATTTCCGAACAGCTACAAGCATCCATTCCCACAGTGGGAGTACCCACAGAATCTAGTACCGAATGCCATCGTCCGGATAAAACTTGGAAGAGACAAGAAATATTCCAAGATCCTTTTGGTTCCTAGAACTTTATGCACATGACATGGGAATGTATAAGGTTTGTGAGAATGTAGAAAAATCGAAAGGATATGTGACTTTTTAAGAAAAAATAACACAAGGAACATGGAGGTAATCATTAAGACTAGGGGTCAGCAAACTACGGCCCGCCGCTTGTTTTTAAATCAGGCTCGCGGGATGATTTTTTTAACATGAAAATAAATCAAATTACGCGATAATATGCAACGGCCGATAGTGGAGATGAAAAGTTTTGAATAATGACCGCGAGTGGCGCAACTGTCGTATTCTCTCGTTTGTTGATGATGTTAAAAATGATGTTTAAAGAAAAGGATCTAACCCAATTTTATAAACATCCTTCGGAAGATACGTTCAATTAAAATCATATGCACGGGGATTTATATCCGTATTTGGGAGTACTTACCAACGCGAAAAGACATTTTCGAAAATGAAGTATGTAAAATCGCAATTCAGATCATTATTAACAGATACCATTTGCAAACAACTTTAATGGTAGGAAATACTAATTTCGAACTCCCGTATGATGAAATATTATCTCAGAAAAAACAATTACATTCTTTACATTAGAAATTTTAATCTAATTATAATGTTTTTTAATATGTAGATGTAAATTTTTTATTCTTTTCTTATTTTTTTTATTTTGGGTAAGTGTTAGTAAAATGTGTATAAATATTATGTAAAAGTATCACTTCATAATAAAAAAAATGAACGTTGTGTTTACTCCATGAGAAAATTACCCATTCATATCTTCATGTTTGCTACTTGGCCCGCCGAGCCTGAAATTTTTACAATCTGGCCCTTTCTAAAAAAAAGTTTGCCGACCCCTGATTTAGACAGAACTATCTCCTAAAATGTTTTTCCTCTACAAGAAAGCAATTAGTTTACTTTTAACTTTACACGAAGCTATTACACGAAGCTATGAAAACCTGGCCCACATCCCCTTGTCAACAAGGCTCGACACTATAACCTCGTTTACTGCACAGTTTTCAGTCAGTGATAAAGGATCTGCAAATGTCACCCAGAATCAGACCCACGAATCAGAAACTGACCGACAGAATCATTTGAGCTGACCCGTCAGAGATTCGCATTTGAGGGCAAATAAGAAACCTAACCAACTTTCCCCCTCCAAAGTTCATTGGTGTTCATCAATATTCATTGGTATAAAGAAGGAATAATTTCTTTAAAATAATTCGAGATGCTCATCCCGTCAGCCGTACGTTTAAAACTCTAAAATTCTCTAATACAGAATAGGAACTTTATTTGTAAAAAAAGAGAAAATCATGCATTACAGATTTCTTGATTTAAAAAAAAATAAAAATTGCAAACTTTCAAAGAAATGCATCCATATAAAACTTTACAGTTAGGGACGAAGTTTTGCCATCCTACACAAAAATAAAGAAAACCAAAGATCTGAAAGAGAACAATGTTAGAAATTCCCAGAAAGCAAATCTTTCTATTCTAAAAAAAACTAACTGCCGCTGCCGCAGCCGCCGCCGCTGTCAAAAGCTTGTCACGCTATCTCCTCCGAAACCGCTGGGGGTATGGGGTCGAGACCGATACCAATCGATGCAGAATAATGTGGGGAAGAAAGTAAGACATGTCTCATATTCGTCGGACTTTAAGTTTTTTTTTTAATGTTTTGTGGGAAAATATTGACTTTCTCATGTTCAGATTACGATAACTCGCCAAAAAAGGATCGTAGAATTAAAATTTTTTTTTACAATCTAAGACTACAGACATTTCTACTTCAAACAAGACCTCATTTGTTTAAAAATAATTTAAAACAGACTGATATTTTTATTAAAATTGAAAACCCACTTTTTGGAAAAATTTATGCGTTTCGAGATATATAAATTCGATGCTCTCAGACTTATTATGTTACAAAGAAAATATTTATATCAACTGGAAGATGAAAGCTTTCTCATTCATATAAAGTTCATTTCAAGTATATCTTAAAATTTCGATTTTTAATTGAATTTTACAGAAATACTTCAAAAAAATCTTCTCATTCGCTTCCTTTGCAGAAGGACATGAAAGAAGATCCGATTTTTCACCCATCTTCATCCGGGCTTATACCCCCCCATCTACTTCCCGGGCTTCATCCATTTCGCCGGGAGGGGGGGGGGGGGGAGCTTCAACTGTAAACAAATGAATGACTCAATCGCTGTAAACAACTATTGAGTCATTCATTCACTTGATTCACCAGAGGAGCGAGCGTAGCGAGCCTAGGGGCAAAGCCCCTAGTAATTAAAAAAAAAAAGGAAATCGAATTTTGAAGGCATAAAACAACGTTGTTCTTCGCAAGACGTAGAACAAATGTGACGTTTGTTACACGTCATCCGAAGAACAACGCTGTCTCATGCCTTCGAAATCCGCATTCAGTTCTTAATTTGTTTTATTATGCTGAGTTTCTAAAGCTTTTTTTTTCCCTCCTGTAACAAAATTTAAAAGTTTTATTACTTTTACTTTCCGATAACCAAGAAAATTATTTAAATTGAATATTAAACTTTGTTTGCTATTTGTTCTGCATGCAATTGTTTACGTATATTTGCAGCTGTTACAGTTACGTTAATAATTAGGACCAAACTTGCTTATTTAGGGTAATATTACTTTTGTAATGTCATTCAAGGCTGCCATGTACTAACCCTATTGGATTCGCTCACCTCAATGGTAACCTATGGAGAAAATGTGTCCCAAGGATTGCCTACTTGAATTTAAAGATTTTTTTTAGAAAATTGTACTTAGTAATAGAAAAAGCAATTTTACAACCTGGGGTACTTTTTTTTAAAATGCAAATAATATTTTTTATTTTAAATTATTCGGGGGGGGGGGGGGGGGAGAAACCTGGTATAGTGTGTTTTAAATGCTCATCAATTCTGTGTTTGCTGTGCAAAGAACCTTTGTGCTAAGTCCAAAATGGGCTAAAATGAGTTTATCAAACCAGGCATGTTTGAAAAATCAAGGGCTACTGCAGGGTACAGAGAGCTAAGTCCAATTCCACTTTTAAATATTTTTATTCACCAGGGAAAATCTGGGGTATGTGAAACAAAACACAAACATGTTGGTGTTAAAGGGGTTATGTCCCAGTCAAGGACTTAACATTCTTTACTCAATAAAAATAAAATTGGAAAAATGTACTTCAAGAATAAGATTAAAAATTAAACTAAAAAAATATGACTTCACAAAAGCCGTATTTTTTTTTCAATCCCGTTTTTCTCGAAACTACGATTTCGGACTTTCTACACTGCAAACACAGAATTCCTTTGATGGACGAAATTTTAAAAAATGAATCCTATTGCAAGGAGCAGAACAGTTCAGACTATCTGAAAATAGATTTATCAGCATTTATGTGGCTGTAAATAGTAGACAAATTTTCTCCATAGTTAAACATTGAGGTGAGCGAATCCAGTAGGGTTAGTACACATCAGCCTCAAGAATAAAGCTGCCTCACACCTTTTACCGGATTCAACAGTCACAGATAAAGAGGTTATAGTATCACGATGGTGAGATCAGTGCAGTAAAGGGTGAACACGCAAAAAAGTTGCGTAATTAGAAGAAAAAAAATCAACCACAAGTCGTTTAGCACGAAAATAATAATTCTTAATCTATTCTATTCTATTTCAGCAATGATTCTTCACAGGTTTCAAGGGCGCAGGACTGAATTTCAATTTTAAAGATTTGACTACATCATTTTATACAAAACTATTAATCAGCAAGATACAATCACGCCCGCAAACAAACAAAAAGAAACCTTAATGTTATGCAGATGGCAGTTTCCGAATGAAAATTTATTTAAATACATCATTAAAAGACAGACAGTAACATAATACATAAAACTAAACAGTATAGTAATCAATCAAAACTGGCTGAAGCATTCACGCTCCTCAAAATAATCTGCATCACCTGACATGATACTAAATGGAATAAATAAACCAGCTTTTACCTCACATAAAACAAACTTAGACCATCATGGCTGGGATATCGTCACAGAAAATTAACCTGATGGAGAAATGCTCCAGCGAATATGCCACACCCCTACATATTTAACGACTAACAGAACCTTGAAAACACAAAACAGCTTTGTTTTGGATGCCAAAAGAATGGCACTTTTTATAGTTCTCAATCGATGGCGATTTTTTTTTTTTAAAGAAGTACTTAGTCAATTTTATCTAATCACTTCTTCATAGTCTATATATATAAAACAGTTCCGTAACTGACTGATACTTAACACACAGACCAAAGCACTGGAACTAGAGGGCTGAAATTTTGCATGGCGATTCTTCTTATAGTGTAGGGGTGCACGAAAGATTTTTGAAAAATTCTTCGATTTTTTTTTATTAAATTTTTACGCTGTTTTTGTAACATTTTTTAAAGTCTGCATTTAAAATAATAATTTGAGGGTTATAAAATTTATATCACGCGAAAGATCATAAAAATTCCTTCAAAATGAAATTTTTTCGAATCTTTACCTCCATTTTCTGATTTTTGGTGAATTTTTAAACATTAATTTTTATAATTTTATTTATTAAATGCTGATCACGTGGTTTCTTTTCTTTCTGTGATACTTTAAATTAATTTTGCGTCACGTGCACAACAACGAAAAAAAATGACAAAGAAATATTGAAATACAGTAAAAGATAAAATTTAACCACTAGACTAATTCAGATGGAAGTTTTTAAAGAATTTAATTCAAATTATTATGTTTTATGGATATTAAACAAACAAATTAATTGCATACATTGACCGTTGTATATAATTTGAATGTACGGGTATTCAGCTAGTTTTTATTATAAGCGCGATTATACTTTTTAAAAAAAGGTTTGCTTTACTCAATCACGAGTAAAATTTTATTTGAATGGGTGTTGCATTCCTTTCTTAACGAAAACTATCGCTTAAGTTTTATACAAATTATCTATAATTTTGCTACAGCTTTACCATAAATTCTAATGAAACCACTGAACGGAATGAAGTTGAATTCTTAAATTCCGCTATCATAGAGGACGATGGTCGAATGGTTAAGGCTCTGGCCTACGGCATTAAAATATGCGCGTTCAAGTCGTGCGATTAGTATGGATGATTGTAGCCTTTCAAAATGTTATTTTTCAGTGTGGGTCTCTTTACATCCTTATTACCTTTCGCATGAACTGGATATTCCCCCGACCCGCACTCAGTGCTCATATCCACGACCTTAATCCAACGAAATGCCCGGATACAGGTACTACAATGAAGTCTGACAAATTAAAAAATTCTAAACCTGGTTTTCAAAAACAGAACTATCAATTTTACATACGCCTGAAAGGATGACAGTCCGATCTTTTCCTGCTATGCTGTTGGTTGGCTTGATCAAACGCACTAGTTGAAAGCAGCTCCGCTTGTTTGGAACAGCTAAGGGCCTGTTCACATAGGAGTCCGGTAGCGGAAGTGTTAAAGTATTGAAATATATTTAACCAATGACAAACCACCAAACGATTAGCAACGAAATTTTTAATGCTAATGATTGGTTTATTTCCGTCATCTTTCCTTTTACGCTTCCGCTACCAGACTCCTATGTGAACGGCCCTTAGTCAGTCTCCATGGTTTGAATCCATGGAGACTGACCATGGTGCTCTAACTCCATGCACAACTGACTCCATGGTGCTCTAAATATTGCAACTCTTTCCTTTTGTTTCCTCGGCTTGTAACACGAAGTTTCACGAGCCGATATGTGCATTTGTCTCTCTCTCTCTCTCTGTGTATATATATATATATATATATATATATATATATATATATATATATATATATATATATATATATATATATATATATATATATTTATTTATTTATTTATTTATTTATTCTTTCCTCTTTTTTTTTTCATGCAACACTTTTAATTTTTCTCCTTCCCAGCAGCACTGAAATTGAAACACCGCTGCCTCTATTGATTTCCAGAAATATTTCACCATGTGCTGTCTGTATGTGCTCTGACAAACTCGTTTCGCCCAGATCAGATTCTGAAGACATTGCATACTCCACACACAGAAAAATATGTATACATGCAAAACGCCTCTGTACACACAGCGTTAAGGTCAAACCTACCTCAACTGCCCTTTCGCAGTAAGAGAAAGAAAGATCTTTATTTCTTGATCAGCCAGCAAATTTCCTAACTAGGCTTCCTCTCCTCACATTCTTTAGAAGCCAACCTCGTCATAATAAAATGCCAACCAACCACCAATAATCTGACTACAGACAAAGCATAGATCAGAAGCCTCAAACTTCTCGTTACACTTCCTTCTGCCGCGAAATATGAATGACAGATTCATCAACCACAAAAATGGGCTTTGTAATCTGAAGTATAAAGAGCAAGATTTTTTCTGGCTAACGGACCAAGATATTTAGTTGCAAACAGACGTGGTTTGCTACTTCGGGGAAGGAGATAGACGTTTTCTAATAATCAACTGTAATTTAATATGTAAAGAGATATTAAGTGAAAATTCAATCATGTAACTTATATATTTATTACGTATATATATATATATATATATATATATATATATATATATATATATAGATATATATACAGGTAGCCCTCCTACAGTACGGCCTCTTACAACACGGTTTCGCTCTAATACGATAAGATAATTGTGAGAACCCTCGTATAACACTGAACCTGTAAGGCGGTTTCGCTCTAACACGACAAAAAAATGTGCGAAAACCTTACTACAACACTGTACTTCTATAGCACTAGATAACATGATTTTTGTTTAACACATTTAAAACTAAATTACCTTACAATAATGACGGGAAGGAATAATGAACTATAGTGGCTTTACATGAAAATGTATAAACAAATTATAATTTATTTGTTTATAACTCTATAAAATTACAAGAAGGCCTAAGCTTAGCTGAAAATCTTGAATCATTTGTCCTGAATGCATACCCTTCCGCTGAAAGAAGCCGAAAATTCAAAAGGGAGATGCAAAATTGTATATCTCCATACCGTGAATCTACAATGACCTTGTAACCAGCGAATAAACCAAAATTGTAGATTTTTTTAAAGAGGATAGAAGGTGCAAAAAATCTAAATGAAGAAAAAGGTTCTGCCTTGTAACCAGCGAATAAACCAAAATTGCAGATTTTTTAAAGAGGATAGAAGGTGCAAAAAATCTAAATGAAGAAAAAGGTTCTGAAAGTGAAGGTGATATCGTTCCACCGAAAAAACGTTCTCGTTTGATTGTATTTAGCAGTGATGAGGAAGAAATTTATTAAATTAATGTCCCATTAAATGAAAATAATATGTTTTGTTTCTTTTCATTTTGTGTTATACATACATTTATATTTTTAATAAAAATTAACTTGCTTATATGGAATTTTTTTTAAAAAGTTTGTTTTTAATAAAATTTCAGAACGTAACCCCCCTTTTTTGAACTGTCTCTGGATCTCAAATAACACGGTTTCCCACAACACGGCATTTTCCAGGAACCTATCTTCCGTGTTATAGGAGGGTTACCTGCTTTATATATATATATATATATATATATATATATATATATATATATATATATATATATATATATATACGCTTACTCTAATATAAACAAATATATGGCAAAAAAAAATGTAAGTTTGTTTATCCTGTTAATTGTTTACGACTTAGAGAACTTTTGGGGGTAGACTCAACCTGATCTCGCACTTCCTCTGTTTTGGGAGAGCAGTCGGTCTCAGGAATATTTACAACAGTTGCTAAGAATCAACCTAGTGGGAGGGGCCCTTCTGTACATACAAAACATCTTTCAACAAGGGCTCTCAATTTAAAAGAAAGAAAAAAACACTGACAAGGTAATTACCCGATATTTTAAATTCTGTTTCAAGCTACCAGCCACACATTTATTATTAACCAGTCATTTGAATAAAAAGATTAAAAAAAAAGAGGAAACTTCAAAATTCCCAGACGGCATAAGTTAACTCTCAATGAGGTACCATGAATCACGCACGATCATGGTCCTTTACACTCATTTTCCCCCTACTTACACCAGCTGAGTGAGGCAAAATTCCGCTCGCTCTGTAGAGAAGTGACTAAGCAGAGTTTGATCATGAAATGGGGTCTGGGTTTAATCAACCATCAGCAGGAAACTGATCCTTACGGAAGAGTGGAAATACTCTCCTCTCACTAATCAGGAGAAAAAAACATTTTCGCCGTTAGTGACGAAAATGTGTCTTTCGTCTCTGTTCCGGCCTGTTCACATAGAATACTCCGTCGGCGTTACTCGTATTGACATATTTTAAGCCAATCACAGGCTTTAACAATTTCGGGCTAATCGTTTGGAGGTTTGCAATTGGTTAAATATATTTCAATATGAGTAACGCTAACGCTGACGAATTCTATGTGAACAGGCCCTTACAACCTAGATCCCAACAAAAATTGTTTGCATAATGATGCTCGTAATTGATTATCAGGGGTACATAAATTTCCCATAGAATTCGCATAAATTTCGCACACATAGAACATTTGTAGAGTGAGCATAAAACTTGAATATTTTATGGTTATTTTCTAATATCAATCATATTTGTAAGTATAATACTTTTGAATAAATCGGGTTTTGAAAATGAATGATTCTTTTGTAGTAACCCTGTATATATATATATATATATATATATATATATATATATATATATATATATATATATATATATATATATATATATATATATATTCAAAAGTTTCGCATTTATTAAAAAGAAATCACAATTTAACTTATTTGGTTAGATAAGTATCAAAATTCTTAGTTAAAAGTTAACATTGTAGTAATCTCCACATTTTCTTCCATAAGTCTTTAACAATAAGTAACAAGCAAATTCGAGAGTGAGATCTCTCAGTTAAAGACCGTTGACGGTCTTAGATAAGCAATTATGTTAATAAATTATTACTATTATAACCAAATTTAGCTTAAAAAGACGTTTATCACCGAGTTTTCGTCGAAAAGTAGTAAAATAATAATATTCGCATTTATTCCCTCATATCGGCAAATTTCGCATTTATTCGCATCCATTTCGAAACTACGAGAATTACCTATCACTATTGATTATGTACACAAGAATTTTCCTTTTCGGCAGCGGGATATTTATAAACAATGTATCTTTGAAAATCTTGTGTACTTATTTTCGCTCCCCCTCTTCAGCTAAGAATTTTTAACATTTCTAAGAGCAGAAACTGGTGTATAATATTTATTAATCAATCTTACTGCAGTCGCTGCGAAGCGCAGGCAATCAATACTTATTACATATGCAGATATGCGTTTTCCCTGGCCATATCCGGATGTGTAACATGCAAATGGACATCCTACAACTTAACCCTCGACTTTATGGCCTGACATGCCTATACCACACAAAAACATAATGTACACAATTTTGTTCAACAGCATGTTTTATTCTAATAATTTATTATGTCTTATCAAGAAAGACTCAGGTTCCCACTTCCCTTTTTTTAAGCGTGGTGTAGTGCGTAGGCCACAGTCATCCTCTTTATAGCAGAACAACACACTCCAGTTACACGAAATACATGCGCCAAAAACCGAAACGTCTACCGCGTTATGACGCGGGCTCGTCGTAGGATGTTATTTACGTGACGTTTCCATATGGAGCGCTCCAACAAAACGAAGAACCAAAATCGACTGTAAGTGATGCTATGAAGTGATGTGAGCAGCACGGAGCCACTACATGACAAAAAAGCAATCAACAAGCCCGCACAAAGTGACATACGTGTACAAATCGCACATAAATCAATGCACATGTACAACCTGTTATTTTCAAAAATAGATAAATAAATAAATAAATAAATAAATATATATATATATATATATATATATATATATATATATATATATATAGATATACACACACGTGGTTTAAAAAAATCATACGAACGTTTCATTTGTTGTTGCTGTTGTTGCTTATGCCCCCCTGGCCGGAATGTATTCCAGACCAGTTCCATATAGACTTGCGGGGTGAAGGGTGCGGCTCCGGTTTATAATGGCACCACAAGGGTCTGGGTCCGACTTAGCCAGGTGCCACCTCAATTTTGACCGAGCACTCTCAGGGGTAACATCTGGGGGGATCGTACCTTCCCCACCCACTGACCTCAAAGGAGGACTTTCTGGTCTACGGATTAAACGTGCCCATAAGTAGCCTAGACACTAAGGTATTTAATGGCACTTGTCGGAATTCGATCCGAGCAACCTCAGTACCGAAAGCCAACACGCTACCATTAGGCTACTTCTGACCCATGTTTCATGTGTATACTCATATCGAGTGGCGTAGCGAGCATAACTGGCACCCGGGGCACGATACCTTGTAGGCGCCCCCCCCCCCCATGGTCTTGGGGACCAAATGGTCCAATGGTCTTGGGGACCATTTGGCGCCCCTCTGTGAGTGGCACCCGGGGCATGATAGACCTCCTCCCCCCCCCCTTCACTACGCCACTGCTCATATCACTCACATCTCGGTGGCACATAAATTCGAACTAGCTCACTAAATAGTTTCGTAAGAAGCTACATTGCTACGTATACCAATTGTTAAGTTTGCAGAATTCACGAAGTCTTCAGTCAAAAAATTATAATGTTCCTGAAGCTTTGAGGCTTACTCTAAATCAAAGTTGGCTGATCCGTATTTTATAACCAGAGATCATAATTTTCTTTCGTAACGTCAAGTGTCTGCAAAATACAGATAACCGGATGCTGTCATATTTAATATCAGTTACTGCCTTGAGATACTAGGAAAATCAGACGAGGCTCACGGTCGCTTTTGTGTTCAGGACAGAAGTCGAGACTCCAGTTTTTTACTGCTTGTTTTATCAGTTGAAAATTTTTCCGAAGAATTGCCTTCATGCACGTGTTTAGAAAAGAACTAGCGCGGTGAATTGGGGGGGGGGGGGGGGGCTACCATCGAGTATTTTTTTTAAGCTCGTCATATTTTACATAAACCGGGTGGCGTTGCATATAATATAACGTGCACAATACATCAAGAATTTAAAAAAAAAATAGATATATTTTATTTTTTTAATCACGACAACTGGACAGAATATATATATATATATATATATATATATATATATATATATATATATATAAATATAAGGAAATTGATTCTGAGAGGATATACACAGCAGTATACAACGATAAATAACTACAGTTCCCGCTTGTATATCAGATCACGAAACTGAGGGATGATTTTTTTTTTTTTTTATAAATACACAAACCGCCTATTCAAAAACAACGATTAAATAACGACTAAACAAGTAAACACGGACTAAAGTAGCAACATATCACTTTTCTCCCAAATGAAAGAGAAAATACCTTTCTGCTCTACCAACAGAATACTCAAAATCATTCATAGAAGAAAGAAAATATTTTTAACTACGAGAAATATTTTTCCCCCTCCTTTAAAAGAAAAAACAAAACAAAAAAAAACCTTTTGTTAAAATAATCCCGATTGTTTTAAATAATCATACTATGAATGATAAAAGTAAGATATCCTTCACAACAACTGCTTTTCGGCTAGCAATTTAACTTTCCATTGCATTGAGGATAAACAAACGGTAATACAAACGATTAAAAGGCCTGAATTCCAAGGTTTAGTTATCGTAATTATTGTAACCTTTTTTGAGATGTTCGAAGAAAAAAGTTATCTAATTTAATTCTTACAGCAGTCTTTTATACGGACTTAACTGTACATACTGATTTATATTCACAGCATACAGATAAAGATTAAGGATACACAGAATAAAAGGCAAAATGATATGCAAAGCCAGACAAAAGCAATACACGACAGTAAAATTGCATACTCGTATGTAAAACGATATGTACTGTATATAAAACGATATAAAAGTTTTTAAAATGTTTCGTCAGAGGTCGTTAATCTACCCTACATATAAAATAATGTGACGAGATTTTGTGTCACGTTTTTCCGTTACGTTCTTATATCTGTGTTTGCAGTGTCACGTGCAAAATCGTAGTTATGAGTAAATTGGGATTGAAAAAAAAAAAACGACTTATGTAAAGTCAGTTTTTTTTAAAGTTTAATTTGCAATTTTTTCTTTTAAAGTAAATTTTTCTAATCTTATTTTTGTTAAGTAAAAAGTGTTAAGGCCTTGATTGGGACATATCCCTTTTAACACTAACATGTTTGTATTTTGTTTCACATATCCCAAATTATCCCTGATGAATAAAAATATTTAGGAGTGGAATTGGACTTAGCTTACTGTACCCTGCATTAGCCCTTGATTTTTCAAACATACCTGGTTTGATAACTCATTTTAGACCATTTTGGACCCTTTGCACAGCAAACACAGATATAACATTTAATGTCTTCGTTAATATTTTCATTCTTTCTTTCATATGCACAAAAAATGAACAGATAGAAAGGGGCGTGTTCCGCCTACGGAAAACACCCCATCCCCCCTAACAGTTCAGTAAATTTTAGGATTCTTTCTCACTTTTACCCTTTATAATAATATTTCCCCTGCTGTTACAAAATTACAATTTAGAGTCTAACAACAATCTCTTTTATCAGAAGGTCTACAATTATTTCACAACTTCAATAAATCTCTTTTGTTCAGAGAATAACAATCCATAATGTTAAGTTTAAGGGAACATACAAGAAAATAATGCACACAGACCATGAACCACCTTGTAGATGAACGTAAAGCATCAAGATCGTAATTTTGTTTTCCCCGTATGCATTTAATTTACACAATAAACGAGCCTACTGCCCACTGAAATTGATTCAAACATTGAATAGCAGAAGAATGTAAATATATCAGGTATTGTTATTCTGATGACACTATAAGAAAATATTTTTGTGTTTGACTAATAGCATAAAAGATGCAGCTTTTCTTATTTTATGAAACAGGCTACGAAATTACAGATGCCTCCGAGGTGAAAATTTTGTTACAGACAATTTCTTGCGTTTCGCTAAAGGGTGTCTTTCAATCCTTAAAATAAAACGACCTGATGATGATGATGATAATAAACAGTTATGATGAGGATGATAATAATAATGATGAAGTTGATATTAATAATAACGATAAACTGGATGAATCAGAAATTCCGCTGGTAAAAAGAAAAAAATAAGTATTATTACAGAACAGGAAAACAAGATGAGGTAATAGTTTTATTTTTCGAATTTACACTTTAAAGCATCATATATAACAACTTTACTTGATTAGTAAAAGCTAAAGTAAAATACAGTGAAAACTTCTGTAGCCGGCCATCCCACTATATCGCCATGTTTTGTTCAGAACCCATTAAAGACTCCACAGAGCGAATGTTATGGAAGAATCCTCTTTCTGTCGGCCACGTTTTTCGGAATCTTTGCTGGCAGTCATAAAGAAATTTTACTGTATTTCATCAATAACTGGCTTTAAGAAAGAATCAAATAACAAGGGGAATTATCTTTAGCAAATTAACTTTTTTAAATATTCACACCTTCCAAATGAAGAAGACATCTCTAAATCGAAACAAAACTAACGTACCAACCTTGGGGCCTCTTCATTAAATGTTCATAAAATGTTAAGCCCAGAAATTTCTGCAAGGTGTTGCGTAACATGAAAAAAATAGTCGAAAAGAAAAGGTGGTATACCTTACGTGGGAATTTTATTTTAAACGTCATAAAAATAAACTGCCGTACACGTACGTATTCGATAATCGCAAAGACACGTGTCCTTTGCAAACTATTGCATTATTTACATACACACAAAAAAAAGTAAGTCTACAAATTATGATAGAGAGCAATGTCCTCAAGGAGCAACTGCAGATCCAAATAAGTCAGACGGAATCCCAAGCCAGGTGACGGGCTCGATTCACTAGGAACACGATGACACAGTGACATTTGGCAAGGAATTCAAAACAAATGCATGCAGAGAAAACGGGCAAAGTGCCTAGCCATATGATTAAGCCGAAAGGTACGTAAACATTGTGCCAACACGCGTCCTACAGATATACTTGTTAAGTTCTACAACAAAGAGAACGCTTCGGTGCACAAAACGTCACGCTTTTATTCAAAAAGTGCGCGTTACTTAAAATAGTCGGCACTTAACTATCGCCGAGAACGAACAGGGGAAAGAAATAATACCAGACTCTTAAATCGAACACACTTAACTAGGCAAAAACATTCTCTCTCTCTCTCTCTTACCTTCTATTAGTCGATAGAAAGGTGAACATGTAATTATTAGTTTTACTAAAATATATTCGCTGAAATCGAGACATAATAATGTATAATTTTCTCAGAGAAATTACGTGATCTCGATTTACAACGCAATAATTTCTCTTTTAAATTGTTTCTTACCAAATATTTAAGAAACGCGATGATAAATTAAAATCCCAACGAATTGAATAACTGGTTGAACAGTTGGTTAGAAGCGCTACACGACGGAAACAACTGCCAAGGACCTACGACTAAAAGGTGATTCCCACTGGCTTACAAATATCCGTACCAACCACGCGATCTGGGCCTAGAGACTCTGGTTCCGGCCCTAGCCATTTGACCATCGAAACCAGCCATTTGACTAGTGAAACTTCTTTAGCCGGCCACATCCTATTTGATGGTCACCACTCTAAACGGCCATATTATGGAAGAAACCTCAATTCGACGGCTGCCTCTCAAAACGAACATTAATTTTCGGAACCAATGACTGGCCGCCAAAGAGAAGTTTCACTGTAAATGAAAGATAAGACTTTATACAGGTAAACTCCACTTTTAATTGCCAGTTAGCTTTTACAACACGCCAGATTACTACCCGTCTTCGTTAATCGCGAAAGGAATCCCAAGAGTATGTTCGTTCCAACGTAAATGACACAGTAACGAGAGAGAGAGAGAGAGAGAGAGAGAGATTTTCCTCCATCCAGAAGTCTTTATCGCAGTTTTTCACCACAAATCTTTAACATAGGAGAACGTTCACCTTCTCTCTCCCCCAAAAAAATTGCCCCAAATTTCGGCTCGCATATTTTCAGTTGACAAACATATCGGAGTAAAGTTATGCAAAGTAAAAACAGCAAGGTTTCCAATTACGACGTTAACGTCAGGGGTTTTTTTTTTAGTCTGCCCGATAACAAACAAGATAGAATAAAATAAATAAATAAAAAATTCTACTTTCATTCAATTTTCCTCTGTTCTCTTAAAACACGGTACTCTCATTATTTCCAGCAAAGCCATTTAATCTAGTCCAAACAATGGCGACAACAATTTCGCTTTTCTCAAAATCTGCTCTCACAAGTCACGGATCGCTTGGGACAGACTGGTTTCTGTAACGAAAGCAGAAAATAAAACTCTAGACCACCCGCTGTGGCTAAAGATAATCTTTACTAATGATAAATATATATATCGAGGTAAAGGAAATCTCATGCAATGAAAGATGAAATACAATCGATGCTTATAAAATATCAATTAATAAAGAGGTGAATTTTTATGTGATGCCAATGCTAAGACAGGTATTTAAGGCTCTTGTAGTCCGGCGAGAGAAAAAAAAAGGGGGAGGGTGAAACAAGAGTCATGAGAGTTGAAGTCAGAATTTGTAATATAATACCATTAGATTATCGTGAATGGCATCTTTGCAGAAAGAATTACATGAACTTGGCATTCACGAATCTGGTGCCCGGTTTCAAACAGGCGAATCGAAGGAGGGAAGATACGTCTCGATCGAGTCATGAAATCAGATATCAGATGTTTATTGACTGTAACACGAATCCTGAAGTCCACAGTTTTCTTTTATAGAATAAAAAGAAACCGAAGAGAAAGTACAGACCACAACGATATTCAATATATGTACCAACAATGCTTTGGAAACTACGCGCATTACAAATTCACCAAAGAGGAACATAATATTTGCATGGGTACTCTTTTTTTCTAAGAACTGAAATCTTTTCGGGCGCAACCGCACGCTAGTTTTAATACATTTTATTTCCAGAATTTACTCATTGGAAACTAACGTGAGGAAGCAAAATTACGCTACACTTCAATATGTCTGGGATTTTTTTCCCGATATTAGCCATCTTCAGCTAATACAGAGGCTGTACAAATTACTGCGCTTTAATATGAAAGGCCAGTACAGCCCTTGTAGTTAAATAATATATATATACTCATTAATATCTAATATATAATAATAAATATATGTCTTGATTTTGATGCCACCATCTGTCTTGTTATATCAAGAAAGTGGAGATACACTAGCAATCTAATAATATGTTGCGACTTTATAAAGTGATCTACTTTCTTCACTTTTAAGTACCAGCATCTAAAAATACTGATGTACTTCCCCACATTAACTTAGTACATAGCAAATATAGTGGCACAGCAATATCTATATCTATCTATCTATCTATGTATAAAGCCGATGGCTTGGTTTACGACTATTTAGGGAGCTGTAGTGTAATTTCATATAAATTTGTGCTAATCAATAGCAAGTGGATTCTTGGTTACAAAGCGGATATGGGGACATTTTAACAGTAAATTTTGAACACCGTCTGATGAAAGGGAAAATCTGACCAGTTCTACTACTGTCTTGTACACTATTCTACGTGATGGTTATATTATTAATCCAAAAGATTATCAGTGCGTTCGAATTTATCCCGGTGCTACAACGCCAAGAAGTCCGTATTAACTAACGTAAGGACACCAGCGTCAGGCCTCTCTGTGTCATAAAGACAGACAAGGGGAGATTTCATACTAGCAACACCTCATGAGGTCAATTTTATAACCCTCGGGATTTCTTCAACCTGAACCCTTTCTGATGAAAAGTGATTTGCATTTACTTATGTAACATGCTGGAAAAAACAACAAATTGTCTACCAACGCTTTCGTAACTCACGACCTGAGTCACTCCGCAGGGTTCAATGGCTATGAGACAATGCTAAGTCGTAACAATCAGATATAATTGCTATCTACATTAAATTCGGATACAATTGGGCTAGACCTCAGCGATGAAAAATAAAGTAAAAGTAATTGAAGTAATATAAATAGCTCTAACCAACTTCTTACATCTTGGAGAGTCACGAAAAGTATTTTAAAAGTAAACCAGTGTACAAATTGACAGAAACACGATTTCAAAGTCTGTTACTTACAAAAGCCTAGACGCAATCAATTTAGAAAAATGTCTATTCCACGGTATAAGCAAAAATAACCCCCACGAGACCAATATTTCAAATTTCCACCATCGATACAGACATCTCAGTAAAAACTTAATACTCTTTTTGCGAGAGGAATAAATAAAAAAATAGACATAAGACTCCATTATTCATTTCCTCTACCCTATCGATACATCGAGCGTGTTCCGCTTCCTACAAAAAGCTAGAGTGGTTACTTTACAAAAATTTATTGATTTTAGTCTCTCACGGGTCACGAATTTTCGGGCAGCAAAACTTGCTCATCCGTTTCGACCGATTCTCAAAATGCTTATATCCTGTGGTAATAAAGAGGGGTGGGGAAAGCAGTGGATAGATTTAATAAAATAAGAAGTGAAATACGACGGGCCCATGCTCAAGAAAACGGAACGAGATCTACAAAGATAGGAGTTTCCCTCGGAAATCAGAGAGCAGATTGCCGCCCACGCAGGGAGAGGCACACACAGCTATCTATCCGCACGCACTTGACTCAGGCTGCAATGCCGGTAAGCAAGCTTATCTACTTGTCAACAAAGGATGTAAAAAACAAGGATGCAAATGAAATGTGAATAACTACTCTGCATTTTGAAATTCATTCCTAAGCAGTAAAGTGCATTACAGACTATTGCCGATAATATACCTGCAAGACAAATATTTTTAGTTTTATATACCAGTAGACTTTATTTAATTTACAATCAATTGTTTATAAGAAGACGAGGCAGATCATCTCGGGGGAAAACTCCAAGCTATAGGTTTTAAACTCACGGATTGTACCCCTTTCTCTATGGACTTTCTTCTATCCAATCAGTTTTCGTTCATTTCGCCAAGAGGTTACATGCTTGTGGCAGTTCGATAACGCATTACAGATTACGGCCACCCCAACTTTCGTGTACAAGCCACTGTCAAACTGAAGACCTCTGCTGCGCAGCAATTCCTGCAAACTCAGCCGAGGGTTGATTTCCCCTGTTCGGTGGTGTTTCTTATGGGCCTGGGCGCCGGACGGACAGTACAGAACTGCCGACCAATTGGGGCAACCGGGACCCTCTGCAGAGTTCGATAAAACTGCGTTAGAGGGCTAGGCCATGAAACCTCAGTTAAACCCAAACTTCTGTTAGTCTGTTGTTATTAAGAAGTTATCATTACTTTATAATACAAATATATAAACGACCCAACCTTTCGGTTATGCGGTTAAAAAAAAAAAAAAAAAAAAAAAAACTACTTAAGGGTGGGGGGGGGACTTATGCTAATTATGTAACACACAACGAAATAGAATATCTATTGAAATCGGATTACATGAACAGCCATAAGGGCCATAACCTATTTTCTTATGGCTCTTCTACAGTAATAATCATTATAAAAACCTATTCTTATTCCAGATATCAATATTGGTAGGTAAGCTTCAGGCGTATATTATTAAATTGACTGCATACTATCATAGAGTGCTCCACCGATTGTTCAGCACCACAAGAGCAAGTGCTACTTTTTTCCGTGAAACCTGCTTTGATAACTACCAAGACCCATGTCCAGTGAGTGCTTGGTTTATGTAAAATCTGCACTTAGCCTGTCAGTTTTAACTTGAGGAAAAAATTTCTCTTACTCTAGTTCCAGCAGTTGTAGTGTTCCACCTATCTTGCCAGAACTGTGTTCGCCATTTGAAATAATTTTGCTTTTACTTGGTTTCTAGTCCATTTAATTCTTTATTTATTACTTCCCATTTAGTTGCTTCTTTTGCAGTCTGATCAACTGCTTCATTTTATACATCCCAATATGCTCTTTTATCCAATGTAGTGCGACATTAAGTCCCGAAGTTTGAACTAATTTTTTGATGTTTATCCACCATCTCACTTTAAAACGGAAGTGTAATTTAATGCCCTGTAACGCACTACGTGAGTCTGAATAAATATCAATTGCTTTATGACCTTGTCCAATAGCATCTTCAAGAGCCAGTTTGTATTGCATACAGTTCAGCACTGAACGACTCGCATTATCAGATAGCCTTTGTTTTATTTCCAGACTTTTAAATCCTTAATATATTTATAACACCTGCCCCAGTTTTTCCATTCATGCGGGAGCCATCCGTTAATAATTAATATCAGTAAATTGGAATTAAAATCAAATGTCCAGTTTATTGTCCATAACTCAGTCTCACGTTTTATAGGTCTGTTCGCCAATTCGCATTATTTTGCTAAAATTTATATCCTAACTTTTATTCCTTGTTCCTTGTAATATATTTCGAACATTTTTGTAGTCAATTTCAGTTCTGAGAGCTAAAGCATACAACCTGCCAGTACGGCCAATGCATTCGTTGAAACTGTTTTATAGCATTTTGTAATGCTCAGTAAGAAAGGTCTTTGAATTTTATTTAATAAATTGTTTTGTCTTACTGTATTCTTGAACCAGAATGGGGCCCCCATAAAGGATAATTTTTTCTATTATTTACTTTTATATATTTCTTTCAATATACTGGGCCTGAAACCCAAGTCTTCTTACTGTACCTTGCCAGACCGTACATCACTCTAAGAGCCTTATCCTGTACTTCCACCAGATGTTGCATAAAATTTAGGTCTTTATCCAAGAGTATACCCAAATACTTTACTGCTTTACAATATTTAATCCCATGCATACCCAATTTGATTGTAGGTTGCGTTTGATTTGCCTTTTAAAAAGCTATTATCGTGTAGAAACATTTATCCGTGTTAAATTTTAATTTATTATATTTGCCCATTCTAGACACAAGTCCTAAGATCTTAGTCGCACATTGAGTAAATTTATAAGATACCTTACTGCTAATTGTAATAATCAGATCGTCAGCAAATGCTTGCATTTTAATGTTGCCTCTTCCCATTCCTTTTGTAACAGCGGGTTAATTACCAGTAGCCAAAGAATAGGTCGCAGGGAAGACCCCTGAGGAACCCCAATATTATAATCCATTATATCATTATTTCTTAGTTTAATCTTCCTATCTTGCAAGTAGTCAATTATTATATTATAGAGATTCTTACTTATTTTTAATTCTTTTAACTTTTGACAATGCTATTTTTGCGGACTGAATTAAAGCGTTACTTATATCTAAAGTCAGAATACAGGTATGTTCCTGTCTAGCTTTATTATCCTCAATTATTCCTTTTAAATTGTGTAGAGCCGTATTAGTATTTATGTTCCTTCTGAACCAAATTGGTTATCAGAGATAATTCCAGTGCTTTCTAGGTGGTAAACCAGTCTTTTGGGTTATTATTTATCCATCACCTTACCCTTGGCAGCAAACAAATTGGTCTATATGAAGATGGGCTCTTTGGATCCCTTCCATCCTTTAAAAAATAAATAACCTTAGTTATTTTCCAAACTGCTGGAAACTTCATTTCCTTCCAGATTTTATTATAGAGTTTCCATAAGAAGTTTCTATCTGCCCTATAAATTTCCATAATTATACTAAAAGTGACCCCATCATAGCCAGGCGCTTTATTCATTGGCATTTCCTCTAGAATTAAGTCTACTTCTCGTTTCGTTATTTCATTATACTTCAATTTCCCTCTCATCATCAACGACATTCAGTTCAGTATCTTCTTCAGTCTTAAAATGATACGATGTAAGTGCCTTTTCAATATTATCTTCTGTTTCATGTATGACCCCTCGTGATCAACGATACTGGCTATAACACTTTGCTTCTTATCTTTAATGATATAGTTAACTTTACCATGCGTATCTTTAACTGTAAGATTCTGAATAAAATCACTAAACGACCTCTTTTGGC
>OU015493.1:103210445-103552945 GCA_907164885.2 Dolomedes plantarius
TTTTTGGCCTCTTTTAACGCTCTCTTATAGCACGCTCTTTCAGCCTTGAATATTAGCATTTTCCTCTGTCTTTCCACTATATCACTCTCCCTCTGTGCTATCCTTCGTAAAGCTCTGACTCTGCTTCTTTTGTAGCCAGGGACCCACTCCACCAATAGGCCCTCTTTTGAATTCTCCCACCTTTTTTCTTATGCTTTTCACATAATTCAACTATAATGTGTTTAATTCACTTAAAACTTCTCTTGATGAAAAATTATCTAGCTTTTCTGAAATTATATTAATTTCTTTCTTTAAATCTCCCCTAAATGACATTCCAATTTAACTTTTTGAGTTCATATTTTTTCTCTATAAGACCCTGTATATTCCTTCCAATTTCTAATTCAAACATAATAGCATTATGATCCGTAATGTGAAATCATCACTGACCCTCCATTTCTTAATTTCCTCTTCTGAATCCCTATGGTTATGTGAAGATCAATCCAGCTTTGCCCGAAAGGCCCGTTATAGGTAGGTTTACTATTAGGAGTATTATGTATCACTGCATTATATTGTAATATCAGATCCAAAATAGCCTTTCCTCTTGTATTTGTTCTTCTTTGACCCCATAACGTAGATTTTGCATTAAAGTCACCGAAGTTATAAGAAGTTATGCACAATCTCAAACGACGAAGACGTGTAGCAAAGACTAACGTCCATTCAGTTAACCCTGCATATTAATCGGAATCGAAAGGTAGGCAAACAACTTCCCATCTGAGGCTGATTACGTAGAATGTAAACGCACTTCTTTAGATTTTCAAAATAAGAACACTATATGTAGTGCAATTTTGTCAACAGAAAACCAGTATTCCATCAACAGAAATGAAGTCGGCCCGTAACAAATACAACGGTCAATCTGTGTGTGGCTCATTAATAGAAATAAGTGTCGGCCGGATACAAACACTTAAAACTGTTTGTAATCCTTCACGTCTTATTAATCCCATAACAACACGTAATAAAATTTTCCATTTCATCTCTTCATGTGAATATCGCCGTTTATCATTGTGAACGATACAGAAGTACGAGCATTTATGGTTTTTAAATTAAAATCAAAAATGCCTAGTCAGAAAGACGTGAATGGCATTACGTGCTGCAAGAAGACTTTCAATACACACTATGTTTCATTACATATTTTTCTTTGGTCTACAAAATGAGCGAAAATAAAAGCGTTAAGATTTCACCCGATGCGAACTGTTCATCACGTAAAACCTATTGGAATTATTTAATAAATCCATACCTATTTAAAACGGTATTCCTGATTCGAGAGATATGACTGTCAAATAGAAGTCTTCGGCCGGTAACGTGTTTCATTTAGACAATTACAAAATCTTTTTTGAAATTAATGTATCTAATAATAATACACACATAATGAATGAAGGAATTCAGAAAGTTGAAGAACTGAAGCATAGCTGACACACACATGGAGAGAGTCGTAGGAAGGAGAAGGATCCATAATTAATTCAAAAACTCAAGGGAGATGCCAGTCGTGGAACAAGGAGAGCATATTTCTACTTTCAAAGGTTTCGAGCACCCAACATCAGCGTGATAACGGATTTTAGCAGAAGACACAGAAGCATGATGATACAGATTAGAGATTAGGTTAGAAGTACAGTGATTTCCGCTTATAAGAATCACGCTTGTTATTACTGTTTTTGATTCTTATAAGCGGTTGATTCTTATAGCCGAAATTTGGGTTTTTGGACAGGCACACACATACCTATATATACATATATGAGATAATTTATAATAAAATACTCTTTAATTTACGTTAATTATCTTTTAATAAAATTATTTTTTATAATTTTAAAAATACAACTTAATTTCTAGACTTATAAGTAGAAACACATAATTATAGTAAGAGAAGAAAAAATCCAATATTTGTTACAACATACCTGCTTAACAGTTTTAATATTTCAACTACAGGAAAGGAGCAAGTAAAAGTTTTCTATGGTAGTTTGACGTAATGGAGTTTTCAGGAGGCTGTTTATACCTCTTTCAATACCAATAGTCTCAGACGAAGATTCACCTTCTAGCTTACGTTTCACGGTTTGATAACGTGCTGAATCTACTAATGTTACGTTTGCCTGTCATAGTGGACACTTCGCCGAAGATTTATGTGTTTGAGGGTCCAGGAAGCCGCAACCAGAATGTGGGGAAAAAAAAGAGTCTCTTTGCCAGTGACCCGGACGGGAAAGATGCCCACGGGTCAAGCTAATAGGACAGTGATGTGCTAAAGCGTTTAAGGGAAAACTATTATGTTATGTCTAACAAAGAAAGGAACGCATTTTACAACTGTATTCCATCCCATCTCATCACTCTTTCTTTAAAAAACATAAAGAAAAAAACTTCGTGCCTTTTGAGGATTTAAGTTGCTTTTTGGGAAAAATGAAAGGAAAGCGAAGAGTGTAAGCTGATTCTTAAAACCGGTGGATTGATTCTTTAAAGCGAAAATTTTATCATGGAAATTATACATTTGTTTTTGTTTTTGCGATATTGATTCTTAGAAACGGTTGATTCTTATAACCACTGATCACTATAAGCGGTGGTCACTGTATATTGTCGGACTTAGCCGGAGAGAGGATAGTGAAGATCCGCCGATACGAAATACGTAGAGCGACAGAGAGACGACGTTACATTGCGATGAATAAGTCGCACCTCTGCTAGAAGAGTGTTACATCTCCGAAACTTTCTATTTTGAGATAATTGCAACACAATGCCCTATAAGAAGCGCTTCCCATTCTCGAATAATGTTATATGCCTAGTACCAATACAATTTTCTAGATGGCGCTTATTACCCTCTTCCACAACTAGGAGAGGGGACCTGCTCATGCGAAAAGAACGAAAATTAGATTTTTGTCAGTGCCTAATGTTGTTGTATTAAAATGCTCCTGTAATAAAAATGTTCATTAAATTTTATTTGGAAAACAAATGTTTTTATTTGGAAAATAAATTTGTATTTTTTTTCTAACCTGCTGTTCATGTTATCAAGGTTTTTTTTTCTTTGTATTGTGAAAAGTTTAGATAGATTGTGCATTGGCATAGAGATGTGATAGTATTAAGTTTTTCAGTCCATGTTGACAAAAAGAGGTTGCTATAAATAGAAGAGGGTTATATTTTGTAATTAAAATTGAAAATCATGCTTTAAAAATTGAAAACGACTTTAATAGTATATAGTTTTGCCCTCTGAAGTGATTCGAAAAAATAAGTTTTCCGAAAAATATCACAGGCATTCATAAAACAAGAAATGAAATTTCGACATGTATCTTCTTTAGCTTTTCCTGAAAGTAGGGCTATTTTGAGATGTAACACTCTACTAGCAGAGGTGCGAAGTTATAAGTACAAAAAATGTCCTCCGTTCAGGCATATATAAAATGAGAATTTGCCTGTTATACCTCCATGGTTAGAATTAATCACGTGGACTATACACTTGTGGGTCCCCCCCCCCCCAAAAAAAAAAGAGATTTCAAATTATTGTGCCATAGTTTAGGTTAGTGCGAGAGTCTCGGCGTCTGTTAGTGATTGTTCGGAAACTGGGCTTATTTAAGGCACCAGCGGATCCACGGTTTCTGACCACATATGGTAATATTATTGGGGTTAAGAAATTTCAAGTGCCTGGCGTAGTAATCAGCACGTGCCTTAAGAGCAAATATAATTTACCAAATATGTTAATACTAGATTGCGTTTTACAAGAGGGGTTACGATCTGTTACAGATAGAATTTGGAATATGCGTTTGATAAAATTTAGGAAGGCGCAGCTTTTCATTACATTGTACAGTCAGTCATCATATCAGCGTTGACATAGTTATAGCGGGAGAAAAACATACGGTCAAATTCTTCATTGCACGTTTCAATGAACGAGCATACAGTATTTAGGAGTCAAAACGTAGAGATATTTTCTATGAGGGATTCTTTGATACGGTACTCATAAAATTTAATATTTTATTACAGAAGAGGTTCCTAAGGTACAGTTTGCTACGACTCTAGATGATGTATTTCAAGTACGCAAACAAATTTATGCAAAATTAAGAAAGCAGGAGGGAAGAAGCTATATGGTTAATGAGAATTAGTTTAAGCATTCTAAAGATAAAAACATTGTCTCTCATCCAACACGAGAGTGAAACCAAAGAACAGGTGTCTGTTCTGGGTCACTCAGATGGAAGCGCTCGCATTATTCAAAAAAGCAGTGTGGTGAATCACAACTATTTAATGCAAGCAGCCAAGCATATAAACTATTGCACGCATAAATAAGCCAACTTTTCACCGAAATCTACCACAATTATCAGTTACCCTGAGCAAAAACACTGATCTATGAAAATCGAAGTTACAGTTTCTTATTACAATTTTTATCAAAGATGCTTGAATATAGACTTTATTATCATTCGATGTAGTTTATAACTTTCCAGACGTCATCAAGCTGGCGTACTTAATGAAATCTGGAAAATTTAAAGTTTCCCACATAACAAATGAATAATTAACATTGAATTTTTCTGAATTCAACGAATCAGAACAGCACAACTCTCAATAGTAGGTCACTAGAGCAAATCAGTCATAGATTTCGTTTTATTTAAACCAGGGCAAAATATTTAAGACGTAACAACAGGGCCTCTGAAACGTGGCAAAATGTCAAGACCCAGAGGATTTACACTTCAAAGAAAACAATGTGTTGCCAAACGGTGAAACAGAAATTCAAAGAAACTGGTCCAAAAAGGATGACATAAAAATAGCAGAATTTTCATTCACGAGAATGCTCGAGTAAACAAATACAATTTTCATGCGTTAATTCGATTCCACTGTCAGTCCCCATGAGGATTTAGGTCCGGAAAATTAAAGGATAAGGTCATTCGAAAAAAGTATCTGAAAAAGTACTCTAAAGAGTGTATCTCATTGGACGTGAAATTTTGAGGCATTTTCAAACGTCGTGTAACAGAAGATATTTTTGGTTACTTCTAAAAGAAATGCGACGTCAGTGTTAATTAAGGTTTATAAATAAGAGTTGCAGTAACTATTCCTTCAAACTTTCGGCAAAATGGCAGTTTCTTTTTTCGTTATTTTCAGAAAAACAGTATTAAAATTACCCATTACTTAGGCAAAACTTAGGAAATAATTTAAATACTATGAGAAGAATGTGACATACGAACATATTAAAATATTGCGGAACAAATGGGGAATCCTCGAAAAAATTAAAACAAAAAAAATTGTTTAAACTACAATAAAATGCATTAGGATAAACATACATGTCACGATGCTATAAAATAAAAATTATCCACAATGTTTGTATTATATAATGTCTATAACATCCACAATAGATGTAGTCTATCATGTTCCAAGAATAATTATAGGATTTTCATAAAAATTGACATTAAATTAAAATGTTTAAAAATTATGTTTTCAATAGAATAACTAATATCTCTCAATGAAATAAATGTGACATTAAGAAACAGCGAACCTGTAGTTTTATATTTTTAAATTATTTTATATACGATTGATTACATCGATGTTAATCAACACTATACTCAAAAATCTTTTAATCAACGTACAGGTGACCCTCCTATATATAACACGGTAGATAGGTTCTTAGAAAATGCCGTGTTGTGTGAAACCGTGTTATATGAGATCCAGAGACAGTACAAAAAAGGGGGTTACGTTCCGAAAACTTATTAAAAACAATTTTTTTTAATTCCATATAAGCAAGTTAATTATTATTAAAAATATAAATGTATGTATAACACAAAATGAAAAGAAGCAAAACATATTATTTTTATTTAATGCGACATTAATTTAATAAATTTCTTCCTCATCACTGCTAAGTACAATCAAACGAGAACATGTTTTCGGTTGAACGATGTCACCTTCACTTTCAGAACCTTTTCTTTATTTAGATTTTTTGCACCTTCTATCCTGTTTAAAAAATCTGTAATTTTGGTTCGTTTGCTGGTCCTTACAAGGTCATTGTAAATTTCACGGTATGGAGATAGACAATTTTGCAGCTCCCTTTTGAATTTTTGGCTTCTTTCAGCGGAAGGGTCTGCATTCAAGAAAAATGATTCAAGATTTTCAGCTAAGCTTAGGCCTTCTTGCAATTTTATGGAGTTATAAATGAATAAATTATAATTTGTTTAATCATTTTCATGTAAAGCCACTATAGTTTATTGTTCCTTCCCGTCATTATTTTAAGGTAAATTAGTTTTTAAATGTGTTAAACAAAAATCATGATATCTAGTGCTGTAGAAGTACAGTGTTGTACAAAGGTTTTTGCAATTTTTTAATCGTGTTAGAGCGAAACCTTGTTACAGGTTGCAGTGTTATACGAGGGTTCCCGCAATTTATCTTATCGTCTTAGAGCGAAATCGTGTTGTAAGATGCCGTGCTGTAGGAGGGCTACCTGTATCTCAGTTAAAGTATTTTAAAAATTAAAATATGTGTTTGCTTATAATTTCAGATGATAATAATAAAAGTGAATTGCAACACAATAAGCCTCTTGCACCTCTAGAAAACAAAAAAGAAAATTAAGTTCGATTTACTCATTAATCATCATCGGCCGCCAATACAATTGCAAAAGTTACCTTTTGAATCAATGCACAATTTTTTTAAAGATAAAAATATAATATTGTACCAACTCTTATTTAAAAACTACTTACATCTGATTTCAGATTAAAAAGGTGACAATCACATAACTACACAAAACCGCATGATTCGGAAATTCAACTACTTAAAATCTAATCAAACCAGTTCGCGAGCAAATAAAAGAATTTCAGATAATAACAGAAATTAATTTGTACCACAATGAACTTAACACCTTAGGCAAGCCAAAAAGAAAACGTAGTTCGATTTACTCATTAATCGTCACCAGTCGCCATAACATAGGAAAATGAAACAAAAGCGCTAAGTTTCTGAAGAGACATCATCAGAGTAATATTCCACAGCTTATGTATTTAAGAGAGAAATTTTAAAAATTAAGAGAAAAAAACATATGCACTTACAGTGAGAAAAAATATATAAGAAACAACTTTTTAAGAGGGACCAATAATGCAAAAAATATTAATCTCCAGCTCACAATTAACAGACAAAAAAATACCACGCATAGCTATTGCGTCACGTTATCGGCAAAGCCGATACTATGTCTACGAAGCACTAACCACAGATCCAGTTACGGTGTGCAGTCATACTTCCTCCATTGCTACAGATGTGTGAACGAAAGCAAATGGAGACTTGCCATTACTTATGTTTAATTATTGTTGGAAGAAAACCAAAAGAGAATCTCAAAAATTTCAAACAGGATGTGATTCTTGGCGAGACGCTGGCAATGAGACGAGATGAGCTGAAATTTCATATAGGAGTCTAGTAACAGTCAATTAGACGTAAATCAGCACGACAGTCGGCAGGTAAGCAAAGTGCAGTAATAGACAAGAGCACGTACATACAAAAAAGCTATATTTCGAGCATTAGCTATTGTGCTAAAAAAATACAGACGGGTAACTATTGCTGGCCAATAATGAGCAATTTTTTAACACTCTCTGCATCGCATTTCGACTCTGCACTGGGAACTAAACAGAGTGCAATGTCCACACCGGGTTGTCTGATTTAACGACAGATCCTCTGAACATTCCTAAATGACTGGTAGCGCTCGTTTCTGGGTTCGAATCCTGCGGTAGAAACAGGTGCCGTTCGAAATCGGCTTTAGACTATTGACCCTTGACATTTAGCCCTTATGTTGTAAAATATGGTCTTTGGCGCTCGAAACCAACCAACGAACTAACATTTGATCATTCTATTTGGTATGGGAATGATCATTTCTTGGTCGCCATCAGCGCACATCGTGGCGTCCAGGGGTGAAAAGGGACTACGCAAAGGCGTAGGGATGACATACTAATATTCTAATGAAATGTTTGCCAATATTTTGTTACGAACAGACAATTACGCGTGAAGTGTCAGATGATGGATACTTAAGTTCAGTCAGAATATTTTATTTCAATCTTATAAACGTTTGGTGTTTCTCTAATGGTTTGAGACTCATTCAAATGTTGATTTAGATGCACATGATATATTGAAAAGAACTGTGCGGTACATATAACCAGCAACTAGCTATCTTCACACAACGATGAAACACTTATCTTCTGAGCAACCAGCCACGTTTCAATAGAATGCTGAAATTTATCGAGCAGATGTCTATCTGCGGTTTGCAGAACAAGATGGTGAGGTGTTCGATATGTTAAGACCAATAAAATCCTATGAATCATTCTTCGGTCATTTAAGAGCGATCTCTCAGGCAACATTTCCCGCCTCCCCAGAACAAGTGAATTTATCCAGAATCTGTCGCATGATTGACTAAAACTACTCCTTTAGAGCTCTAAAAGTTCTGGCAACTGTCTTTCTCGATTAATATAACTTATAATAGAAGCCTAATGACTGGTCAACGCGATATTAATAGAGAAAATAAATTTAATTTTTCTTTTCAGTCCATTAACTAAACCCGGCAGTTATGGGTCCTCGATGTATTTGTACTACCAAATTTCAGGTATCAAAACTTAGCACAGCAATACAGTTGAAGACGAGGGTCTTACCATTGCGGGAGGGACTTACGAACCATTCCTGCCCAACAGTAAAAATTTAGAATGATTACGCATTTAGCAGAGCGTTACCCTCAGTGTACTTGTCGGTTATGTGCTATGCCGAGAAACTTACAATGATGGCCGAACTCTAGTCCACGATTGCTAGTGCACTTTAGATTCATATACCTGCATTTTAGCTAAGCTTAGTTTAGTTTTCCGATGCAAGATCTTAGATCACGAAACACATACGAGTGCCACTATATGCAAGAACAACTTAAAAACGACCAGTTGGTACCCGTCAAGACATGACGGCTGGATAGTAAATAAATGTACTAATACACAAATTATGCTCGACACATCATTGCCAAATGTTGAAAATCTGCGATTTAGAATTCGCAGAGAAGAATTATATAAAGATTAATATTAAGAATAGAGAAATACACTTTAAAAAATTACTATTGAACCCAATAAAAAGAAATAGGGTTACTCAATAGCGGGAAATAACAATTACTGTCAAGTTTCATACTATATCTCACATACATACTTAAAAATAAAAATGGCAGAGAGAGCTAGCTAGAGAGATTCCTCGGAATAAACAAATTAACATGTTTATGCGGCCTCGTGCTTGGTCAGTATCAAAAGCCATATTTAAATATGTCGCTGAGCATGCGCAGAAACAAATGTGCTTATGTGGCCTAGTGCTTGGGTGAGTATTTAACGCCAGATTTAAACATGTCATTGAATTTTTAATTGTAAATTATCGCTAATTAATAGAAATTGTAGTTACAAAAACCAAATTTGACACATCTATAGATTAAAATTTTTTTGTTTAGGACCAAAATGAAGTAAATTGATGCAGTAGTTTTCTCTCGCGGACAGCCCAAAGAATAGACTTAGCAACTTAAATATATAGATAATCACTTCATAGTTATGCTTATTCCACACCAACGGCGACGGAGACGAAAATCAAGTATCTTCGTTGTTGCGCATGCGTATTACAAACAAATTTTCACTTCCCCGGTTCGTCTCCGTCTCTGGGCGCTGCGGTTTCAAGTTGGAAAAAGTTCAACTTTTGTCTCTGCCGCCATGCTCAACAGTCAATCAGAATAGAGAGAAGATCATGCGCATGCGCAAATAAATTGCCTCTTCTCCCCGTTTCCTAGCGGTGTGAAGGCTTTTATGACAGCCACAGAGACAGGTGGAAAAATGTGTCCGTCTTTTGTTGCTGTCGCCGTTGGTGTGGAGCAAGCATTAGACGTTATCAGTTTGTACACAAGTCACCCGGACATAAATTATTAAGACTGTTTCATTTTCCCACGAAACTGACGTATAAACGAATCTGAAAGGTTTACAGCAAACAATATCCAAGTATACACATCTCAATTTTACAACTTTATACGAGTTTTAGACTAAATTAATGTCAGTTTTGCGGCCAAAAAAGATTATCTCTAAACAGTAGATTTAACTGAATAAGTAAAAAGTAAATTTACCTTGCTCTTAAGGCTGCTATGTACTAACCCCATTGGATTCGTTCACCTCAATGTTAACCTATGGAGAAAATTTGTCCACGGATTGCCGACTTGGATTCAAAGACTTTTTTTTTAAAAATTGTACTCCGTCATAGAGAAAGAAATTTTACAGTTGTGTACATTTTTCATTTTTTTTAAAAAATGCAATTAATATTTTAAAATTTAAATTATTCGGGGAAAAATCTGGTATAGTGTGTTTTAAACGCTCATAAATTCCTCCGGTGGACGAAATTTATAAAATGAATCCTGTAGCGCTTTGCAAAAAAGTTCAGGCTATCTGACAATACCAATTTTATTTGATTATCAGCATTTATTTACCTGTAAATAGTTGACAAAAATATATTTTAAATAAAAAATTTGGGGTCAGCGCTTAACCCCCCCCCTATATAGAGAGAGACATTACAATCCCTCAAAATGTCCATCCTAAGGGGGGTGGAATTCTCGAACTGTCAACTGGACTCCTCCCACCACAAGAGTCTGAAAGAAGAGGAAAAGGTAAATACAACTTTTTTTTTCTCAGTCCATAGCAGCCTTAATTTAGTTATTTCCTTTAGAGGTGAAAAGGAACAAAGATGTGTCAACTGAATAATGATTATAATCACAGTTATCAGCGTTCTCCGCGTAGTACGAAAAATAAAATTTATATACAAAACTGTTCAAAGATAACTAAAGGAAAATTAATGCGACATCCTTCTCCTTCGCCGTTTTTATGAGAAGCATAACTTTTGGAATGTTATCAAATGTCTCTCTGCCAAAGGGTTCACAGTTCAATTTCAAATATATTTTATGTCGCCATGGGATTTCCAGTGTTACTGAATTTCAAGGTGCACTTTTAACTTCTTTTATGGGTAAATGAGCTGGGGAAGGAGGGGACGCGGGAAGGGAAACTAACTACCACATATTTCAACATTTGAATCCATTCCAAAGCAATCAAATACTGAGCAGTCTAGCTCGGCGAATTATTTATCTTGAAAATTGCCTGGAATGGAGAGGGGACATGAAATGCACAAAAAGTTATCGAGATATAATACTCGGAGCCAAATAAAAAATTATTTAAAAAATATAAATGTTAGTTTTTTTTCCCGCTCAAAACTTTTTCAGGCACGGAATTAAACGTTTCATAAAGTGTGCCGATATAATGGCTGTACATTTTTTTTTTTACAACTTCAAATAAATTAAACCACACTGGAATGTTAGTATTAGCTAAGATAATAAATCTAAATTTAAAAAATTAAATTATTTTTTTAACTAGCGCCAGCTTAGTCTTCGAATTATTTTTTTTCTAAAATAATAAATGCTTAAATTTGTCAGATAAAAATAAAATTCCATTATTATTTAAAAAAAAAACAGAGTTTAGTAAAATTTCTCCTTATTTCTACAACAAAAACCATGCAAGTATTTACAAACAAAAATTATCCGCCTAAAAATTCGGAAATGAAAAATATTCATTAATAAAATGTAATTTCTTTCCATCCTGCACACAAAATAATGAATCTTTACCTGCTTCTTAATGAAATACATATCCCAACGGCAGAATAAAATAAACTTAAAATTTCAAATTACTTCCAGAAGAAAGTATGCCACTAAAGTTACAGAAAACTAACAACGAAACGACTTCGTGAAAACTAAATTTGCATCAATTTATCTTCCCGGCAGCTATAAACGAAAATAATTTTCATGTGTACAAAGGGGCGCTATTCACACGCTGTTGTCGAGACCAGAGAGAATTCAAATATATATTTAAATTACGTATAAATGATATTTAAATTGTACCGACGAAAAAAAAAACATTAAAAATTAATTTCCATGGAAAAGCATAATGAAATAAATGAAAGAACTAGAATTAAATAACACAAAGGAATAATTTTTTTTAAATTATAATAAAATGCCTTATAAAACAAAAATTGCTTGTTTTTTAAGCGGTTTTTTTTTTCGATTTTCCAAACTACCTAATTTTTTAGAGTTCTAGGTCATATAATTCAGGTTAAGCACTTACAGCTATACTGTAGAAATACAACGCACGTTTGAATCGATAAAAATCACAAGTACATCCTGACATATTCTTCCAGAAATATTCTTTTCCAGTCATATAAAAAAATGTAATTAGAATGGTGACAAAGAAACGCGTGCGAATAATTATTAAAATAAAGCATATGCATTCTTTACAAATGGCTTGATTTGATTCTAGAATCAAATATTAATTAAGAGTCGTATCTTCTCTGTAAGCCGAAAGAAAAAAAATGAGAGGGAACTTAAGTTTAATTACCAGATGACCTTCAGATAAACATGAATTCAGTTATAAAAGTCATTAGCTACGCGTATCAATTAAGTGTCAGTCGAGCTGATTAATTAGAGTCGTGTAGTTTATTTATGATCTCTGATTGAGATATAGCATCCAAATCCGAGAAAGAAAAAATTAACTATCAACGGCATCAACAGGAAGTACTTTCTCAAAACGGCTTCTTTTTTACTAATATTATTTATTTACCAATTCATTTTATATGATAACAAATTTCGCGATTAAAAACACGTGCAACTTCATAACTCTCGCAAAAACAAGATTCGCATGATTTTTCACAATTTTCAAAATAACTAGCCGCTGCGCGACCACCATGGTCGCTTTTAGTTTTATAATTTCTTTTGCAAAACAACTCAACTGAAAGAAACGTATGTAAGGAATGTTACTATTACCTGTCATCATAAATATACGTTGGTAAGTGGTAGTGCGACCTCAGCCAAAAAAATTATAATCATTCCAAAATTCTCTATAAGGCTGATTCTAAAACATCGTCATTTAAAAAATATGAATTTCCATTACTTCAGAACAGAGTTAAAGATAAGACTGAGAAACCCAACAACAAAGATAAATTTTTTCACTAAAAGGAGTAAAAATTCAGCAAGCACTAAAATATAGTGTGGATTACATCACTCTCTATATGTAGTATTGTTCACAATTCAGATATCTACACTTAATCATACCAAATAAAAAATTGTTGGGAAAATTTCTTCACTTTGGAGTAAAAATGGAGTAAAAATTCAGCAAGTACTACTAAAAAAGTGTAGACAATTAACTCTTACTTACTATTAAGATATTATAATGCAATTATTAATATTTTACCATGATATTCCTCAAACTGCTTGATATACACAGTTGAGTACTTCAGAAATAGGAGATACTACAGTGACATAATCAAAAGAACGGACTCTAGATAAACCTACATACAACTGTCCATGACTAAACACTGGATTTGATAGGTCTAAACATATTTTGTCAAAAGTTTGTCCTCTTATATACATTTAGAAAAACTGATGGAACAAAAGAATAAATTATCTCGTGAATAAATTAAAATCATTCACGTCTGAAATACAGCAATCAAATTGTACCAAATTATGTACTATCGTCGAACCACTACACACACACACGGTTGGCCGCTAATGTTTACATCTGGTAGTTGCAGCCGTTGCCATTCGGAGTATAGAAATATCGCCGATTTTTGTGCGCATACAAACGCGTTTTATATATATAGTTGGTCATGCCATTATACGGTTTTATGGAACTACTGTGAGCTTAATTTCAGATTAGTGTGAAGCTAACATAGCATTAAATTATTAAAAAAAATTTCAGGTAGTCTCTTCTAACGAAACTATCGCGGGTTATTAACGTAGGAATACTTATCGTTGCTTACCTCTTTTGTATGTATATATGTATATATGTGTAATGTATATAAATATATATATATATATATATATGTGTGTGTGTGTGTGTCAGTCAGTCAGTCAAAATTTTGACGCATTTTGGTACTTTTCTCTTTAATTGTTTACTGCTTGCCCAAACGATACAGACTGGGTTTGGCGCACTGTCAAAATTATAACTCGCGACGACGGACATCTGAAATTTTGCTTTCCGGAGGACCGTTATGGAGGAACGTAATCCTACGTTAAAATGGCCACTATATGACAACAAAAAACAAACAAGAAAACAAAAAAAGACAAAAATTATAAATTATGTTTTATGCTTTTTCAGTATATATTCTTTAGTATAATATAGAAATTACGAATTTATATCTCGTTCCTTCTTAAATAACAGAAAAATATCGAATCTTTAATTCGTGTATTCGATGATGTCAGTATAGAATGGTATTAAATCGTCTTCTTACCGTTCACAGATTACTTTTATCTAATAATTGACTTGACTAACAAGTCCGGTATTTAACATCATTCAGAATGAGCATCGCATCCCCTTCTGCAGCAGAAGTTACATAAAGTCATAATATCATAAATAAAGTCATAATTATGTAAGTCGTAATATTTCATCAAAATTTTACTCTTCTCCGGTACGCCTATTTCTCAGGTCGTAATAAGATTGTGTTAACTCTGAAGTCAACTAACATACATCCTGCAATTATGCCGACGCGTTAGTTGCCTGCGAAAATCTTCAATCTCATGTTTAGTAAGGGGAAATTTCCTCTCGGAGAGAATTTTACTAATCCCACATTAGGAAAGGTATAACTTTTATACTGTTTCATTATTTCTTTTTCTTGCAATAGTAATTTAAATGAACATTGAAGAGAATCTTCAAGTTTTGAGAAATTAATTTTTTAGGTACATATAAAGTATCGATATCATCAGTAAATAATTAAAATCACTTTTAAAACGGTAATTAAAAAACAATTAAAACGCGCGTACTGCACTCTAAGTTCTACTTTCAGATACAACAACAAACAAACAAACAAAAGAAACAAAAATATGCATTCGTTCATGAGTAGTTAAAAAATGTACCAAAACGGAAATTTTATCATTGCCATTAAAATTTTATAAGATCGTCTGAGGTACCGCCTTTAAAAAATAAAGTTCCTTTCAAATGCTTTTTCCTCGGTACTTCCCTTATCACAGATTATCAAATGCACATTTTTTTAATTATGTTTCCTTAGTTCAAAAATTGACCTTTAAATAAAATGCCTATATTATTAAAAAATATTAAAATTTAAATTATTTTAATTTAATTTTTAACAATAGGTATTAATAATTTAATGCCCTGTGAAAGATTCAAAATTGCGGGCTCTATTTTTAAACGTTTACTCTTGCATGCCAAAAACATAATCAAAGAAATTTGAATTTACCACCGTGCAATTAAAAAAACACCCTACAGCTTAAAACCCTATAGGGATGAAAAATCTGCGAAGTCAACTGGTTGATGTGAATCCTTAAAACAAGAAATAAATATCCACGTATAGCTGCTATATAAGAAAATTTAATTCAAACCTTTCTTTTCAGCTTAGTTCAACCCCCAGTTGCTTTTCTCATATCACATTATATCCTCCAATAAACAATTTCTGTTATTATTAAAAACCGTGGAAACCAAAAGATGCGGATGAAAAAGATTATAATAAAGTCGCATAAACGTAGCAATAATTCAGACTCCACGCTTCCCCTATGAAAAGAAGCGCTTTGATTATCAGACACGGGCGACACTTACAAATTCGCTATGCTTACATGGATGAATATGAAACGATGAGGTAAAAGAATAACATTTTAAACTTCAATAGCATTATCCTTCTATGCGTTTCGCGATGTTAAGATGAAGAAAAGTACTGAGGGATTGTGCTTTTGAATGCAGTCTATGTAAATTTAGGCCTTTTTTCGGAGTGAACGTCACATGCCCTCATAACTCAGAAGATACCGCCAAGTGAAATTCCTTGACCTTCTTCATCTCAAAGAGACTATGGGGAGAAAAATGATCCAATATAAATTATGATTCTTAGTCAGAGTCTGACTTTTTAAAGGGGAAGTAAAGAGAATTGGCATATCAAATTCTATTCGTGGGGTCCTAGAAGTGGGAGAATTAATTAATTAATTAATTAATTTTTTTAATAAGGAATAGGCAATAATATAGGAAATAAAACTAAAAGTTCCGAGCAAATTTCAATCTCATAACTTCACATTTATCACATTATATAAAATCTCAAACAATGTGTATTTTGTTTGTTTGTTTGTTTGTTTGTTTGTTTGTTCGTGCGTATTTAAAACGATAAACTTCATTTAAAGATGGTTGAATACAACATTTTTTTTCAATTAAAAATACAAATATACATAGTAAGGGCCTGTTCACAAAGAATCCGTCAGCGTCATCGTAAATCGTATTGAAATATATTTAACCAATTACAAACCTCCAAACGATTAGCAACGAAATTGTTAAGCCTGTGATTGGTTTAAAATGTTTCAATACGAGTACCGCTAACGTTGACGGATTCTATGCGAGCAGGCCCCTTTGACATACCAAAAACTACAAAGAAGAAAACGATTTTCGAAAGCAGAGGTTTCAACAGGCAATTAGCGCCTTATTTGGCAGATGCTACCATATGTCCACTTTGTCATTATATCTACGTATATATATAAAACAGTTCCGTGACTGACTGACTGACTGGCAGATAACGCACAGACCAAACCGCTGAACCTAAAGGGCTGAAATTTTGCATGGCGATTCTTCTGATAGTGTAGGGGTACATTAAGAAAGATTTTTGAAAAATTATTCTTAGATTTTTTTTAAATTAAATTTTTAAGCTGTTTTTTGTAACTTTTTTAAAGTTTGCATTTAAATTAAAAATCTGAGGGTTAAAAAATTTATACCACGAGAAGATCATAAATTCCTTTAAAATGAAATCTTGATCGAATCTTTACCTCCATTTTCTGATTTTTGGTGAATTTTCAAAGATTTAATTTTTAGAATTTAATTTATCAAATGCTGATCACGTGGTTTCTTTCCTTTTTGTGATACTTTAAATTAATTTTGCGTCACGTGCATAACAACGAAATAAATTGACAAAAAAAATGGAAAGACTGTTCAAGATAAAATTTAAGCACTAAACTAATTGAGAAGGAAGTTTTTTAAGAATTTAATTCAAATTAGTATGTTTTATGGATATTAAACATACAAATTAATTGCTTACATTGACTGTTGTATTTAATTTGAACATTTCCTTCTACATTATTTGGTCTATAAAATTATCCGTTACGTTTATATATATATATATATATATATATATATATATATATATATATATATATATATATATATATATATATATATATATATATATATATATATATATATATATATATATATATATATATATAGCATTAATTGCATACATTGACCGTTGTATTTAATTTGAATGTACTCCGTAGCGAAGCACGGGTATTCAGCTAGTACAAAATAAAAACAGTACTATTGATAGTAGGAAAGAGAAAATCGCTGCAGGAGATGACAGCAGAAAAAAAAAGTTCCACTTGATGCATTGCTAAAAAGGTGGGAGGCAGAATATTTATAAAATTATTTCTAAATATAATCGCTCGATGAAAAGCACCTACAAACCAACTGGAGATCCCCCCCCCCCTCACTTTACATAGAAATAACAGTAACAAAAACGATCTATCTTCAAATTTACTACACTGGAATTTCAAACGTAAACTTCCGAATCCAACTGCACGCGCAAGAGATGAACGAACGGAAGCAGATTTTTATCATCTCTCTAAACAAAGCGGGGAGGAAGGTATTTAACACATACGAGAAAACAGTGGAGGACCCAAAAAAAAAAGGAACGAAAAAAAGAGAGAAAGAGCCTCCAGCAACCGCAACAACGATGTTATACCAACTGCAGCGTGCTGCTGCTGCTGAAAGAGCCTCCCAAACATACACATACGCACATACAGAGACGGGGGAAAGAAGAAAAAAACGAAAGAAACGAGAGTTGTCGCCTCCACATGCACCAACTTCCATATCGCACAAATAGCCGCTTTGTTCTAGGAGTGCTGTTACTGAGGGGCTTCACAAAGGGCAGCGAGCGAGATTAGCGACGATGGGAAGCTCCAGAGCTGTGACTTCCTAAATGGGACTCGATGGAGGAGAGTGCTAAAAACGCGCTCCGTCAGGAAATGGCCCTTAATGAATTTTTCAGGGGGAGGTTCAAGAGTTGAGAAAAAAGGTAAAAAGCCACATCTGTCGAAATTTAAAAGGAGTAAAACAGATTGGAATAACTCTGTTATACACACGAAAATGATTTCAAGTTTCAGTTCCGGACCTCAAACATGTTAGTACAGTTTTGTTTTAGTAAATAGTCCAACGGAAAGAAGGCGTCGGAACAACCAAACACTTGTAAAACACTGTCACTAGACAACTAGGGACTAGACCCCGACAACTAGACAATAGATTTACACACATCCCTTTAAATTTTGAAATCCTACCTGTATGCAGACAAACATATGTACATTAAGATGGTGTCTAAACAACCAAACGGTATTGTTTCAAGAAGAAACGACTAATGCCCGAGCATTTAACTTAATTTCAATGTACTAGTCCATGAACAAGCAGTTCTCACGGATATTACGTCTTACGAATTATTTTGTTCGGAAGTAGCGTTGCCATGGCCAAATATCCTTTTCTCGGTGTATTATTGTGTGGTCCTTTCAAACATTTTTAATAGATACACTTTTAGAAACAACAAAAATACTTGAACGAGATTTGCTTACTTATACACAAAAATACACACATACAAATGTAAATGTGTGTTATGCATGAAAGTTCGAACTTCTGACTAAGTTTAATTATACACTATCTTTTTTTTTTTTTTCAAAAAATCCTTATCCAATTTCTAAAATCATATTTCATATTTTCCAGGCTCAATTGCGAATTCCAAAATAACTTACAAAAAATCTACCGTTCGTTCAGTTCATGCAAAACAGTATATATAATCTCTTTACGATCAACTTCCATGAAATTAATCATTAAATGCACCCCTGTTTTCAAAGAACTTAGAACCGAGATTTAGCGTTGTTTTTTACGCCGTCTGAAATGTACTCCCACATTTAGCCCATAAGTCTCTCTCTTCTATACCTGTGAGACATTAGTCAAGGTCACAATTATGGACAGTCTGTACGTGTCTGTATATTGTAGTCCATAAATGATTTTACTACCAGCACTTTGCACCAAATTTTCGCCAGCGAGTAGTAAATAAATTTTCAAACACGTGTTTAAAATTAATGACCAGAATTTTAATAACATGGCGACGAATCTAAATATTAACGGGTGATAAACTACGGAAACTTCCGATCATAAAGTTGCTTCGGGTATGATCATAAAATCTCTTTTAAAGAATCAAGTAATTTACCAGTACTAAGAATCCGTTCCTACTGCTGACGTCTTTTCTCTAGCCCTAGCACTAAGATTGCTCTGCCTGATTTTCTCAGAGCGTTTGTGTACGCGTGTCTGCCCCAAAACACGATGCTACCTTCCGGATACTCCTACTTGGTGGACAACCTATGATTTTTCTCTGTTCTCTTTAATGAATGTAAATCTACGCGTGTCGGCATCTCATTTTTAATGGCGAAATTTGTGTTACACATAAATGGGTCAACATCTACCAAAATACTGCCAAACATATACTTTAGTCCCAAATTTATGCGGAGAAGATAAAAATAAAAATAAAACGTTTAGCAAATGAATCGACGAGCAGAAGAAGCTGGTATGACAAATGCGACCTTTCGAAAATAAAACAACAACAACAAAAAAGGGGGGCATTTCATGCAACTGCCTAGTGTACACAAAATCTAAAACAGATAACCTCAGAGCCGATTAAGAACGGCACCGGGATAGTTCGACAAACAGAAAGGAACAAAGAGATCACGCTCGCATGCAATAGCGTTACAAGTGACTCCTCTTTCGTGTTTTACTTAGCACCGATTGCCAAGGCAATGACCTCGAACTATACCTGCGTAAAAGCGCCGACAAATGACATAACACACAGGATTGTGTGACACTGCTCCACCAGATATATTAAAATGACTGTAATCTGTGATTACTTAATTATTAAGTCAATGTATTGCGCCAAATGATAAATGATAAGTTGGAATCTGTGACACTGATGATAATTAATCACCATGCAATCGATGTGCTTTACTATCATTTAAAACAACTCGCTTCTCAACTAAAGACATAGGCCTGAGAAACATTTTCACGGGTGCTGAAAAGAGTTCTGTTTATAAATGCATGTGGTCACTCCCGATAATTTCTAAAATAATTTTTATCCACAATGCTGAAACGTTTCAATTATAAAAGTACATTTCCTTTATGAAGCTTCTCCTCAAAAGTTAATTACAAAAAAAATTATCGGTTTCATTATGGACTTTACAGGAAAGGGTGTTTCTTCATAATTAAAATTAATTACATCGTGGCAAGATGTTTGCACAACTGCTCCGTAATTAAATAAAACCAGAAATTTGCATGTAGGCCTCAAAAATGTACGCACCAAAAGAAAGTTATTATTGGAGGAAAAGGAAGAATGTCACTCATTTTTTAGAATAAAGAATAAGCCACGTACATGTTCCTAGACTAAAGCAGCGAGAATCGAACTCATCATTATACGAATACCCCATGTTCAAAATGCTAACCTAGTGATTTCCAACCGGTGTGCCGATATATATATATATATATATATATATATATATATATATATATATATATATATATATATATATATATATATATATATACAGTCGAACCTCCATATATCGAACTTCCACATATCGAAATTTTCTATATATCGAACTCTTAGCAAATCTCCATGTTCATTACATAGAAAAATTGTTTCTATATATCGAAAAAATCTCTATATGTCGAAATTTTTTTCAAGACAAATTGGGAGATTTTATTCCACTTTAGAATAAAATCTCCCAATTTTTGGCATTTGAAATAATATGTCGTGGACTTCAATTCGCGGAAAATGTCCATGATTAAGTTTTTAGTAGACTGAATAAATACGAACATTTCTTTGAACTTTCCGCAAAACTGGCTGTTCAGCAAGATATTCGTAGTTTTTTCTTTAAAAGAATGTATAACTGTGATCATTGTAACCACTGTCTGGATAATTGTTTTTTTAAAGGTATGTAGTACTCAATAAATCTTTCATATTAATTCATTTTTTAGTTATTAACTTTTATTAATGGGATTCGCATATAAATTAGAAATGGAGTTTCGTACGAAAATTAGCTTTAATTTTTTTTAGGAGAATTATGATAAAATTAAGCTCAATTCTATATATCGAAATTTCTATATATCGAATTTTTTTCCGGCAATTTGCTACTTCGATATATGGAGGTTCGACTATATATATATATATATATATATATATATATATATATATATATATATATATATATATTAGCATCTATCCTAGGTATTTAATATACAGTGGAACCTCAATATAATCGAATGCCTTGATAAATCGAAGTTTTCCCATTCCCCTTGAACCTGCCTAACACTCCCATGTTGTTATTAAATCGAACCTCGGTATACCGAAATCCTCGATAACTCGAAGTTTTCTAGGTCCCCTTGAAGTTCTATATATCGGGGTTCCACTGTATTAACAAACAGATAAAGAAATACATGGTTTACATTTTTTAAAAATCAAACACCAAAATAATTCAAACAAATTCAATCTTGCTGAATAAGTGCATCCTCAGTAAGCTAAATATACGAAAATTAACGAACATGTGTCAAATAAAGTACTAAAACGTCTTAAGAAAGAGGTTTCTCTTCTCGTACTTGATAATATCAACAAATCTCAGTATCAGATTAATTGCATACGATAAAGAGTAAATAGTTTATCTTACCCGCATGTTTGAAAAAAATGATATGGGCAATACAATATACTCCAGCAACTTCGTTCATCTTTGATTTGCGTAAACGAGAAATCGAAATAAAAAACCAGTCAAGTTTGATAAACATTATAAACTTGGTATTAAAAAAGCAACTACACTGTCATTTACGGCTAATTACCGCTCATTTCGGACTCGAGATAATGTTTGTACGATAAATTTATTTTAATTATCTCCCACGCTAAATAGACTTTCATCAGTTTATACGGGTTTAAAGAAAAGAAAGAAAAAAAGTACCACTTTATATAGCGTTATATGCTTCTTTTTTTTTTTTTAACACCGAAGAAATGGAAAAAGCAACTAGATAACGAGATCACGTGGCTACAGAAGCTTGGCAATGTAGATTGTTAAAAATGGAAATGGAGCATTAATTTACATATTCGCTGGCTTTCATTCGCAGGTTACATCGTCAGCTTTGATGTTTGCTTCGTTACACTGCAGTATGCGTAGCGCTCAACACCATCCTTAAACCACAATAGTATTACGCCTTGTTAAAAACATTATAGAATAATGGAACCTCGCTATAATGCCAACTAATTAGGACTTCATGGTTTCCTAGCGACAGTTCTACATTTAAAAACGTCATTCGTGCGATGAAAATGAAGCCCTGCCTCTCTTGTACGTCAAGAAGACACTAGTTAACTTTGCAATAAGTGCTTCTGGGAAGGACTTCGGTTCGCTTTCCTAAAGACGAGAGCCACTCAGATATCGCCATATGTTTAATTCAAAATCTAAAACAAAACAAATTTTATAACTTCGTCATATTTTATATTACAAGTGAGCCGTGTACACTACTGGCGGCTGGTGCACGAAAAATCTGTCGTGGCTGCAATGTCCTCCAAGTTCTCAAATTTACCTTTGGGGGTGCGGGGTCTCGTCACTTGACTCGGTTCTAAATTACGGGGCCGTCTTGTAAGGGGTAGTGCTGACCACCTATACGGGGCCCCCCCCCCCCTTAATTGAATGGCCAGCAGTCTCGCAGTGTACATACAGGCGAATGTCTAGGGACAAGTGCCTCCGCGTTCAAAAAAAAAAAAAAAATTACAAGTGAACTGGAATATAATAATGCGATATGACACGGAACAATTGAATGAAGAAGGAGGTAACGATCAATAAGTCAATATAAAACGACATTTAAAACGCGCAAGATACTATGTTAATGATGAATACGTCATCAAGTTCATATACGTCATCAAGTTCATTTATATGACTTAACACGAGTAGGTGCAATTAAAACAAAGAACGCCAAATGTCATACCTGGTACGCGAACTGTATCTGGCTGTACTCTTGTGTTCTGACGCCCGTTTTGTGAAACCAAGCTTGTAAAGGTGCGACAACTTATTCAAATCTGAAGAACGCACTGCCAGGCCTTTTGTCTCGTTTCAAACACGTTGGCGATCAAACGGAAAGAGACCTGCCAAAACCCACATACTCTTATTCAGAAAACAAACAGAGCCGAATGCACTCGAATGCCCACACAATGCTTTTCTAAGGTCCAAATCGGGAATAATCAATGATTCTCAATACGAACCAAGATTGAGTGTGTTGATAGGGATTTCAAACATTACGATGGTAAATATCAATTACTACCACTGGAGTTAATAAAAAACAGCCCTAAAATGCAATTCGGAAAGTCTTAAAGGAAATAAAGTTTATCACCGGAATTTTGTACACCTCATTCTAAATCAATAGTTGTCACACTGCGCGAATTCTGAATTTAATAAGAGAGAAATCAATATTTAAATCAATAATCTCATCTGATATACATTTTATCCTAATAACTGACTCGAATAAGCACAGTAATTAAGAGAACTGGCTACTTTCAAACCGATTATACATATTTTTATTGTATATTGAACAAGGAAATTAGGATTTTTGTCGCCAATGGTATTCGTAAAATTAAAATAATAATAACAATAATAATAAACTTGCACACCAAGAATAATAAAACAAGTTGCACAAGAAATAGAAAGGAAAGATTTTTTTTAAAATAATAATTATTAAACAGCTTGGAGAGCACCTTAAATACAGGGGTCCCTTAGGTACTTTGGAAATGCCGATTTTTCCAAAAGTCCACGGCTATTGGATACGCCTTTGCACCAAACACATCGCCAAATCATCTGCGTTTAGCAACATTTGGAGCACGCATTTCAGATGTAAATGCGTGATTTAAAACTAAGAAGGTCGAAATATATGCAGTGTCCCCCTAACTCAGAGGAAATCCTAACGTAAAAAGTCCAAATATAGATTTTAGAGGGTTAAACAATAAAGAGAAACGCTTAGATAATAAAAATACCACAATAGAGAAAAGGTCAGATTTCTCCTAGTAAATCAATACAACTGACAATAAACTGTGGCAAAAGTACAACGTGGAACATCATTTTCAAAAGTTGAGCCTTAAATGACATCCCCACAGTAATAGGTGAGGTTACGTTCAGCAAGCAGTCAATTACCCAGGGTAAAACGATTAGCTAATTTATATTCAAACGAGAAATCGAATATTATACATAGAAAAACCTTAAAGCAAAACAAAGTTTCGGCGTCTGCAAATTATTGTGACACTAAGAAAGAATAAACGATCTATCACCTGCCAATATCAGCAGAAAATTTAGCAGCCAAAGAGCCCTAGAAAATAATTTTTTTAGGGAAATTGCGGAGTGGATGTAAGTAACCAGGTTAATGTCCTAAGAGTTCTCGGATGATATAAACATGTTCGATTGTTTCTGCCTTATCTGATCATGTTCTTGCCGGGAATTGATGTTTAAGTGGCTTGTGCTCTTGATACCCTCCACTGATTTTGCCATATTAATAGACCAGCGGGAGGTCAAGTGGTTCAGTTCATTCAATCAAAAATAAATGATATCTGCGACAAGAACATAAGAAAATTGTGCAGTTCGTATTTTTAACAATGCCATATTTGCATGGGTGTGCGTGAGTACATTCAAAGACAGGACTAATACATCGTAAGAATAAATAGATGAATGTACTTTTATTGGAAGATTCACACGTGTGTTTATTTGAATATCTTAAATCTTCTTGTACTACAACTTTTCAAAATAATAGTAGTGTAATAATGTGAAACGAAAGAAAGAAAATTTTCTCATTGGATGATACAATGGAAGTAATACGGTTGATGTTTTTACGCCAACTGCATTACTTTATAACCGAGAAGTTTTAGGCGGCGTATCAGATAACATTGCAGATCTTTTATCCAAATTTTAAGCAATCGAAAATTTACTTTCAATTTTCTAATGACAATCTCGCAAATGCATATTTTTGAATTGTGTTTTTCTCTCTTATTAATGGTAGACGGTTAAATAAAGAGAGCTTAGTTTTATATTTTAAAAATCTTTTAGAATATTAGTGAAGATATCTATCCGAAGAACGAATCTTTTTGCTCCGACCGGAATAGAAATATTAAGAGTTAAACGATTTCTATCGGAACCGAAACAAACAAACAACCTCGGATAAAGATCCTTTGCAGATTGAATCCAAAGGATCGACTTCCCCCCCCCCCCCCCCCTTCTGAATTTAACCGGCTTGGAGCCAAAAAATTTCACTCCTTGATATTTTACTCAGATTTTAAAAAAATATAAAAAAATTACAGAAATCTGTTTCATCATTCTAAACTGAAATTTAAGATTCTCGTCACTTTATTTATTGTATGTAAGGTGTTTCTTTTAACGTGTACCTCCCAGAAGTAGGAAAAAAGACAGGATGATAATGGAATTCAATGCTATTTTTTTTCTTTTTGTATTCAAAATTAAAAATAAATACTATGTCCATGATGAAATATATATAACATTTCTTACAAAATAAATTAATGCCTTGTATATATGAATTTGTATGTACCTGTTACCTAATTTAAAAAGTCAATATTTTGCAAACGAATAAAGGTTCATGTAGCGAATTTAACACACGTTGTAAAAAACACTATTATGAAATGAATCCTTCTAACTCTAAACAAATTACGCAAACCGGTTAAATCTGTAGACTTGATTTTAGCCTCGTTTGATTCAGAATGAAAAAATACACAAAAACAGATACCAAAGTCGAGACATTTGTTAAAAACCTCAATCTTGAGAACTTTTCGAAAAAATTTTATTGAAATTTCACCATTTTTCCTGTGGCCACATTTTGCTGGCCAGTTAACTCGTCCTTCTACTAGCCAAGAGCTATTTTTGTGGCACAGTTAAACTCTCTACCTCAATCTATTCAAATGTTATTGCGCAGAACTATAACTATATAGATCTATACATAAGTATAGTACACATAATAAAAAATGATAAAATTTATTAAATAATCCTGGGATCTGGGATGCTTGAAACAATATTCTGTATAAAAGTATCCTGAATATTCCAAAATTTTAAATTTTAGCCACATCGGAATAGTTTAATAATCTTTTAAAATTCGCTAAAGAGGAAAAGGAGCAAAATCGTTTGCGACCGATATTTTTTGTTCCGACTTGGAACAATTCTTTACTCGGAACAACTGAATTGCTCCGGGTCGGATAAATATCTGGAACGATAAAAATCGTTTGGAGTAAAATCAAATCCATCCGAAAATAATGCTTTCATGTAGATAAATAAATAAAAAATTCGACTCGAACCAATTCAATCGGAATTTTTTACTTTCGTTCATATCCATTTCAAGCCCTGGTATTAAACCGATTGATGTCTATCGTGAGAAAATTACATTTCTTTCTTGAAAAAAATTAAAAAGATTTCCGAAAAGTTCGTGCAATGCATTTTAAAGAATATTTTCAAGAATAGAAAACAGAATTAAAAAAAATTCAGGTAGTCTTTGCTAACGAAACTACCGCGGGTTATTAACGTAGGATTACTTATTGTTGCTTACCTCTTTAGTATGTATATTATGTATGTTATGTACGTATATTATGTATGTGTTATATATATATATATATATATATATATATATATATATATATATATATGTCAAAATTTTGACGCATTTTTATACTTTTCTGTTTTGTTTACTTCTTCCCAACTTTCCCAAGCGATACAGACTGGGTTTTGCGCGCTGCCAATATTATAACTCGCGACGCTGGACATCTGAAATTTTGCTTTCCGGAGGACCGTTAAGGAGGAACGTAATCCTACGCTAAAATATTTGCTGATCTGAGATTGGAAAATATACAACGGAAGATTCTCCACAGCTTAACATTAGGATTAAAGATCCACCTACCATCTATCGATCAAAACGCTCTCATACAACATTTGATGCATTGTATCTTTCATTTGAATGAACAAAACGCCTTTATTTTCAGACTTTTCATACAGGCGTTCATCTGTGAAAGTCTCAGAAAATTTCAAAAAATCTTATTGTGTGTATACAAGTTTTGAAATAAACCACAATGAATCACCCAATAAATTATCAAGCTAGGATATTTTTAAATCAAGCAATTGCAGACTGTACTTGCAAGATATAACTCATTCCTTCTACCTGCGTCAAGTTCCACCTCTACATTCCCCAGAAAAGGTGAAAGAAAATGAGATTTGGAAGACAATTTTTTGTTTAAATTGCAAAATTTTGGCGAGAATTTTAGATTTATTGGATTGTATAACCGAAACTACGATGTTCTATTACCTTTATATATTAGAAAGATCTACCTAGGTTTATCGCCAACAGCTTCCATAGAAAGTGGAAATCCGATACACGGTTATTTTACCTCAAAGAAAATTCTGAATGGAGATGAAACTTTGAATACAGATATAAGAATAATATTTCTAGAGCGCTGAGTCTATCTGAATCCTTGCAATGAAAGTAACTATTTGTATATGCACTACATTGAAACTCCTTTATTATAATAATCAGTCGCAACTTAGCGTTACATTTGTTTACCCCGAACGTAATGCATATGAGACGTATGTTAATGTATTGGTGTTCAAGATAAACATGATTTTTAACTATATACACTTTATTTACATAATCACTACTAATTTTGCTAATCATACTGCTAATTGTACAGCTAAGCGAAAAACATATCGTTGCACCTAACAGAGAAACCAAAAGCGCCAATATAAGAAAACAGTGTTGCAGAGCCAAAACAGAGAAATTTTGGTGGTGAAAATATTTATGTACATGGAGTCACCACACATAGGAATGTGAGTGAAAAAACTTAAAAATTTATACATATTAAAGAAAAGGCTCTATATACCGTAAAGAAAAGAACATTTCAGGAGTTATTTAAAATAGCATGTCATACATACAAAGAGGTAAATCAAAATAATTGCAAAACTTACAAAACACAGATTTTATGGTGTTTTCTCCGCAAATATTTCACATATCCCTTTGCCCGAAAGAAAATTTTAACGTTCTTCAGGACAACTTGTATTTTAATAAAAAATATTTTAAGATGGCGAAGATGATCGGGAATATAAAGTATATTCAATTTTAAACACCGAATGGAAAAAAAATAAAGAATGAATACCTGTTAAAGTGTTTATTTAAAAAAATTGAAGATAATAAGGCTAATTTTGTTCCTTTCCTACATTTATATTGTTTTCATAGTCAATATATTTAGTTCTTTTTAAAAAGCCTTTAATACGCGGGTTATTTACTTTTTTAACTCGCATACATTTTAATATTTCCCTAGTTTAATTATATGCCCCGACATAACAAAATGAAAAAAAGTACAAGAAAAATTTTTTCAGACGTCAGATCCATTTACTACATCAAGGCATTCGACAGCTTAATAAATCCTGTGAGAATAAATGTATACAAAATAAATACCTCGTCAAACACGAGGTTTATTGGAAAACTTTACAAACACAAACACACACGCAAGGGAAAATAGAATAAACATGAGCTAATAAAACCATACACTAGTTTAATCAACATTTCAAACTAAAGTTGTTTTAAAAACTAAACACAACTATGGCTTCTAGGAACTTCTACCATTTGTTTATTTTGAATGCCACGCAGCCATTTAAAAACTCGGCAGACGAAAAGATAAAAACCAAACGAAATAATTTCGCCACCTACTCATTTTTTGAAGGCACAATGACCCAGGGAACAAAAATATTACGGTCGCGACACTCGAACTGCGATTGTTTAACCCTCTTTATGTATATCAACACCACTTTATCAAACAAAAGACTTTTGAAAATTCATAACAGCGATTAAAATATTCCAAACGAGAAATAATTTAGTTAATGGGGAAGAGCTACAGATAAAAGAGTCGCGAGAATAAAGACATGTTATTGGAATTTTATCGTTCGTTTAAAGGGAGATATTTTTATTCATGTTTCGTAAATAAATGTAAAATTTATTCGTTCGATTACATTCTCCCTTCACTCAGCGTTATGACAAAGTGATGAAGACTGAGGAGCAATCGAACGCCAAGAATAGCGCCAACATAATGGGATACAAAAATACCACCATACATTAAAAGAGGTATAAAAATTCTTCAAGAAAAACGCATTTACATCTAAAGTTTTAATTTAAGTATTCAAAATACTATTGTTTAATTTACGAAAAAAGGCTAATTCTGTTTGAAAAACGAAAAGTTCAGCTAACAATGCACATTAAAGAATGGATAAAAAAAAGGAACCACATTCAACAATAAATTAAATAAAAGGTAATGAATATGACAATGCTTTATGGATTGGTTTAGGGATTTATATTAAAAAAAAAAACGAAACACGAGGAACTTCTATCTGGCGACGTTGTTTTTTGCATTTCTTTAGAAGGTACAGGTTCAAGGAATTTATAATCTTTAATCCAAATGATAGGAGATTACCATTTAGAATCAGTCATGCAAAATCCAATGCATATACTATAATATTACAGTATCATGGTGGTTTTACAATTTTTGTCGAAGTTACATTTTTTGCGTCCACAAAATAATACAAAAAGCAAATGAAATTTGTAATGAAGAGCCTATAGTTAGGTCCACATTTCAAAATATTTTTTTTCTTATATAACCCTTAATTTTATGATGGATCACAATAATTTATTTAAACCTCGTTCATACGTTTTTCAAATATAACTGTAATGTGATTTCTAGTTTTAAAGACTAGTTTACTAGAATAGAATCTACGTTAATAAAATTAATTTCATCTCGTCTTCAAAGAATATTCATGGTTCCCACTCTTTTTCAAGCCGAAATAAAGTATTTCTTAAAGATATTTTTAAAAATCTTTTGAAAAAATGTTAAGCATCTATTTCTCCTTCTTTTCAAAAATAATTTCTACTAATAGAGTAATGATTTATTTAACGGTTCCCCCACAATTTGTTTTACCTGTTAAAAATACTCACAGTATACAACTTATTTAATGAAAACAATACTAAAGAGAATGCAAAACAGAAACCCTAACATACTGGAGATATGGCAAATTAGTTGCATTTAATTAATACAAAAGTGACCTTATGAACACCTAATTCAGCGAAAAACGGCATTTCAACTAATCTGGGACGTAGGATTTATGATAGTGCTAAACCTCAAAAGTATTTGCAAATTACCAAAGTGCAACTTCATTAGAAACTAGAAACCGGTCTTTTAAACAAAACGATCACCACCAATATTTAACGCGACAAGCATTAGTATAATCACCTTAAGCTCAATCATGCATCAACTCACCACACAGGGAACGAATCGAAACCAGAGATGACGGTTGGTCATTGGCTAGCTGCTGCTATCACCAAGTTTATAAATAAAGCTTACTTCAAATTACTTAAATGATAGAGCCACTCCTTCAAAAATTCTCCAACTCATCACGGCAGGTGCTCTTTGAATAGAAACCTGAAGTTTACCTGGCATTCGTTTATTACTGATCTCCATAACAGCAAAGATGGCGGTTGTTTTCCTTTGATGTATGTGTGTGTATAATGGGGGGGGGGGCTAAATAAATTCAGGTATTTAAGTAGTTTATATTTTTGAGGTCGAAATTTAAATATTTACAAGATTACATGTGTTCTTTTAAGGACTTTTCAGGATATTTAATGACCAATAACCTTAATATTTTAAGGCGGTGATATCAGTTGACCCTGCAGATCTTCGATTCTCCATGTTAATTTTTGAGAAATGTTTATCTCAGTATTTTTTGGTATTCCGTCTTTTGGACAGGAAGGCAAATCTTTAAATAAAAAAGTTTTTAAAATTTTTAATTTTTCCATCTATAGTTTTGTACAGCACATTATATTATTAGTGGAAATAGGTACAAAATAATTTTTGAAAATATTATACTAAAATAAAAAGATTTTTGAAAAAAAGCACGTGTATTACCTTTACAGATATTTTCAAACGTAGAAGACGGAACTCAAAAATAAGCATTAGCTAACTGGAATAGGAAAATAAAAGGGAGGAACGTTCCACGTAGCTAAACATGGGAATAAACATTACATCAACTGATGAGGTACCTCATAACACACTCTTAGAAAAATTTATGTTTATATCAGATATCATGGTCTTCTGTATAACACATGCATATAATTTTACTACAAAACTGACCGATTTTCTAAGGGAGAAAAATTAATAATATTAAAACCAGCTAATGAAACACACACATCAAAAAACTTTTGTTTATGTCAAATATTGTGGTCCTCTTAAAAACACATGCATGTAATTTTACTACAAAACTGACGGAATTTCTAAGGGGACACATTATTAACATTAACACCAGCTAATGAACAGAGACTTAATTTAAAAATTTCGTATACTTCCATCTCCTTACAAAATTATAAAAACAAGTTTGCAGAAGAACTTTGTTCAGATAATATGTATGCAACTTAATTTGAATCTATTTCTTGGGGTTAATTTTAGCTTTCGGTTAATTAACTTTGCTTTTCTTCTACCTAACAGTACAAACTTCTATTAATTTTGAAACTATCAGCCAATACGTACTAGCTAAATAAAATAACACTATTCGAAAATATTACGTCGATGTATTGGAAACTTCTTTTTAGCTCAAAATTTAAATTATAAAAACCTAGCTCATATTTGATTCATTTTAGTTTAGTTTATATGTTTCTTTAATTTAAAAAAATATATGTATGCTGGCTCTTCAAGTCCAGCAAGGGTTTCTCGGCGATTTTAGCAGCTGCAAGCCATTTTAGGATTGCTTTATGCATTGTGAAACGTTTTGAAAAGGTTAAGAAATAAGTTAAAAGGAGTCTCAGTCATAAAATTTAACACGGAGAGGTAGGTTAGAGAAAGCCGGTTGTACTGGTCAACACGAGAAAGGGCTATTTTATGCTATGGAAAGGGGAAGTGTTTAGGAATAAAAATATTTATGGTGAAGAGGGGAAAATGTTGGAGAATAGCGCGGTTTCCTTTGTTAATGTATTGGTGTTCAAGAAAAGATGATTTTTAAATATATATACACTTTATTTACATCACACTACTAATTTTGCTAATCATACTGCTAATTTGTTGTAATAAAGGTTTTTGTTAATTTGTAAATATTGGCCCTCATCATTTTAAACATTTAGTTGTCTCCTTTTTTTTCTACAGTTTACATGCTGGGTAAATGAACCTGGGTAGTTAGTAAAGAACCTGTTAAATTTTAAATTTAATATTTAATCGGCACAAAACCCATTTTTCCACCCAGCATATATATATATATATTAATAAAACATAAATAATGATAATTTTAAAAATTTACGTTATATCAGAAAACAATCAAATAGTTACATTTCTGATTTCACGTAAAGAATAGTTTTCAATAAGAATTTAGAAATTCTTAAACAACAACAAATATATATATAGCAAGAGGAACAAAACAAAAGTTTCTCTATAAAAATTGCCTTCAAAATTTAAAATGTTGAACTGCCTTTTCTAAGAGGGGCAATAATTTCGGATTTAAATCTATTTTTATTAATATTTTAGAGCAATTATTTAGAGGAAATCATCAATCAAAATTCACGAGTTTTTAACTATATATATATAAATCATTTTTCATTTATAAGAAATCTTCGTTGAAAATTTAAAGCCGTCAGACTGCGTAGCAGTAAATATCCCCGAACTCAAGTCACAAAGGAAGAAGAAAAAAAAATTAAGATTTGAGAACCAGGAGAAAAAGAGTTTCTCACCACTGGGAACAGCCATTTTGCTTTATCCAACACGCGAGACGATCAAACGAGATTGATTCTAGCAATTCATTTATATTCGCAGTGACATTAATTCTCTTTAAGAATGTATGACAAACGGGCAAGACATTTTTCAGAGTTAGTGTATCTACACTTTCAACTTTCTTTATATTTATTTTTCTTTCTTTCTTCCATTAGGTGAAAAAAAAAATTCCACAGAATAAGGACTTAAAGAAGATAAAGCTGTTCCATCAAGAGAGAAAAAAAAATACAGCAGTCAGAAGAGAACAGAATTTCTGTATATTCCTAATAAACACGATCCTGATTCAATAGCTAAAAATTGATACAGAATACGAGAAATCTGGACAGGCATAAACATTAAATACCTCCCTATTCCAAATCTTAACAGACAAAAATCGACTGCAAACTTTAAGTAAATCTATCGATACCTATTACAGATTGAAACAAAACAAAAAATAATCTTTATTTATTACAGATAATTATTTCTGTCTTCAGTTTAAAAATATCGCAGTACTGAAATCTTAACAAAACATCCATATACTTAAAAAAAACAAGCATTATGATAATATCTTTCACGAAAACAGCGTATGAAAAACTTTTTAGGCTCATAAATCACAGGATAAACAAGTAAAAGCGTAAATTGAAAAGCTGCAATACTCCTAAATAAACGAGATCTCATAATAACGATTTTCGCCTCGGGGGACTCAACTTTTACTGGAAAAGTGTCAATTTATATTATTTTTCCGGCTGGGTAACTACCTCCACATTAATTTTCAGATGATTTCTTTTTTCCTTTTTTTTTTTTCGGAAAGTTCAAAGGTACTTGGTATGCACATGGCAGAATAGGTTTTAAGGTAGTTATTATGCACAAGTTATAAAAATTGGTACTTTTTTTAACAGGAGAGGCAGAAAGCCAATAATGCATAAAAGAATACTTTGCGACGTGATATTACAAAAAAATCTATGGAATATTTTTGTTTTAATATTAATGTTAAGTATTGTATAATGCTTTAAAAAATAAATTTCATTAAAACCTTAAAAACAAAAATTGAGAAATCTGAAGTTTTATTAGCAATCTGCACTCTGAAACTAACACCGAGAAATATGACTATGAATACCACATAAATATTTTTAGAAGAGAAAAATAAATGGAATTTACGTTTGTATACCCCCTCTTTTTAATATTCTTAAAATATATTACACATGCCATGTAACAAAACAGTACTAGATATTTTTTTAAACTTTGACGGGAAAAAATCATCTTTTGTAATATAAAGAAGTCTTTTCTTTTAAACTAAATTTTTTTCTAATTAATAATATAAATTCAAAACAATAAATTCACAACATTTATTCTTATAAACCTTTACAATACGTCTGGATCTTTCACAGATTTTTTTTAAGGGGTAAAGTCTATTTAAATCATTCAAACAAACAAACAAAAAAAAAATTCAGGTGTCTCTTATAACAAACTACCGCGGGTTATTAACGCAGGATACTTATATATATGTATGTATGTGTTATGCCTATATGTATCTATATATATTTACGTATGATTACGTATATTTACGTATTTTGACATACGTATTTTGCGTACATATATTTACGTATTTTGACATACATATATGTATGTCAAAATTTTGACGCATTTTGGTACTCTTCTGTTTAACTGTTTACTGCTTGTCCAAGCGATACAGACCGGGTTTGGCGCGCTGCCAAAATTATAACTCGCGAGGTACGGACGGACGGTTTTAGCGTCTGAAATTCTGCTTTCCGGAGGACCGTTATGGAGAAACGTAATCCTACGTTAAAATGAATGAAAACTTGCCACTTAAAAATACTGTCGTGGGTTGGCGCTCTCCACCAGACAAGAGGAACACGGTGTGGAGATCGTATGAGGGGGGACCCTCAATGGCCAGTCTGTATTGGGGAGTTAAGAGAGAACAGTGAGTGGTAAGGATGCGACATCGACAACAAAACATCGATGTTTTGAAACATCGATATTCAATAATAAAACATCGATGCTAATAAAGCATCGCTCAAAAACCATCGATGTTTTAGAACAGAGCTCCGCAACCTTTTATCTTCCACGGCACAACAACGTTTTTTTCGACAATTCCGCGGCACACCACAAGAAAAAGCTTGCAAATATATAAATTACAATAAATACGTATATGTTTTTATTAGATAAAAAAAATACAAGAAAATAGCTCTATGTATCAAGATAATTATAATCATTTAAGTTTTATATAAATCATTTTGAACTGTACACCAACACAAGACCAAAAATATAAAATTATAGTTTACAAGTAAAAAAAATTTTCTCTTTAAATTTTATATTAAAAATCGTTTTTGGTCTTTACTTAAGCCTAATAAAATCAAGTTAATTTAAACATAACTAATTTATTAATGAGATATTTGAGATTGTTTTGATAAATGTGCGTTTTATATTTGCACGTTTTATATTTGGCTCTATATTAGAAAGAGCTACAGTACATGGTCAAACGGTCATGGTAAATATGATCGTTTGTCATTTCAATTAGAACCAGTGTCGAAAAACTTTGTTCGCATAAGTATGTCGTAAAAAAAGGAAGCAAAATTGCAATGGCCTTGTCAGAAATTTGTGGATATTCTTTCTTAATTGAAATCCAGAATATGACGCTCGAGCATATATACAATGTAAGGCTAACAACATGTTTTTGCTTTGTGTATAATTCGACCCAGAAAAATTACATATTAACAAAAAGTTATAGGAATATTTTACTTAGAAAAATTTCTATTTAATGCGGTGGTTAAATTTTTTATTATCATAATCAATAAAATCACCGCGGCACAGTCAAGATCACCTCGCGGCATACTAGTGTGCCACGGCACAGCGGTTGCGGAGCACTGCCCTACAGCACTGAGATCGGTAAAAAATCTTCCGCTGTATTCACCAGATAATGTGACCATTCATACGTATATATATATATATATATATATATATATATATATATATATATATATATATATATACGTATGAATGTAATTATATATATATAATATATATATATATATATATATATATACATCCATTTTAGAACATCCATTTTTTAAAACTGGTTTAGCAACCTCTAACATTAATGTTACTTCGATTAATCGTAGGGGGGAGGGGGGCGGATTAATTTACTCTCTGAAGTTGTTACATTTAAAAAGTGTTTAAAACCCTCGTCTTCAGAAATTGAAGTCAGCTGAGAATCGCTACAAATCATGTAAAGAATAGCTTGAGAAACTTTGCTGTGCATATCTCCAAATTATTTTATTATGGGGCTTTTTCATTTAAAAAAAAAATAGAGACAACATAAAACACCGAGCACAAAACATCGATGTTAAAAAAACATCGGCTTCAATAAATCAATGTTTTAGAACATGTTTTTATCAAAACATCGATGTTTTGAAAACATTGACATCGATGTCGCATCCTAGTGAGTGTGAGTATGACCCGAACACGTACTGGTTTTTGCATGCTCTCAGTCAGTCAGATGACTGATGTAGAGATAGTTAATGTAAATGTAATTATATATATATATATATATATATATATATATATATATATATATATAAGAATAAGATGAAAGAGAAAACCAGTAATAGCTCTAAAGCTACTTGAAGCCAGGAACATCCAACATGTAAAGAAAAGTATGAATAAGGTTTTTGACAGCATTTCTTCATCAGCGGTGTCAATACTGTCTAAAATCCAATGGATTGTTTCTGATGAGTATGATCTATTAAATAAACACACTCAGACACCGTACAATCCATTATTAACAGAAGAATTGAATAATAAATGAATTAAGTTTGAATAAAAGTACTTAACCAAAGAACACCAAGCCTGGCGCTAGTCAGAGTGGAAATTAAGAACTTGTAACCGCAAGATGACTGACGTCATATAACTTGCAACCATTGAGGTAGTGGATACTCAGTTACAGACTTACTTAGGTTACCATATTTTAAGACTATTATTCCTTTATTTATTTAGTTTTTATTATTGTTACTACTATGAGTTAATTATTTTTTATTTTTCTTATGATTTTTATTTTGTTTTAGTAGTTATTATTTTTATTTTAACCTATTGTTATGTTTAACTTATTAATGCAACAGAACAAACTATTCATTAAAACAAAAACAACCAATTATGTTTTTGGATAGACTTACTGGGTAATTATTACGAGTTAGCACCAGCTTTCAAGTCTATAATATGCTTAATCCTATTGTCTTTAGAACAGCCTATTTATACGAACTAACTGATTTACAATAATGTTATTAAAAACAGATTTATGTAAACAGGTTAGATAATTTTGAAATTTAACAATATTAAAATTATAGTCAGATCTTTTGTCGTATAAGTCAAAAGTAAATTTATTGTTAGTACTTAATTTAATATTAATATCTAGAAAGTTTACATTAATATTATCATGGCTACTTTTAATTAGTTCCAAATTAGGAGGGTAAAAAATTTAAGTCTATAGGGTTATTACTTTTATTAATTACTATTATATCATCTATATATCTAAATATATTGTAATTGCTATTTCTATATATATATTTTTATATAATTACATCATCGGATCATTACATCATATATAATTACATCATACATAATTACAAAATCGGCATTTTAAAAAAATAAAATGCCGATTTATTAAAATGAATTTCGCGCGTCTTGGAAACAGATCTTTTGTTATTTCGCACAAAAATTAAATTAGTTTCGTGAATAAGTTTTGAGTATTGTGTTTGTTCGCGAGTCGTGTGAATAAACTATTTTGAATAGTCATGCAAGTGTGTTCAATTCGTTACCTGTAACGTCGTCGATCAGAGAAAGATAGTGGAAGGAAGACAAATACGTTACCTATTAAACTACTTACATGCTTTAAGAGGGAGAGAGAGAGGACAACACAAAAATAAATTTCGAAGACACACACACTACATAAAATTTTGAGAAATAAATACATGAAATATTTAACCACTGCTTGTTTCAAGTTTCAATCAAGATGAAAAAAAAATAAAATGCCGATTTATTAAAATGAATTTCGCGCGTCTTGGAAACAGATCGTTTGTTATTTCGCACAAATTCCAGAGGTCTGAAAAGTGGGCTGGTTCTTGTGAATCAAGTAAACATTGAATTTTAAAACTAGCTTTTCTAATGTACCACCTGCTCTTCTAGAGAAAGAAGAAAGATGAACACTACAGAGAGAGAGAGAGATTTCACAAATGTAATCAATAGGTGGATTTACAGCAGAAAGCTTTTAAAACCTGTCATCGGGCTGTCATTAAATGGCAGGGTAATTTGATTCCACGGCAACCTGGTTTTAACATAGATTACTGAGGAAAAAATAAGAAAAAAACGAACAAGAGGGGAAAACTGATAATAGACAGTCGCAGTTATTTACTGACCGTCGATGAAATACGAGACGTGAACCATGTGCAATGGAATGAAATGTTATGGTATATTAGAAACAAACATACTTTTGGTAGAGGATTTTAAGACTAACAGGCCTTTAGTTACTTAAAACATAGATTATAAGAAGGGTTACGTAAATTTCGCATAAAAATATCGAAATTTCGCATTTATTCGCAAAAAAATTAAATTACATATATATATATATAATATATATATATATAGAGAGAGAGAGAGAGAGAGAGGAGAGAGAGAAACTTCGCATTTATTAAAAAAATTCACAATTTTACTTACTCGGTTAGGTAAGTATCAAAATTATTAGCTAAAAGCAAACATTGTAGTAGTCTCCACATTCTCTTCCTTAAGTCTTTAACAATAAGTAATAAGAAAATTTCGAGAGTGAGATCTCATTTAAAGACCGTGGATGGTCTTATTTAAGAAATTATGTTAATAAATTATCACTATTATTACCTAGTTCCTCTTAAAAAGCCGTTTATCACCGAGTTTTCGCCGAAAAGTAGTAAAAAAATAAATTTCGTATTTATTCCCTCAAATCGGCAAATTTTGCATTTATTCGCATCTATTTCGTAAATACGAAAATTACGTAAATTATAAGCAATACCCTAATTATAAGCAATAAAACGCTCTTTTCTGCCTCTGGAACAGCCGTACTCCACCTCTTTCTCTCTCGGGCCACGTGCATATGGTTTGCTACATTACGCTGGCCGCAACATAGTCCGCTATACCTCATAATATAAAACGTTAAAAAAATAAAACTCAAACCTAAAAATATCAAACCTTTATTTATTTAGTTATCTATTTTAATGTTGAGACAAACTTTTGATTATTTTAGATAAATCAGGTTTATACTTGCCACATGCTACTCTTATAATATGTCATCGAGGTAAGAATCGCAAGCCGATTCTATGCACGTTATACGCAATTACGGAATTGGATGATTCGCACAGATACGTTGATGCGAACAACGGGAGCAGCACGAGGCACATTTTGTACAGTTTTGGATTTTTCATTGACAAATTTCTAAAATTTGTTACAAAAGCACTCTGCCTGATAAGGAATGTGTCTCGAGCCTCACATAAACAATTTGGTGGTCCGCAGTTTGAGTAACCCCCGCTCTAGAAAAAGAAGTCTATAACAGGCAGGGTGACTGCTTACGATAACACGGACGGACTGGCCTATGGACGTTTAAAAAAGAGCTGGTGTGTTCGTGGGTATCAAGTCGTTACCCTTGTGCAGTGCCTTACTGTGGGTCACGAAAGAAAATTGGGGGGGAGGGGGGGGGTGCTCGCAGGACAATTTGAAGTAAATTTATATTGAATTATTTAATAATAATAAAAACTTTGCCTTAAATTTTCTATAATTCCTTTTTTTAAATATTTTTATTTTTTTTATGCGTTAATAAATACAGTCGAACCTCCATATATCGAAGTAACAAATTGCGCGAAAAAAAAATTCGATATATAGAAATTTCGATATATAGAAATTTCGATATATAGAATTGGGCTTAGTCTTATCATAATTCTCCTAAAAATTAAAATTTAAGCTAATTTTCGTATACGAAACTCCATTTCTAATTTTATATGCGAATCCCATTAAATGAAAGTTAATAATTAAAAAAGGAATTAATATGAAAGATTTATTGATTACTACATATCTTTAAAAAACAATAATGCAGACAGTGGTTACAATGATCACAGTTACATTCTTTTAAAAAACTATGAATATCTTGCTGACAGTTAGTTTTGCGGAAAGTTCAAAGAAATGTTCGTATTTATTCCGTCCAGTAAAAACTTAATCAGGGACATTTTCCGCGAATTGAAGTCCACGACGTATTGTTTCAAATGCCAAAAAATTGGGAGATTTTATTCTAAAGTGGAATAAAATCTCCCAATTTGTCTTGAAAAAAATTTCGATATATAGAGATTTTTTCGATATATAGAACAATTTTTCTATGTAATGACCATGGAGATTGCTAAGAGTTCGATATATAGAAAATTTCGATATAGGGAAGTTCGATATATGGAGGTTCCACTATATAATATTGTTAAATAAGGTGTCCAACTGTCTTGCAATGCTATACTTACATTACCTCCATCTGCTTCTACCTATGTGTTGTGAGACTCTTTTCAGAATTAGTTGCTATAAAAACCAAACGACGATCGAGAAGATAACACAAGAATGAATATCAGAAGATAATACGAGAGTAGCACTTTTCAAATATTTCACCAAATGTTGAACAAATACGTCTGAGGTTCCAGGCTCACAACTTATATATTTTTTTCTTTTAGTTAATAGAATTAGAGTAGTTTATAATCTTCTAGTAGTAGTAATTTCCTGTAGTTTATAATGTTTTAATATGAAGAATATAATTTTGAAATCCCGCCTCTTTTTTAATTGTAATGTTGCTAATTTTTACATAAATGAAATATTATATATATAGATATATATATATTATATATATATATATATATATATATCTATATATATATACACACACACCTAATTCTGTTTTTACACGATAGATACGTTTCCTGAAGAATACGTGTAAAAAAAGTTCGTGTAAAAAAAAGACGTATCTATGGAAGAAAGAAGATTGGTTCCGGATCTAAAAAATCAGTGAAAATAATTTTAAAAAAAACCATAGAAAATATTCGTTTCAAAACTTATTATTTTATTCATACAAATCATATGCAATAACACGCAATGAAAATTTAAAAAATTCTTCGTGAACAAACAAACAAAAAAATTGTTTTACACATAAATTTTTTTATTCATTTTCACTCTCTGACAGTAACGGAGCATACGTTTGCGCACGACTGGAATAACATTTCGCAGTTGTAAAATATATGTAAATAAGTTATATGGGATAGAATAAAAGAAGATAATGTTTTTGGCGGACTGAATTCTTAAATCAAAACAGAACTGGATAAACTATCGCCAAAAATAATACGCCACAAATAAAATTTTGTTTTCTTAGAATTTTGCCCCCCCCCCCCCTCAAAAAAAAAAAAAAAAAAAAAAAAGAGAGAGAGAAATTGGATTGGGACCGCTCATATTAAATCAAAATGACTCGTGTAAAAAGGGAATGAAAATTCATTTGAATTTGTGTTAAATCAAATTCATATATATATAATGACTCGTGTAAAAAGTGACTAGTACCAAAAGAGAATAAAAATTTATTTTGAACTCGTGTCTACAATTTCTTGTTTGTCGTGTTATTTATATATATATATATATATATATATATATATATTAAAATATGAAGTTTTAGTCACTAGAGATTCGGCGTAGACAAGGTGTAGAAAGTGACCACGACATTTTTTCATTGCTATTATATAAAGTAAATATACGTATACCCCCAAACCTACAATTCATCGATTTTTAAAATTCTATCAAAATTTGCCAATTTTTTCTTTCTTTCTTGTGTGTTAACAATGTCCGAATCTTTAAAAAAAAAAATTTAAATAACTGATACTACCAAAAAATGTTCATGGGGAAGGGGGGGGGGGGGGGGGTTCGAGAAATTTTTTTTTCTATTTAAATAAGGTGAGGCGCGGTCAAAAAAGAGTTTGCGCACCACCTGACCCAGAGATAGACGTGCTTTGCAAAACGTCTACATCATATTTATGAAAATGTTTGGGGATTCTCAGCAAACTCCACCAGTTTAGATCGCAATCTAAGCACGTAAGAATTCCTCAATCATTAGTTAACAAATGAACCGATACTACTATGCACATCTGAAGCCGTCCAGACACAAATTCTATTTGAATAACTGAACCCGAAAAAATATAGGGTTGTTGGCATCCTTTTATTCAAATGATCACTTCAAAAACGGGTTTGACAATGGGGAAGGGGAAATAACAATGAAAAGTTGAAACGTCAAGAATAGCACATTAAACCCAGGATTGCTATTCTGTTATTTATGAGCAAAAATATGAAAGGCAATGCATGTTTTGTTCTCGCATAAAAAAATTTAGATTGCATGCATTAACTGATTTACCGACATCCATAAAAGCATAACGCAGAAGTCTGCGCTATTCGCTATAGTTTGATCGATAAAGGGTCTAAACAAATTCATAGTCGGTAAAATAATTTTGGTGAGTGCGGTACTGAAATCCTGCATCCAACACAGTGATAAATATTGATTGTTTCAATGGAATCTCTACTCTTACGATAAAAATAAAAATATTTCTCAACCTCCAAACTTCGTACGGTAAAGGAGTTACAGTTTATTAAATGGTCAAATCAAATATTCCAGTGGTATATGGTAGTGGTAACATCATGGATAAAAATTGTTCAATAATCTTTCTGGTCTGTAGCACTGGAGAAATCACACGGCCCTAAGCTATAGAGGACCCATTTCTTTGTAATAAACGAAGTCTTCGCGAACTGCAGCATTTTACTGTGCCAACACACCCTGAAACTTCTTAAGAAAGAACCTAATACAACGCTTTACTGACTTACATATCACGTGAACGGCTTCGAGAAAAAAAAAATTAAAAGGACTTGGGGAATTTAAAGCGTCTGTGTAGATTCCTTTCCAACAAAGGACTTTCTACCTTTTTCTCTTTTTTTAAACTAATGCATACGCTGTCGACCTTCCTTGCTCTGCGAATTCCCCGCAGCTACAAAAGCCATAAAGCTGAAGTCGTAGTTTAAGTAATAAAGGATCAGTATAATAAATCTGCTCTTAGATTTGTTCCCAGAACCATATAGTTCCTCATCTACATAAGCGTCCTTCACCGACCTTTGAAAAAATTCCAAAAGATTCTAGTCTGTGAAGGAACCTTTTAACAAAGACTTAATTGCACTTCCAATAGAAAAAAAAATCGTCGTCCGATTTAAATATTCTGTTCCGTTAATCGAGAACTTCACATCGCATGCTTTTTTATGAGCAAGCCCTTTTGTCGTGCTGGCACAATTACAAGCCTTCTCCGAAACAGCTGTTGAAAGGAAGGAATACATAAATTCTAATGCTTCTCACAAGATGCAACCCATAATAATATTATGGTGCCCGCCCACTAGTGCAGTGATTAACGTTCTGGGCTACCGCGCAGTGGGCTTGGGTTCAAATCCCGAATAAGCCTTGTTTGTTTCCGTGTCGTAATCCTTATAGGGGAGCAATGCTGGTTCACCTAACTAGTGCTTTCCACAATAAAGTACCGGCAAAACTTCGCGGATCTTCATGGGCCAATGTCAGAAGAAATATCTACAGTCAGAAGACAAGTGACTGCCGCATTAAACAGGGGGGAAAATTGACGCTATTTATATTTCAATGAAAATACCAGCAACCTCAAATCGCTTATATCTACAATTCTATTTCCCAGCGGTCAAAAGACTACAACAATAAGATCAACACTAGTTGTCACTTTTAATATCTATGGTGGATTTCACAAGCTCACATTTCAAGAAATTTCACTCATAAATTAATATTAAATTCTCATAAAACTAAACTAGTATCTATGAGAAGGATCAATATTTTTTGATAAAGTATGGGTGTGATGATCATTACTGCATAATACAGAAGGTCGTTCGCACTTTATGGAAACGATTTGTAATTTGTTTTTGGCGTTTGCATTTTGAGATAAATATTTGGCAACTTCAGAGTAATCATCTGCTATTGTTTTGCTTTGATTGGAATGAAAATAAAAGATTTATTTTGAAAATGGCTCCTAAAATTGATAGATGGCTCGAAGGTTACGTAACTGCGCTTTCCGGGTAGAAATATTCGTATTAACAAATTATAAAGCTGTGTAAAAATTTCGTTTATGGCATTTCAAAAATAGGTATTTATAATATATTAAACTACCTATAATTTTGGCAGCAATTACCTATTTTTTTGGCATTTAATTATTTGGCAACTTCAGAATAATTTAAGGCATTTATTTATTTTGGCATTTTGGGGGGGGGGGGGGCATTTAATTTACTTGGCAGAAATTACCTATTTTTTTGTATTTAATTTATTTGGCAACTTCAGAATAATCGTCTGCTATTGTTTTGCTTTGATTGGAATGTAAAAATAAATGATTTATTTTGAAAATGGGTCCTAAAATTGATAGATGGCTCGAAGGTTACGTAACTGCGCTTTCCGGGAAGAAATATTCGTATTAAGAAATTATAAAGCTGTGTAAAAATTTCGGTTATGGCATTTCAAAAATAGGTATTTATAATATATTAAATTTGAAAGGGAAAAAAACGTCTAACTGAAAGTAAAAATGAAAACATGACCACTAAACCTCATCCTAAGACTGTTCGAACGCAGGTAAATATCACGAAAGAGAAGTCTCTGACCCTAAAAGAAAATACGCCGACTCAAAGATCCATTGCACTGAAACTAGGAATGTCTTATGGCACTGTAAGTAAAATCATTCATAAAGATTTGAAGTTAAAAAAGATGTTTAAACCTAAAGTTCATCTGCTTTTGCCAAAGCATATTGCTGAAAGAAAAACAAATTGCAAAAAATGATATGAAAAACACCTAGGTGCTGAAAAATGAAAATTTGTGGTAACATTCGATGGGGCATGGGTGTATTTAAGTTACTGTAGTAAAAATAGATCAATTTTCTATAGCTCAACTGGCGGGAATGACCGTACGAAATGGCTATGTCGGTGTACAGAAAAGTTCTCAAGGAGTTCATGATAGTAGCAGGATTTTGTTAAAACGACAAATTAAAAATATAAAAAAGTCTCAAGTAAGCCAAAATTAATTCACTCTACTATCAGCAGAATATTTTAGAACCAATGTTTGAAGATGAAATTCCAGCCTTATATGGAAAGGACATTGATAAGTTGAGCTTCATATGGACGAAGCCTCTAGTCACACGTCTAAATCAACTGCGCTTATTTAGCAAAGAAAGAATCAGAAACAGAAATAAAATGTATCCCATTTAATGAAATACCTGTAAAATTACCTGACTCTTCTCCAATGGACTTTAGCGATTTCGGTGTTTTTAATACGAGCCTTGGGAAAACGGCATCTAAGAACACTAAACGAACTTTGGAAAACGGTCCAAGAGGAATGAGGTAAAACTGACATGACAGTACTAAAAAAAAATTTACTTTCATGGACAATTCGAGCTAGAGCTATTGTCAAGAACCATGGCTATCAGATAGAAGCAAATCACCGCATAAAATACCGCATTTATACATAAAACTTAACTATCAAAATCGTTTCCATAAAGTGCGAACGACCACGTACGTATTTTTCCTTTCCTGTATTACGGAGAATTCAGGCGTTGCAGCAATTTATATCAAGTATATTAAAAACGACAAAATAACTAAAATTTAATACGTAAGAATTGAATAGAGATTTACGTGGATTCGATACAGAAAAAAAATTTGAGCATCGAAATAAACTGAACGGAAATGCGTTATTCATGCGAGATGTACTTAAGGCAGTGACTTGAAAAGCATAACAAAACGTCAGGGTTTAAAACATAAAGCAAAAACATGTTGATAATGACATAAGTTATAAATTTAATTTAATAGTTTAATATGAGTAAAATACAAAGAAAATAAAATAAAAGGAAAAATGGTATAATATAACTTAAAATAAAACTAAAAATAAATGAATCACCACTCCCAAATTTATGAGTTATAAAAGAATATGAGTTATAAATATATAATATAAAATAAAACTAAGCCAGTCATGTTAATAAATTTGCTAATTTTTTTCAAAATGTTGATCTTTTGTCTTTTACAGCAAATTATCCCCGTCTGTAAATGGCAGAACGTGATATTTAAAATATTACAGCCTAAAGCTTCTCCATATTTACTGGAAGAAGCAAATGCTTAAAAAAAACTCCCCAAAATTTCCTTTTCTATAGACTATAAGAAAGCAGATATTCGTAATTTTCATAAATTTCCATTTTGTCGCTTCATATTTTTTTTTCTACATACTTTTCGAAAGTTCCGGAATGAGACATCTCAATTCACCTGCCCATGATAATTACATATCGTCTGTGACAGTTCATGCGCATTCGTTACGACAGATCTTTTTATCATGTAGTCAAAAAAATAGCGTATTCACAGAGTAAGTAACAAAGAAAGGAGAAAGAAGAAAAAGAATCGTCTTCGTACTAACTAATGAGCGCTTTAATTAGAATGCTGAATTCTTTTTAATATTTCAAGCACACTAAATTTTTCAAAGGAATTAATTTCCTGTATGAGACATTTAGAAAAAATCGTCAAATTAGGTAAAATACATTTTATTTTCATAGAATAAAATTTATGTTAGAAATAATGCTTCAATATTTTAAAAGAAACATATTAACTCTGAAATATACTACCTAAACTACTGCCAAAAAAATTGTATATATATACGTGTGTGTGTTTGTGTGTGTGTGTGTATGTATGTGTATATATATATATATATATATATATATATATATATATACTGTTTTGAGGGGTGACCGGCCAGAAGTTTCACTAAATATACATACATACACACAGTAATACCGCGGAGTTACACGATAGGTGAGAAAGACGAAAGAACGTGCAAGTCGGGGTACCACTTTGCATAAAAATACATATACATTTTGTCTAATTGAAACCAAAAAATTACAAAAACACCAGTTTAAAGGGAAAATATTGTATTAGATATTAATAATATACACATGTATAAGATATTAAAAAAATTATGTTGATGGTTTTAAAAAATTCAATAAAGTAGTCTGCCGTATTAACGCCTTTTTTTTTTCGCGAATAATTTCTTCAAAGCAGACTAACATTTCTTTTATTCTACGTTTTGTCGTGATCACGCGATCTTTATTAAGGCGCATCTACACACAAGCGAATCAGCTCCCCCCGGCGCCTCTTGACACATTTTGCTGTCGATTAGTCCCCCCCCCCCTCTCCCCAATGTGGGGGAAGTATTTCGTGGCTTTGATCATTCGTCTTAAAACCGCCATCCGGGGCGGTCTGAGGCGAATTTTCAAAGGCGCGAGGGACGCCATAAAACCTCCTCTCGGTGACGGGACCAATAAATCACTGCTTTCCCCTACACTTCGCTCTCTCTTTCTCGAATGTGTGCTTGCAGGGTTAGAGTCTATATTCTCTAATAGCGCATATAGATTGGTGCAGAGTTCTCTGCCTGCAGATCCCTGACTCCTGTCATCACATTAGTCACGGTAACATTAGACACGGTATTTAGAACTACCCCCATTCCCGCTCTTTGATCTGGTGTCTCCCCCGACCCCGCTCGACACCATTTGACCCGCTGACCCCCCACCCTTTCTTTGATGGACCGCCAGAGGAGGCGATCCACGCATAGTACAGAGTACAGAGTGAACATAAATCACTGGATTCCCCAAGGCACAGGCAGAGAACTCTGCACCAATATATATGCACCATTAAATCTGTATCCCTTTCTCAACTGCACTGAGAACTTTTGTCAACTTTATAATTGTCATTAGGTTTTCTTGAGGAATAGGGTCTGAAGTGTCGGATTCTTCAATGATTCTTTGGTCGCGCATCTCATACAACAAATCGTTGACATCATTTCCATCGACATCCATATCTAATTGTCTGGCAAGATCGACAATTTCTTCTACCACCCGAGTAATATGATCAGTTTCAGGCATTGTTTCCATCTCGTTTTAAAACTAATAGACTAAGTTTCTTCCAGACGCCATTTAAAGTTTCAGACCGACTTGGGGGGGGGGGGGAATTTTGGGAGTATGAAAATTATCTTGTATCATATTTTAATAGTAAAATAATTATGTTAAGAAATTTTAATTCAACACCTGATAGTCATCGGATATATTCGGCACATCTAGTTCAATGAACATTGCTTTCAAAATCTCCATTTAATTGGCAACTTTTTTTGATATGTGGTGCCGGACCATTCCCGAGGCTCTCGCGGACCACCGGTAGGGAACCACTGATTTACAGGCTTCTGGAGGCAGAACAACTAGTAACTGTCACTCATGCAACGAACAGTTTATTCATTACACAATCATGTCTCACGACGTTTCACGCAATCGCGGAAAAGAAGAATGAATGTCAAATCCTTATAGCATCCAGCGCCAACTCCGCGGAGTACATATATGTAATAGGAGAAATATCTTGAATTGCAACCAGAGATATCACAAAAGCGCTTTGTTAAGCCCAAACAATATTAAGAAAAGAAACTTGCACTATGTTTCATAACGGAAATGCGAAATATTTCACGCGCAAAGAAATGGGACAAGAATTTAAATGATTCTGACCGAAACGGCTGTGTTACAACAAGAAATTACACCTACTTCTGAAATCAATCGAAAAAAGTGACTTCAGTATGAAGATGGGGTTAATGAATAACGGGAAAATGTCGTAGATCTAATGAGTACGGATTTAGTTTCAGGGGTGCCCGGAGGAAAAAGTTTAAGAAGTATTCAAATCGCAAGTACACTTTCTGTCTTTTTCATCCAACTACTATTACCTAGTGATTGAAACTGTTTTTTTAACCGTGCGCTACATGAAATAATCAACAGAAATTATTTGGATCATCATGAAATGTTTTGTATATAGATACCCTGCAATCAGCTAAATTAAAAGCATTAGTTTAACATCATACTTAAATAAGTTCGCGGAAAAGGGAAGAATATGGTCAACCCTCTCTCACACACACTCATACATTATATATATATATATATATATATATATATATATATATATATATATAAAACCATATTGACAAAAGTAAATGGGATTTCCACTCTCTTCTTGCGCAAGACACTTCCTTGATGGAATTTCTGTAACACAACTACAAAAGTATATCACATAAAGGGAGCAATTGAGTATAGTATAAGGTCACTATGAGATGGATTTGAATAACTAAATGAGGATCATTTCGTTAACAGATTGTCATCAACTGTTAAACAATACGAATTCATCCTTGAGATTTCTAGGATGAATTACGAAGGATTAAAAGAAGTTTAACTTCCCGGGACAAGAACACGAAACAAGTCAACATTATACAATCTGGGTTTTAGGATCATTTTTGCCTAATATAATTTGAATTCGTGTGAAACGATTATAAAAAAAAAAATCCAAGACATTTGAACAATGAAAAGGGGAACATGTTTAAGTACGATTAAAACGATTGTTCTCAGATGATAAACCGAAAAGGGACAAAGTTTCAATAGTATCAACAATGGTTATAAACTGTAATGCCAGGATTAAGATATTGAACTATTTCTAGAACCAAAGGTTGTAAATATTCATGCGATGATACAGGATATACAGAAGAGCGGCTCTATTCTTAGAAGAGATTCTTCTGCCTTACGTAATAATTTCGTGAAAACGCCGTCGGTACACAAGAACTGTTTATTCCGCGTTTCTAACGATGTAACCTAAATACGAACCATAACTGATAAAGGTTTAACATAAACGAAATTTTCCCCCTGGGGGCATATTTCGTTTCTATTTCCTTCAGTCCCAATCATTTTTTCCAGTCAATTCTCTTATAGAAAATACATGAGGCATTTTAATTTTTAATTCACATGCCAGTAAAAACCCAATGGAAACTGTTGGTGAACGTCCAGCTAATATATAGTCGCATCCAGGTGTTACATATCTATATATAATTATATATATATATATATATATATATATATATATATATATATATAGATATATATATATATATATACAGTGTAACTTCTGGACGGCCATCCCGCAAAATGGCCATATTTTGCTCAAAACCGATTAAATACACTCCATAGAGCCAATGTCATTTTACTCCCTTTTCCCTGGCCATCTCACTAAACGGCCATTTTTTGAGAAAGTACTCAGTTGGATTTGTTGCGCTTTTATATATATATATATATATACATATTATATATATATATATATATATATATATATAATATAATCTAGCACTGTAATAATTATATATGATTGCCACTAGTAATTCTCAAGATGTATACAGCAATTTATAAAAGTTTCGAACTCAAGCTCTGACAGTCACATTGACCTCTTACGCATTAAAATAACGATTGAGTATATTTGCTCGGGGATGGGGGGGGGGATAAATCAATAAAACGTCCGGGGGGGGGGATTGGAATAATAAAAACGTCGTTGCGAACCTAACAAACAAACGGGGGACAAAGCATTGTCAGGACATTTTTTAAAAATCTCCCAACTGGACGATCTACTAGATTTTTTCAAACGGAAAACTTTCAAGAATTTTTATTTAATTTTACAATTTTTGTATTGATTCCACATTACATAACAATAATGTGGAATCACTTCAAAATGTGATCTATAATTATGATTAATGAGTAATAAGGTTATTTATCGACGCAAATTTCTAAAGCGGAAATACAAGTACAAAAAAATATATATTTTTACTATTCAGTTTCATCTTGTTTATTATACCTTTAATCCAGTTTTCTCGGGACCTCATTTATAGTTTTACTTCTATATTACTAGGTAAAATTTGAATTTCCCACATATTGCGGTTACGCTAATAGTGTACTTGCGACCATCTGTTTGGAATTGCCCTCATTGGGCCGTTCCCCTTTCTTCTCTTAGAAATTCTACAATCACACCTCACAAAAAGGACATTTTATGACAGATTAATCGTTCAACAATGGGGTACTGTCATCGGTGACCGTGAAATTCTAAAAATGATTCACGAATCTCTCTCTGCAAAAAAATATTGTCTGCTGCTGCATGTTTGCATGGGCGTTTCTAATGTCATGTTTGTAGGAGTTTAAACATGTTTATACAATGCATACAGATTTATCATTTACTATACAATAATGCCGTACAGCAAGCAATCACTATATATATATATATATATATACTAGCTGAAACCCGCGCTTCGCTACCGAGTACATTCAAATTAAATACAACGGTCAACGTATGCAATTTATGCCAAAAAATAAATATATATATTTATAATAAATGCAGTGATCAATGTATACAATTGATGTAAAATATATATCTATCTATATATATATATATTTATAAAAAATCGTAAGGGATATGCATTTTTTTTTTGGATAATATCCAATCGTCTGCTGCATTAGAAAGAGAAAAAAATATTTTTTTGTCTATTTAGTTCTTACGCACGTGACGATAAATTTATTGAAAGTACCAGAAAAGAAATCACGTGATCAGCATTTAATACATTAAATTCTAAAAATTAATCTTTAAAAATTCACCAAAATCAGGAAATGGAGGTAAAAATTCGAAAAAGATTTCATTTTGAAGGAATTTTATGATCTTTCTCGTGATACAAATTTTATAACCCTCAATGTATTATTTTAAATGCAAACGTAAAAAAAGTTTAAAAACAGCTTAAAAATTTAATTTTAAAAAATCTAAGAAGAATTTTTGAAAAATCTTTCTTAGTGCACCCCTACACTATTAGAAGAATCGCCATGCAAAATTTCAGCCCTTTAGGTCCAGCGGTTTGGTCTGTGCGTTGTATGTCAGTCAGTCAGTCAGTGAATGAATGAGTCAGTTACGGAACTGCTTTATATCTATAGATATATAAATATAACAGTAATGTATTTGTTATGTAATTTGTTTGCAAATTTTTGGCGCCTTAAGATGTGTTTGTGTGTAACGTAAATTGTTTGATGTAATAAATAATGAATGTATCTTATAAATACCAGTAATCAATATAAAACATTTTTTACAATGATCAAATTTCATTGCTAACTAAACTGTAAATGTATATAATTTCATGAACTTTCTTGATCTTCCTTATTGAGTTAGGGTTTCAATAAATTATGCTTAATTAATCACAATGACCAAACTTCATTGGTAATCTAATAATATTTACTGGTAAATGTGATCAATATGCATTATTTATCACATTTACCAAAAGACGTGGTTAGTATTAATAATATCCGGTCATTAATAATAGTAACCGGACTTTTTACTCTAACCGTAATGTAATGTAATATACCGGTGGTTATAATTAAACTTCCCCTATAAACGGCATCCCACAGCGCAAACGAGGTGAACAGAATGCAACGAAATTTTGTATATTATGGGCTATACACGAGATGCGCTCACGAAATTTCGAAAGAAAAAAAAAAATAGTCCCAAAATGTCCACCAGAGGGCGCCTTTTAGGGAAAAACATGAAATTTAACACAATAAACGACCAAAACGGAATACAGAAATAATATTAACATTTATTGACTAGTTTCTGATCACCTTGTCATCGAACCACATTAAGTAAAGGTAAGGGAGAAACAAAAACAGTTCAGTTTGCAGAAACAAGAACAGATTAGGACGAAATTGCACAAGAGAAGCAGTTGTTAATCGTGTACAGGACGATGTAGGGAAAGCTGCTCCACGTGACCACCTTCATTCACCTGCAAAATTTCAAGTCGATGGACAGTGTGTTCAACAGCAGATCGTAACTGATCAGTTGTGAGGCCTCGCACATGAAGCATTATGGAGTTCTTTAAGGGCCTGTTCACATAGGAGTCCGTTGCGTAGCGTTAAGGGAAAGATGACGTTGAGACAAAAATAAACCAATCATATACGTTAAAAATTTCATTGCTAATCGTTTGGAGGCCTATGATTGGTTTATTTTCGTCTCAACGTCATCTTTTTCTTAACGCAACGCAACGGACTCCTATGTGAACAGGCCCTAAGTGATTCAACGTCGCAACACCTCCACGATACACCAGCTCGCTCAGTACGATTGTTCGCTCTCTCTCTCGTGTATGTGTGTGTGTGTGCAAAAAAAATATTAATACGGTACTGGGAAATTAACAAGGAAAAAATATTTCAGGTAGTTTCTTTTAACGAAACTACCGCGGGTTATTTATCGTTGCTTACCTCTTTTTATTTTTATGGAGGAATTTTGGTACTTTTCTGTTTAACTGTTTTACTGCTACTCGGTTTGGCGCGGTGCCAAAATTATAACTCGCGGCAACGCTGAAATTTTGCTTTCCGCAGGACCGTTACTGAGGAACGTAATCCTATGTTAAAAAACTCGAATCTGATACACATATTTAAAGTAACGTGTAAAAAATTCAGATTTTCTTAGGGGACTGCATAACGAAAGGGGGGGAGGGTATGAATCTCTAAACTCACGCTTTTCAGAAACAATCCTTTGTTTAACGTTACTAATATCACAAATAAAAATGAAGCATAATTTCAAAACATGGATGGCCTTTTGGGAGGTGATTTGTTTTCAGGGAAATGGGAGAGGAGAGGCTTGCGGAACACAATTAACTATCCTCATTCTTGCACATACATATGTTTGTGCATACGTTGAACTTAAAAGGAAAGAAAACACGGGATTCCTTGTTTCAATAGTAGAGAGAAGCTCGCCTGATTACGTTCTACTGCCACAGCAGGTAACTTCCATAAAAGGTTTATAACATGCGCTGCCGTGTCTGGGTGTCACTTTAGATAGTTATGGCTATATAAAACGGAAATCGTGCTGTTCATCTTGCGCCAAAGTTGATGCAAGTGAATCAATAGCTTAGTGCATGGAATGCAGCCTGTTTTGAGTCAACATCATTCCTGGAAGTCTCTTAAACGTCTGACGCTTGCGTTATTTAACGCCCAAAGAATGGGTAAAATACATATATGAGAACTACCCTGACTTTCCGCGATAATCGTACCTCCACAAACATTAAATCCAGAATACGTTTCTACTGGGCGATGACCGAATGGCTAGTGCGTTGGCATTCGGTACTAGAGTCTGTGGGTTCGAGTCTCACTATTGGCATGGATGTTTGAAGCGGTTCGGAATCGGTTTTATGCAGCAGGTCCCGAATTAATTAGCTTTCGTGTAGCAAAAAGTGTGTTCTCAACCAACAAGAATACGTTTCCACGGATCTATTAATTTTGGACGACATGATTTGGGCAAAAGTGACATGGTCTGAAAAATGTTCCCGGAGGATAAAGGCACGGGAGCGTTTTTGGTTTGGACGGTTTGGGAGGTGTGGCTATAAACAGTGGAAATCTCGCTTTTCATCAACTCTACTAACTCAAGTCGTTCGTTGAGTACATGATAATCGAATGCGGCATGCTTTGAATTAATATAATTTTTTTTGAGGTCTTTTAGGGGCACAGATGTGTTATGTAATAGAATCACAAAGCACGGATTTCGAAGGGTTGAAGTTTGGGGGGGGGGGGGACCCTCCCTTTCTCGCTGGCTGATTTGTAACATTTCGTTGATTTGTAATTTTCAAATCAATATCTATTCAGACCTGCCAACCTCAGTAAGAGCAAAATCCTGCAATATTCTACCGCGCATGACATACCACAAAACAGTATAGTAAAAAATTATAATAAAAGAATTATAATGTATACTTACTTATAGTTTATAGTATCTCTTTAATAATATTACATAGCTCAAAATATTTCCTTACTGTTCAGCTCATCTTGAAATTATAATATTAAACAAAAGTTATATATTTGAAATTTACAATCATACATTTTAATGTGCATCATATTTACACTAGCAGGGACCCCAGCAGTCTATATTTTGAGGACTTCTATTTCTTTATCATGTTTGTTTTAATTAATTGCAGAAAATCTTGGAATTTTTGTAGCATTTACTGTAGCTGATTTCGCTATTTTTAAAAATTCATTGTGAAATTGTTCTCCATAGCAGTGTCCTTGTGGGTTCGATTTGCATATTAGCAAATTTTCTAAGGTTTCCCTTGACATAGATGACCTGAACTGAGTAGATATTTTTGTTATGTAACTAAAAATCCTCTCACACTCTAGATTACTGTGAGGGATTGTTAAAACCAGCGTTATTTTTTTTTTACGTTTCGGAATCCGGTAATAATAGTGTCCATTCCGGAAACCCGGAAGATACATTAAAAATCCGGCATTGCCGGGGTAAATCCGGAAAGTTGGCAGGTCTGTCTATTGCTAGAGTAAAGATAAATCGTTTTCATTTAGGAGTATCACCTTTTGTTGCGGGAGATGAGGGAGCACTTTACGGAATATACAGGGTGCGGCAGAAAGAACCAGGCCCAGATTTCCGCATGGGCAAGTGGGGCACTTGCCCAGGGCCCCAAAATTATGGGGCCCTCTAATTTAGAATTAAGCTGTACATATTTTTGAAAATTTCCTATATGTACGCAAATTAAAAGCGGTTTCCATGATTTTTTAATTTTTTTGATAATATAATGACCATAATTTCTCTGTCTATTTTTTATTGAGGGGGGGGGGGGGGGTAAGTATAGTTTTATCAAAAATGTATATCCATATTAATATGGTTGAAAGTATAATGATGGAAACAGTCAAAGATTTTGACCTATCTAGTTATAAAAATTTAAAGCAAGTGAAAGCATACTTACATCCGTAAGCTTTTCTGGTTTTATTTATTTATTTAATTTTTTTATTTTTTATTTATTTAATTTTTTATTTATTTATTTATTTATTTTTTTTTGGGGGGGGGGGGGAGTTGTAATAACTCCTGCTTGTGATCTATTTTGAATTCGAAAGAAAATTTCATGAATTCATTTATTAACTTTAAAAAGTAAATTACTTAATTCGCACTTATTATTATTATTATTATTTTCAAATTTTTCACTTGATGGTTGAAAATGTTTTGAATTTCTGGTCCCAATTTATGGCGGGCCTGGGTGAGTGTCCTACATGTTCATGGGGAAATCTGGTCCTGGGGGGAACACTTGCCCCCCTTTGGATCTGACGTTGGGGGCCCCCAAAGTCTGCTTTGCTCAGGGCCCCATTGGGTCAAAGTCGGGCCCTGGAAAGAACGCTCTGATTTGGCACGTCAATAACAAAAATACAAAGCAAGATAGAGAAAGAAATCTTTTATACCTGAGAAGTACACAGTATGCCATTGTCATCCATTAAGTTTTAAAGATTACATCAGTTAAATGGCGACCGTCATTTTCGATGCAGTTTTTAAGTCTCTTTCGGAAATTTTGCATGGGTCTACGGGAATCGCCGTGATTTCTTGCGTAATTGCTGCCTGTGCGTGCCTTTTATTTTTATGTGAAGCTATCTCAAATCAAAAGTGTACCAACACCGACCAACAAATTTGCAAGCACTCAAGGCACCAAGAGAAATTCAAGGCTTTACGCAAGAAATCACGGTGATTCCGCGAGACATGGTCCGCAAATACATGCAAAATTTCCGAAAGAGACTTCAAAACGGCATCGAAAATGACGGTCGCCATTTAACTGATGTAATCTTTAAAACTTAATGGATGACAATGGCGTACTGTGTACTTCTCAGGTATAAAAGGTTTCCTTCTCTATCTTGCTTCGCAATTTTGTTATTGACGTTCCAAATCAGAACGTTCTTTCTGCCGCACCCTGTATTATCGTTTCTCAAATCACCGAGGCAGTTCGGGAGGTAGAGTACTGGCCTTAGTTAGGAAGGCGAGTTCAATCTTCGCTCTTGGCAAATAGTCGTTACATCCGCGCTCGACCGTTGGAAAGGAAGACACCGTTAGTGAAATGTACGACAAAAAATACCAAGTTGTCGAAAAAAATGTTTAAATATATTCTAACATACTACATCGCTGACGTCCAAACGAAAGAGTAGCGTATGTGAGAGAAAATAGTTTGAAATAATTATTCCTCGTACCGTCTGGTAATTCATTTTACCATAAACAACAAACTACATATAAAACAGACTTTTACGTTTTAAATACAGCAATACAACCCTAAGAAGCAAAGCTGAGATTTGTCTCCAGATTTTTCAATACTTTTAGAAAAATATGCTTCTATTGTGCGTAATATCTATAAATCATTTGAAGCTTTTTCCAAAGTTCACCGCGAATATTAATTTTAAAAAAAAGTTTATGACAATGCTTTTGAAAACTTTCTTCAAGAAAAAAAAATTTAATCAAATAATCTTAGAATCGTGAATATGCAGAAGAAATGAAAATCTAGATCATTAAGTCTTAAAGCAGAATTTTTTCTTTTCTCGTTTTCCTGTTTCTTCTCGCTCGGTAATGAAATCAGAAATTATTGCTGGGCGGACCTACCAGAGAGCATTTTAATCGATGGCCGCCTTTGGCATTGCGCCCTCCCTCTTTCAGGAGACGTCCGGGGTAAATGTCCGGTCGGTACTTCCATCGAAATGCTTCTTGAAGAGGGTGTACTGGAGAAATTTTATCAAGGTAATTGTATATCTCAAGAAATTATATGTAAACGTGTTATTTTTATTTCTGAAAAGAAATTAAAAGTTTACATTCCATTTGTCTTTTTCCATTTTCTTATCATTTCGCATATTTAGTAAAACGTATACGCAAAGGAAAAGAAACACGTTATAAATTAACAAAGAATTCATTCGAAACGAGTCGTTATTTTTGGCGCTGTTTTTGAAACCTAAAAAATTGCCCGATCATTTATGACAGATAAGGTCGTAACCATTGATTTTCTTTTTTTCTTTTCGCGTTAAAAGCCGATTCCTCGATAATTTATGAGCAGTTAACCAGCTGGGAAGATGTTGGGAACTGTATGGTCCTCTTTTGCTTACATGAGGACTAATTAAACCGGACTCGGTGCCGCAGACTGGCACCAAATGCCAGCGCATTCGGCATCATTCTGCTATCTGCAAACTTGTCTAATTGTTTAATTTACCCGGGAAAATTACACTAAAAATGAATCTCTTTAAAAGAAAAAAAAACTAAACTAAAAAGACAGCTATGTCACGCCTGAATTCTCTATGTATTCTACTTGCTTTCGGTGAACCAGTGGTGTTTATTTTTTCTTTGTTTCGAAAAATATTCGCTTTCTTAATAAACTAGTTTTCATTGAATGCATACCAAATATCGCCAGACCTCTCTCTAACGCCTCAAGCGGATTGATGACATAGCAGGTCATTAATGAGTTTAAGAATATCGGGACTGTAGTTTACCTAAAGACATAGAATAAATTTTTATACACCGCCAGATTGATGGGCTACGACTGGATTCGATCTTTAAAAGAAAGAATGAAATATTTATTCCTATCAACAACAATTTTTGAATTCCTATTAATTCGCACCATAGTTGTAATTTCATAGTAAAAAAAAAATTTAAGAAATATACAGCGAGATAAATATACGTATAAGATTTAATTACTGGAGTTTTTACTTAGCATGTGCATTATTAGGTATATACCTTAAAATATTTTTTAAGTCTCGTAAAGTAATTTTAACTTTTTAAGGTCTTCATATAGATAACTTCAAAAAGGTTCCATCCAAAAGTGTTTAAAATTTCTTTGTTTAAAACAATTTTATCATTCCACATTTTAAGATACACTATTAATGCACAAAGTACAATTTCATCAAAACATTCTCTTAATGTAGCATAAACTTGCACATACATATTGCTATACTTCTTTTCTTTAGATAAACTTTTCTTATAGATCATATGAAATTTCCCTTATGCATGTATATTGTCCATACATTTAAAATTTTTAGTGAATCAATTATTTCCATATTAAATAAAATAGAACAATATTACTATTAAACACATTATTGAGGCAAAACATACTACACTGTGAATAAAATCACAAATTTAGAATATATTTATTAAAAATACTAAAAATGTTAATAAAAGACTTGGACCTATTATTTAAAAATTAATCTTTAGCTTAAAAAACATACATGGCAATGTGTGGCTTTATAAAATCTTCTCTTTCACTTATTGGTAAGATAAAGTAATTAACCAAAATAATTAAAGTAGTACTGAAAATATTGTTTAAATTATAAAGAATATATTCAGAAACAAAGTAATGTATAAATTCCTTAAGTTTTCTTCACTATAGTACAATGAGGAGATTAGTTGTTAATAGGTTAATCTATGGGCTAAAATTAAATACCTTTGGCACAAAAAGGAAATTATTTAAATGATCTGATATACATCATATTTAAACTCCTTTAAGATAAATTTATATCTTTGATTAAATGTATAAATAACTTATATGTGAAACACTTAAATCTACATTTACAATTCACATATAAATAACAAAATTAGTTTCAATTCCTGAGATTTCGAATAAGATACTATTGTTGTTTAAATGTTAGGTAATAAACACCTCAGTTTATAAAACATATCTGAGCTATTATCAGGCCAAATGATAAACCCTAGCAACAAAATTTAAAATAAGATCTGATATCTTACAATGAGTTTAATTTAACGTCTGCTTGTTGGTATCAAATGCAAAACAAATAGATGCACATAAATAAATAAGATACTATATTACTACGAGAATTTTCATTTAGGTCTGAAAGATACCTTCTACAGAAGACTAAAATTCCTAATTTTATAAAATTCCCTTATTAATAAAATATCCAAGGAAATTTCTAAATTATACACATGGAACACATTTCCTAACAATAAATATCACAAAATCAAATATATAACAGAAAAATTTATAAAAGAAAAAAATCTATGTCTAATAAACATACAAAAATTGCTCATAAAACATTCATTATACATAACTCTCAAAATGAATTGCTGTCTGCTTGAGGCATAAAGGTACAGTTTGGAGATATTTAATAAGAGCATTCATTTTATAATTATTCATGTTCTCTGTTTTATTATTTGGCTTGTTAATACAGTGCACAGCCTAGGAACTTATTTATGCTATTTTTAATTCAGAAAAGAATACTATACTTTTACATGTTAAAATAGCATTGCATTATTGCATCCAAGAGATTTACATGTAAATTTTGGGATTCAGAAATTATTTCAACTTCTGATATGCATCAGTAGAAGATGTTAAAATTTAAAAAATGAATACAAGTAGGATCTACTCATCTATCATTGTGCTAAATTAATCACAGGTGAAACAAATGTGAACATATAAGAGCACCTCAAGTATTACACATATTTGGAAATACACATCAATATTTTTTTAAAAAAATATTTCTTTTGATAGCTTTTCCTAAACATGATCATCAAAAAAAAATTTTCAGCCTCAGACAAACAAAATGAAATCAATTCATTGCAAAATTTATCCTTCGAATAAAATTTTAATCTGAAATATAGAAAGCTCAGCAGCCAAAAAACATCGCTAGCAAAACGTAATTGCGCGCCGCAAAATTAACGACCGAGAAAAATTATAAAAACATCATTTCAAAAAGTTACATTTAATTAACCAAGAAAGATCATCATATGAAGAAATGATACGTAAACAAACAATATTTCTCATTGTTACCAGTAAATTCCAATGTCATAGAAATTAATATACTTAAATTGTTTTCCAAAAACCAAACACAATAATAAACAATTGACTGGAGAAAAATCTCCTCTAATGCACCTCTCGAAAACAAATCTTAGCGAAAGGTCTATCTCAGAGTAAACAAAAGCTTTATTTCGGCTCACGCTAAAAAGAAAAGTCGGGGGATTAAAACAAATGCTCGTGTGTGACACTTTGGAAATAAATAGATGATTTTAACATGCTTTCAAGATACTGTATACAAAGTAACTCTCATACACAAAACGTTCAAATGATGAAAATACCTTGTAGACGTTCGCAAATCCAAGGTACCTGCATCACATTCGATAAACTTCTACAGCTAAAATTACAATCAAGATATATGGTTAATTTTCGTTTGCTATTAATTTTTTTGACATTTTAATCAGGAAATTTAAGAATATAATATGATCTTGAAACTCAACAATGAGTAACATAAAATAAATTTAAATGGTTAATACATTTTTTTTCAGGGTCGTATTTTTGTCTTACGCAGTTTTCTTACGGCGATACCTTTAAACACGATAATACGATAATCTTTTAAACTTTCAAATAAAAATATTTTTCGTTTGTGGTTTGGTAAAATGCTCGGTGGGCGGGAAAATGATACTGACATATCCCTGAAAAAAAATTTCACGGTCATGTGGGAGAAGTTTCTGTAACAAATTTAGATCACTAGTGGTGAAAGTGTTTATTCCTTTTTCCATCATCACCCTGTTTCATACAAATCATTACCATAATAAGAGAGAGAAAAGAGAAAACATGACCCATTTCACTCCCGCGCCTTCGTTTCCCTCCTAACTTTACTTCAGCAATGATATTTGATTTCACCTGTAAGATCAGTCACATGCCTGTTAATTATACGTTAATTAACAAATACGAATACTCACCATCCGGTGAACAATTTTATGGTTCCTGATCACAAACCTCTATGAATGGGATGATTATCAGTCCGATTCCCTCAGAATGAAAATTTCCACAACAAACGACCACACACACACTTCGCTAAAACTACTATCGCTCGGCGAATATTTTTTGCCCAACGCCGATTGATGCAGTTTACCGAGTGCATCAGCGCCCTCTCTTGACGGAGATTGAGACTATACATTACTAAAGATTGTGTTAAAAGTAAAGATATCTTACGGTTGGCATCATTTGTTTCAATAGTTTAAAATATGACCGCCAGAGTTTATATGCGTTGTTCAACTGATGATTGGCTATACAGAAATCACAGAACTCTATTTCTAGAAACTATTTCTTGCACAGCTGTCAATTTGAATACGGAGGAAGAACTAGAAATGTCATTAATGGAATCAGAGAACTCAGATAAAAGGAAGTTTTTCTTATTTTTATGCCAGAAACGTGATGCTTACCAAGCACTGCTCCAGTCGTGTTTTTACCTAAAACATATGTTCTTTCGCCTGCGTTTTTTTTTTGCAAAAAGGAATTCAGTCATGTCTCTGTAAAACATATTTCATTGAATGGAATTTTACATTTCAATGTAAAATTCCAACAGACAAAATATAAAATTAAAACAGTTTTTATGAACAAGAATTCTATCTATCTATTTCTACTATCGTGTAAATAACGATGGAAAACAGCTAGAAAAATATAAGTATTGCTCTCATCAATGATTTTTCAACTAAACATTTTAAAAAACAAATCGGTCTAAATCAAAGCTCAGTATTTAAACGAATGTCATTTGTGTAAACTCTTCTGTACAATTTAAATTTTCTCTATACACATTTTACAACTTTCAAGGCAAGAAATGTGACAGATGAAAAACACCAAGTTGGCAGTGGCTCCATGACAATGACCCGGTTGATTACTCCGTTGATTCAGTTCTGCAAATCCAACGACTCAGACCAACAAACACAGAGCTCCATGGGACAAGAGTCAGAAGAAAAATCAATGCCAAATGCCGCAATCCGAGGAGGCTATGTACACATAAGAGCGCTGCAACGCGCGTTAGAAAAACCGAATGTGTACACTAATAGCGTTAACGCCACGTTGACCGCCAGTATAGCTATGGAAGTTGAAGAGGCAGCATGTGTTTGGATTTTGTACCGTAGGTATAAAGCACGAAGACGAAGGCAAAGAAAATACTGGGTATATCCGATTTTAAATGACAGATTGACTCACGGTTCTTTTGTGACACTTTACCCGAATCTAAGCAAACCTGAGCCCAAGATTTTTAACTATTTAAGAATGTCGATTGCATCCTTTGACGAGTTATTAGAAATAGTTAAGGATGACCTGGACCCTATTGAGAACGTTGTAAGGGATAGCATTTCTCCAGAAGAAAAACTCGTAATCACATTGAGTAATGAAAACATTTTCTATATTATGTACCCTTTATGTACCACATTATTAATTAATAAACGAAAACTCACGTAAATTTTTATTTATGTTAATTCAATACTAACTAACAAATCAATGTAAAAAAATTACTCACCTTCTTAAAATTTAATTAATTACCACTAGTTAATTGAAGTGGTACTTTAAAGTACCTCCAGTATTTTAGGGTTACAAAAATCTTCAAACTTTGAAAATTAATCAGAATGTTTAAAAAAATGATATAATTATTTATTATGAAACATAGAACAATTTTAAATATAATGAAAATTTAACTTTGATTATATTAAAAAAACAATTTTTTTAAATTTACACAAAAGAAATTACATATGCTGCATTTTGAATGAAGTTTTGATTGAACGTTTCTTTGTGCACAAAGCTTGCAGCGATCTCGATTTGACAGAAATGTTACACGAATTTTGTACTCTAACAGGGAGATTGATTCGTGTTTTTCGGTATATATTATGTATTAATTTACACATGCTATTTCCAGCATAGCAAAAAAGTGCCTATGCCACCACTTTTTTTATTTTTCTGTCTCTTTCATAGATCAATAGTAGCATATCCGACTTATCAACACTACCCATGTGTGCGTTATGTGTGCAGTTATATTAAAAAAATATCATCTGTAGATAGAAAGTGGAGAGAAAATTTAAAGAAATGTAAATTTATAATGTACTCTGGGAATGTATATTTGTGGTTCTATATCAGAAAAATAATAAAATACATAAATCATAAAATAAAAAATATACATTAGTATATTGGGCACCAAGTCGCGTATCTTTCGTGTAACACCAAACTCCCTATTTTAATTCAAATGTTTAAAAAAATTTTAAAATAATAACATTTGAAAATTTCGCATAAGTTCATTTTGAAAAATTCATGTATTTCATATATATCTTATTTATTCTGCACTTTGTAAAAAAATAGAAATATGCCTGTCAAAAAATAGTAGTCAACTGCCCCATAGCGCGCGTTACAACGCTCTCATGTGTACGGTCTAATTCAACACAAAGGAACTCTAGGCGCGCTGCAGTCGCGCGATCTGCGTGGAACTCTCCAAACGCGCGTTGCAACGCACCTTCTAGTAGAAGAAAGCGTTGCATGTGTACGCAATCATTTGATCAGTTGCATTTCTTCAACGCGCGATGCAACACTCTCATGTGTACTTAGCCTAAGTGTGCAAACTGTGGGGGAGATCATCCTGACAATTATAAGGGTTATGTTTGCCACCCCAGTTATCTTAAAAATAAAAAAAACAGCAGATACAATCAGAGATGTTGGAGAGATCAACGATTATAACCATAGGTTAGTCCTACAAACCAATTCTGGAAACTCGTTTCAAAAGGCAGCATCTGCCCCGGTAAAAGACTACAGTACACTTTTTAAACAACAAAAGCAGGTTTCGGCACCCCGAACAATAGCAACTGAAACTGGTAATACTATAGCGGCCCTCGTTCTCACCCCAGGCAATAACACAATAGCTAGCGATATTTCAGTTGAAAGACTTGAAAGGGTCCTCGAGAAACTTCTTGCAATTGAGGCTGCATCTCAAAAATTCGAAACCATGCTAAAGAAACCGGTATAAATTTCATGGCCCTTATGGGCTTGAATGGTAAACTCCCAGCTCTTGCGACTGGTTCTCTGGGGGCGCCCTCTTCTCTTTAATTTCTCGTAAGGCAGTTAGGATACTGCGTTGGAACGCTGATGGACTCCAAGCCAAGATAGACGAACTTAGGGATTTCCTCATCGATAACCCTGTTGATTTGGTCCTGGTACAAGAGGTTAGAAATCGCCATGCGAGATACCCTACAATCCATAATTACAATTTAATACACACGCCACGAGTTGACAGCAGTAATAATAGTACCCTTCCTTATGGAGGTACAGCAATCTCTATCAAGAGAAAGATTAAATTTGATCATATCCCCAGTCTTAATCTTAATATTCTTGAAAACACAATAGTCAATATTTATCTTACCCCCAATAATCCTATCTACATTGCTAGCATCTGTCTCAGGGCAGCTTATAATTTTTCGGCCAGTCTTGACATTCAAAATTTATTCTCCCTAAGCGATAAAGTTATGTTGCCTGGGGATTTTAACGCACGCCACCCACGCTGAAACTGCGCGTACAATAGAAATTTCATCTGTAGGTATGGAAGGGAAATAATGAATATTGTAATGATAATAGTATAGATATAGTTTTCCCACCCACCCCTATCCGTTTCGACCACTCTGGTTCTCAGTCAGTCATTGATTTTGCTCTTTTAAATAATATTAATTTTCCTTATGACATTAACACAATAGACGCTCTTTCCTCTGATCATATTCCAATCGTTTTAAATTTACATACTAACACGTCCCTCCCTTCCATACTAAACCCCCGCTTCATAAATCGGATTGACTATACTAATAATGTTTTTAACTCTCCCCCTCCTTTCAATAGCATAAACTGTAAAGAGGATATAGATAATGCTGTTATCTTCATCACTGACAATATCAATAATGCGCTTAGCTCTGCCAAGACTCATGCCGCCCCTGTATCTGTTTTTCACTATATAATGCAATAATAAATAACAGGATAAAAGTAATAGTTTTTTTTTTGATGGTGCGCCAAACTTAATTTATTAAAATAAAAAACACATATTTTTTTACTTAACTATAACATAGAAGTATATGCATTTTCATGCTACTAAGTATAGAAGTATATACTACTAAAAATAAAACCCACTAAAACCCACCACTATCCTCTTGTCCAGGCTATGGTGGTCTTCGCAGCTACCTTTCATTATGCTTTAGAAAAGGTGTTGTATGCAGATATTTTTACAAAAATATTCTCCTTGATTTTCTTTCAAAAAAAGAGTTAATGGCTTCTTTATAATTTATTGAATTACCTTCTTGGCTTTCTATAAAAATAATATAAAGTAATATAGAAAGTACTGGGAGGTGTTTCAATCTGTCTTGAGTCATTGTTGATCTGAGATATTTTTTACCTTCAGTTTGCTGAAACTCCTCTCGCAGCTTGCTGATGTAGTTGGGAAGTAAACTCTCAAGACTATGTACACTAGTGGCGCACCCAGGATTTTTTCTTGGGGGGAGGGGCGAGATGAATGGATAAAAATATTTATAGTGCATGGGGGGGGGGGCGAGATGAACAGATAAAAATATTTACACGTACGTTCTTTCCCGCGTGAAACCACGATCCCGCGCGATTGAGTGCACGTGTGAAGGTGTCGGAGAGGAAGGGAAAGCTGCTTTGGAGCGTACTGCAAGTTTTCCCGCGCGCAATCCCGTACGCTCCAAGCACACGCGAAAGAACGTACGTGTAAAGGGCGCTATTCTCTTCAACGTAGAAAAATCGTTCGACCGCGTCTGGCATAGAGCACTAATTTATAAACTAATTAAACTTAAGATGCCATCTGCTATCATTCACCTAATTCGCTCATATCTGCTTAACAGAACCTTTAAAGTCCGCCACACACAATTAATTTCTTCACTTCGTAGGGATATCGCACACCTCTTGTAGCATAACCAAATGAGTATTGATAATAAACTTCTAATGTATAAGACAATGCTTCACCCAATTCTGTTGTATGCTGTCCCGGTTTGGGGCTCAGCAGCTGACACTCATATCCAGAGACTGCAAACTATGCAAAACAAGACTCCCCATGGTATCAGGAAGGAGCCATGGTACCTACGTATCACTTTTATTCATAGGAATATGGCTATCGAACCTATTCGGCATCAAATTAAAGATCTGGCTACGAACTTTTACAATAGGATATACTCAATCAATAACGAAGAACTTGCAAACCTGCCTGATTATGATCCTAGGGAGTGCTTTAGGAGCCCGAAAGCCACTTTGGTTATGAACCCCGACCTTGTTCCTGTTCGTTAATTCCATTTCCTCCTTTTCAAAATTCAAAATTACAAAAGCCCGACTACTTCTGGTTTCTGACCTGTCATCCTTTTTCGGATCGTTCCTCTTTCTACCATGCGATCCCCCCTCGGACAGGCTGATTGCCGGAGAAGGGGATTGATAACCTGTTCCCAGAATTCCAATCCTGCTTATTTTCCTCTTTGAATTCGCTTGCGGACTTCGGACCTACCGCCCTTTTGTCCTCTTCCACTAACTTGTTTTTTATCCTAATCTTATTCCAAATTTCTCGTCTTCAAGTTTTGAAAATTATTTTATAGTTTTTTTTGGAGGGGGGGGGGGGGCACATTATGCACATTATCGCAATGCTCAATCAACCATTGCCTTCTCAATGTTGGCATATTTAATATCAAATGATAGGTCTTTTAAAATCTATACTAATATATAAAGAGAGAGAGCGGATTTTGCATGTGGAGGGTAATCTCTGGAACCACTGCACCTATTTGAAAAATTCCTTCGCTATTTGAAAGGTACATTATTCCAGATGGACATAGGCTACATATTATGTATATCCGATATGGCGTTATCGGATTACTCGGAACTCGGAGTTACTCGGATTACTCGGAGTTACTCGGAAACTGTAACGCCGTATGGCGTTACAGTTTTCCAATAAAAATTTCCAATAAAAATTTCCAATAAAAATTTCTTTTGCCATCACTATCAACAAATCTAAAGGTCAAACATTCAAATATATTGGACTTGACTTACAGGAAGATTGCTTTACTCATGGACTATTATATGGTCTTTCTAGGTCAGGAAATGCGGAGAATCAATTTATTTTAAAACCTCAGAAAAACGAGAAATGTGGTATACCATGAAGTTTTAAAATAAATTATACCTACCTAATATCTACTCAAGATAGATAATTGTTCAACCCGGACAAAGTCGGGACGGGCCGCTAGTATTTGATAAGGGAAGAACAGCAAAACGCCTCAACGTAAATTAAAATTTAAAAAAATAAACACAAATTGAGAGATAAATGGATAAATTTTTTTCGAGATGCATAGATTTAGTGGAGTGGTGATAGAAGAGTAGATAGATACCGGTAGGCTAAAAGATCGTTAGGTAAATAAATCTCAAGATATGACTAATAGGAAATATAGAAAATGAAACGGGAGAAGTTATTTTATGCTCAATTTTCATTTATTTTATGCAAACAAACCTTGCAGATTTGCAATAGAGATCAAAATAATAGAAACTCAAAACATCAGAGGCAGGTGATCATTGACCTACGCTAGGTTCCCTTAAGTTTTCAGCTTGACCTAAGATACTTTTTCTCTAAGTAAGCCTCTCTTGAATGAATACACGTTTCATTCAAGAGAGCAAAGGTGTTTTAACTTCCTGAAAGATTTTTCTAAGTATTCTTGCTTCGTAGCAATCGTATCTTTTCCCTTCTCATATTGGTGTAAAAACTGAACCGTAGCGCCTCTTATTTAAATCTAATTTTCTTTTTCTGATCTGGCAACATGTCGTTCACTGAGTTTGTTTTGAGAGTCGCAAAGTTGGCCATCATTCCCCTTTGTAAAAGTGTGATTTTGCAAAATCTCATAAAATTTTCTTCATTTGGGTAAAAGATTTCCTATTCCTATACAGAGAATCCTCATTGAAGTTGTTTGCCAGCAGTAAATATAAATACGTGTGTAATCAGATGTCCCATGGACATCTGATTACACACGACATTGACATAAAAAACTGTAGAGGCACCAGAGAGCAAGAGCTCCTTATCCTCAGTATCAATGTTAGTCTGTGACATAAGATACATATTGTTGCGAATTTTACGAGTCTATGGTAATATCGTCAAATATGAGAGTTATTGCTAAATTGGCGACTTATTTTGGTCGTCAAATTTGGCGATATGGCTCCAAATGGTCGCCAACCTTCTGGACCTTTCCAGAAGGTTCTGGAGCCATCTAGCTGGTTGACCGATAGAGGGCGCTTTGGAAGTCTATAAATTTACCTGATATTACCATTGGAACTCAGTGTTCTTTTCTGCTGAGAATTGAATGCATTGAAAGTGCATTAGGGGTATATTGTGTTGAAGACTCTGTTATCCTGACATGTGTTTTCAGAGTTTTCTGTTGTATAGAAGACAGTTGTTATGTGGTTTCTGTTTGAATTCGTGTATGCACCTGAAGAATTTACAGAACAATAAATTTTATTTTGCGTGCACTTTCTTAAGAGAATTTATTCAATCCTATCGAACCCAGGAAAACAGAACAATATACTCTTTCTCATTTGCTTTAGTGCCGTGGGCCAGTTAAAAACCCCTGACCTAGATTATATCAACTAGTAATCAATTCAAATATATTTATCTTTACAAAACATTCATTTTAGTCATAATATCAAAAATACATTTTTTTTCATGCATAGAATATGTAAAATCGAACTTATAAACAGACTGAAATTGCACAGAATAGAAACTCTATTTTCAAAGAAAATTGCATCATCAAACTCCATTACTCCGTGAAATATTAAAAGCTCATTGCTCGATTTTAATGTAGGATTACGTTCCTCCATAACGGTCCTGCGGAAAGGAAAAATTTCAGACCCTAAAACCGTCCGTCCATCCGTCCTCGCGAGTTATAATTTTGGCAGCGCGCCACACCCAGTCTATCGCTTGGACAAGCAGTAAACAGTTAAACAGAAAATTACCAATATTCGTCAAAATTTTGACATACATGTATGTATATACCGGGTGGCCATAATTAAACTGACAGTGCTCACAGTGTTCTGTAGCGCGATCTATTTGCGAGAATGACGCCATATTTTGTTGGAAGATTAAACAAGACGGGGGACGAAGGATTCAGCGAAAAAATAAATTAGTTCCAAAAGTCACCGCTAGGGGAATATTTGGCACTGTGTAATAGAAAATAGAGTGTAAATAATAGCTGTGAACCCACACCAAACAGTTACCTTTGGTGAATGTAAGGGAATTTCTGTGACTGCATGTGGTGATTTGTCATCCCAAATTCGACAGTTCTGGGTATTCACAGTTCCATGCAGGTAAAAGTGGGCCTCGTCTCCCCATAAGATTTTCCACGGCCAAGCATCATCCACCTCCATTCTGGCAAGAAAGGTGAGAGCAAAAGTCAATCGCTTATCATTGTCGGGGTACAGTAACTCCTGTACACGGCTGATCTTGTACGGATAGAAGTTGATAATCTTTCGTAAGATTTTCCATACCGTACTGTAAGGCATATCCATATTCCGAGCTAATCCACGAGCTCTAGAGGTGGCAGCAATATTGCCTGGTCCTCTGTCGACAATCGCCGTGGCAACTGCTTCGATTGTATCCTGTGGTACAGGTTTTCGTCCTCTGCCTGACTGAATCTTCAGAGAACCTGTTTTCTCAAACGTCGCAACCATTGCTTTTAGCCCATTAACTGACACAGGACCGTTACCTTTACGCATTTTTTTGTGCGTTCTAAAAGCACGAAGAGCGGCTGACGCGTGGCACTGGTTGAGGTAAAAGAATTTGACCAGTAACGCACGCTCGACTAAAGAAGGAGACATTGCACATAAACTTTCAATCCGATTGATTCGAAACGTAACACATTGCCTTTTAAAACCCAAGCAGCTGGCACTGTGCCTATGGATGCAACGTGAAATTTGAATAAAGAACTTCTTCTGCTCAGCGTACGCGATATTGCAGATCACGAGATTTTATCGGTGTTTATGTAGATTTTACGCTTTTTTAAAAGTGTTGCCATATTGCACTTGAACTAAATAAGAAAATGTGCATAATAAAAGGCAATTTTATTCCGTATTAATTTGCATTTGTTAACACTCTATTTTCTATTACACAGCGCCAAATATTCCCATAGCGGTGACTTTTGGAACTAATTTATTTTTTCGCGGAATCCTTCGTCCCCCGTCTTGTTTAATCTTCCTACAAAATGTGGCGTCATTCTCACAAATAGATCGCGCTACAGAACACTGTGAGCACTGTCAGTTTAATTATGGCCACCCGGTATATACATACGTACATATATATAGATACATATATACATAACACATACATACATATATACATACAAAAGAGGTAAGCAACGATAAGTAATCCTACGTTAATAACTCGCGGTAGTTTCCTTAGAAGAGGCTACCTGAAGTTTTTTTTATTCATAGTTTTACGGCATATTATGAAGCATATAAACACAGTTATTTGTAAAATGTAAGATCAGTATCATACTTCTCCCGGATCACTGACAAGTTTTTCTTTTCTTTTGTAAGTAAACCAGAAATCACTGGCGTCTGTCTTAAATTCAAACGCTAAATTACTTTTCACTGATTGAAAAAATTTTCCTGAGTAGCAGAATGTAGAATCTGGATTTTTCGGGCAGACAAGAGCCAGAGAGTACCGAATTTCACTCAGCAGACGAGAACTGCGCCATCGTGATGTTATTTCTAATGATTTTGGAACGTGTGAGTTTTTTTTTATTGTTTGGATAGAGCGCAAACACATTTTTCTCAAATGTTTTTGAAAAAAATTAAAGTTTTTCTTAATTTTTCTCCATTATTCAATATTTTTGAATGATCTTTTTGAAACTTAATTAATTTTGTAAAATTTGAAAATATTTTAGTTGTTCCTGTATTAAAGTTTCTAACTCCATTTTTTTTTTTTTTTAACGTAGGATTACGTGTTTCTCAGAAACGGTCCTCCGGAAAGCAAAATTTCAGCGTCACCGCGAGTTATAATTTTGGCAGTGCGCCAAACCCAGTCTGTATCGCTTGGGCAAGCAGTAAACAGTGAAACTGAAATCTACATCTTCGGGTCAGGTGTCAGGATTTAGAATTGCAAATTCTTTTAGCATCAAATTATATCTGGACCTCTCCTTCTCAAATCATCATTATTTCTCGATCTTTTAGATGCAGTCAACGTAAAACAACAAAAAACTTTAAAATTCATCGTTTCTGCAGTTCTAATACATTCTTGCTCCTTAGATCCAGGTTTATCTCTCTACTTCCTATAACTCGAATGGTTCTTTTGATTAATCTATCGGCTCTTACGATAGTACGTAATCTTTCCTGGAGCTGCAAAGTCAGAGCGGATAATTGTAGGGTGGATCAAACAGCATAACTTGTCACATCCTTAATTATCTGAAATTTTAAAAAAAAACCTTTCACAAGAAAGTAGACTTGAGGAGGCTAACTAAAATGCCTTTATTTTTCTTATTCTACATACAAAAATAGTAAAAAATAGGGATCGATTTGATCCAATAGATTGGAAGAAAAATATTTACAAAATTCAACCATTAAACAAAAAAGAATACAGATAAGCGTGTCAAGAACGGGCGAAAATTAACCTACTTTAATTTTGAAAAAAACCTACTTAAATTCTAGTTTTGAAAATTATTTTATAGTTTTTTTTGGGGGGGGGGAGGTGGGGGGCTCACCCATAGATAAAATTGTGATATAAAATTGTGACGTGGGATGCGAATTATACTGAGCTAACATTGTCACTGTAAAAAGTATATCCGGTCTGGAACGTGAGGCTAAGAATAAAAGTGATCCGATTAAATTTCGATAAGGTACTTCACCTTCCACTGATTGCTCATTAATTCCAATTTGAACAATTTGAACAGGCGACATAGGTAATTTACACTTAACGTAAGGTATTTGTTTAAAATTTTCTTTTAAACGTTCAATGTACGATTTTTGGTGTACGGTCCAGTTACCTTTTAAATCTTTAAACTCTATATCAAGAACTTTTCGAATTTTACCCAAATCTTTAATTTCAAATTTAGTTTGTAAAAGTTTAGTAATTTTTGCCATTTCAGATTCGGTTCGTAAAACACGATTAAGTCATCAACATACACTAAAAATATAGTATTTATATTTTCTCTACTTCCTATAACTCTAATGGTTCTTTTGATTAATCTATCGGCTCTGACGATAGTACATAATCTTTCCTGGAGCTGCAAAGTCAGAGCGGATAATGATTAGATCCAGGAGCGTATTACAATTAAGATTGTAAACATAATTTGTTTTTGAAAAAGAGGAAAAACCTAACTTTAACAGAGTGGTTTCTAATTCAGAATGCCACTGCCTACCGGCCTGGTGTAGACCGCAAATGGCCCGCTTTAACTTTAAAACATAAGTTTGTTGTGTTATACCATCAGGAAAATCGCGCCTTTGGGCGTCTCCATAAAATGTTCCTCAGCAAGATTGCCATAAAGCAGGGGTGTTTAACCTTTTGCAGCATCTGGGCCCCACGGTAAATTTTTTGAAGGCAGGCGGGCCGCATAAAAAAGTCAACTACATTCAAAAGTTTGCATTCAAAGGTATGCAATGTGATGTGGTAATTTTGGAGGAACTCGAACTTAATGTGATTTTTTAAATTGGTGTCTTTTTAATATGTCTGCTATATTTGGTGGTATGCTACTCGAAGCCAATCGCAATGTATTTTGAAGGTGTGTATCAGTCAACACACTCCGTTTTGATATTTTGGTTAATTTCATCAAAGAAAAAAAATGTTCACACACATAAGTTGTTGAGAAGAGCGACAATATTCGTGAGGCACATTTTCGAAGTTTTGGAAATTGTTCAAATGAAATATAATTTTTATAAAAATCTACAAGATCTTTGCTATTAAATATATCCTTCAGCTCTGAGTTGGATTGCAATTCTATTATTTCCATTTGCAAATCATCTGGCACATCATCAATATTTAAAAAGAATGAAGTAAAAATTCGAACTTCTTCTTTATCGAGAAATGCTGTGAATCGTTCCTCAAATTCAACTTTTAATTCTTTTATTTTCTTTGCATACATATTCATGTTTGCTAATGAGCGAGATTGTAAATTGACAAAGTTTATTGCATTATTTTTTTTCAACTGCTTTTCCCAATGTGATAGCTTTGCTAAAAATGATTTAATGTTGGTGATAAATTTGGAAATTATAATGTTTTTGCCTTGCATTTTTTATGTTTAAATCGGATAGGTGAGATGTAATATCCACCAGAAACGCAAGATCAGCAGTCCATGCAGTGTTATTAAGTTCTTCAATCGGTTTGCCTTTCTGATCCATAAACAAAACTATTTCTTCTAAAAGATCGTAAAATCTTTGCAAAACTTTTGCCTTGCTGAACCAACGCACTTCGCTAAAATAAATGTCTTCTCCATATTCGGAATCAAGTAGTAATAAAAATTCTTTAAATTGGTGATGGTTTAACGCACGTGATCTTATAAAATTTATAGTTGACACTACTATCTTCATAACACTATCGAATTTTAATTGTTTTGCACATAAATTTTCAATATGCAAAACACAATGACAACAAAAAATTTGTTTTTATGTTCAATGCTCAAAGAGTTAATTATAAGTCAAGTTAAACCTGAATAACGACCTCTCACAGCAGGTGCCCCATCAGTTGCTATTCCGCTAAGTTTGGCAAGTGGAAGTCCATACTATTCCAAAGTCTCTTGTACTGCTTGGTAGATATCTGAAGCTGTTGTTGTTCCTTTCATGCTGACCAAGTCTAGTAATTCTTCGGTTACGTTCAATGCTGTGTCCACGCCACGAACAAAAATTGCAAGTTGTGCAGTATCAGAGATATCCGTGGATTCATCCAAACAAATTGAAAAATATTCATAAGTATGGCTACGTTTGATTAAATTGCTCGCGACGTTTTCTGCCATTTCATCAATTCGACTACCAACAGTATACCGCGATAAGCTTAAGTTTCTGAATAGATTTGATTTTTCAGGGCATATTAATCCAGCGGCTATTTCGAGACATTCTTTTATTACAAAATTTTAAAACCTTTTTCTACCGTCAGAAAAAGGTTTTAGTTTCTTAGCTAAAACGTGGCTTACTTCATAGGTAGCTCTTGTGCAAGCCTCCCCATCAGCCAACAATTTTGTGAATAAACTCTGTTGCCCCATTAAGCTATTTTGCATTATACTTAACTTGTCTTTTCTTAACTGAAATGAAAACTTTTCATATTTTTCTCCGTGTTTTTGCATGTAGTGGCGTTTAATATTGTATTCTTTCAACACAGCAAGTTTCTCAGAACAAATTAAGCACAAAGGTGAATTTTTGTAGTTAATAAAAAAATAGTCATTTGTCCAAGAATCATTGAATGTCCTATTTTCATCTTGAATTTTTCGCTTTTGTTTTAATAACGCCATTTATGGGTTCTGCAAAGAAATTTTATAAAATGAAGTAATAATGTTGAAATCAATTTTATGAGAATAACAATTTTAACTTACTTTCTCTTATTAACCATATGAATTGTACTGCACCAAATACAAAATACACAATCTAGTTAGCAAAATAAGTTTTAACTTTCACAGCTATATTATTATATTTTTATATTATCAGCCTATCAATACACAATTATTTGTAATATATTAATCTGTTAAAACAAAACTGGAATAATAAAAAAAAGGATTCTAAATGTGTGCTCTTCAAAAATCTCTCGTAAATAATGATGTTCGTCTAACAAATTTCTATTGGTGTGCTACCAACCTAAGAAAGAAATCTAATGCATTCGAGTAGCAAGTAGACGGCAGAAAAACGCGCTCATAATCAGTGCTGTCGAAATATTCCAAACGTAGTAAAGTTACATTGCGAAAGCATAGTGGAATTAAGTACATTACGTTTTCAAATAAAAAATTTAGATTAACATGTTCTAGTAACAAGAAAATGATATAAAGAAATCCATACCCAATAAAAGAATCTTTACATAAAAGCAGTAGAAAACTGCGCAGCAGAAAACTGACCGTGCCGCGTTCGGTAAAGGGGAATTTCTTTCTCCTTCAAAACTCGCCAAGTCAAATGCGAGATTGCGCCAAAGGCACCAGATTTGGCGTGTATCGCCTTAATAGTTGATAAATATCAAAGATACAATTTTGCATGTAATCAAGTTAATGTTATAAAGGCATGGATTGTCATATGAACATGGTATATGAATGGCTTTATAACAAACTAGCGGCCCGTCCCGACTTTGTCCGGGTTGAACAAAATATTATACCAATAAATTTTCAGTTGATAGCCAATAAATTGTAAATCTTTTTTACCTTAAATATCCAATAAAAAGCGTAGTTCCAAATGTAATTTTCTTCAATAAACTCTTTAACGTTGCCAGTTTCAAAAATCCTTTTTGTATTTATCAATACCTCCTCTACTTGAATCTTTAAAATATTACAACCTTTTCCTTACGGGGTGGGATAGCGTATATCCGTAGCACATACTCTCGAAAAATACGGTGTGATGTCGGCAGAGATATAGTCTCGAATTCCACTTATTTGTGACTTTCCTAACGGCTTTTCCCCCAAAGAACAATTGTGTGACATTCTGGGAACGGAGGGTGAATCTTGCAAAAAAGGACTAAATAATAATATTTTGTCGTTCTAGCTAGAGGCTATTTCTTTTCAATCAAGAGACATCAGAAGGGCGGTTCACACGCGGTTTATCAATTTTCAGCCTTTTGAGAGATGAAAGAGGCACGGGGTGCCGATGAACTACTATTGAAATTCTTCTTCAATAGTAAGAAAGCAATTAACCACTCTTTCCCCTGACCCCCCCCCCCCCACGCTGAATGTACCACACCTAAAATGGGGATAGGAAGTAGATAACATTTTCCCGTTCTAAAGAGCGATTTCGAAAAACAGACCCCGTAAGCTAAAGGGTGTTGTTATGGTTACTTGACTGCGGTTGACAAAGGAAAAGTTGTAAGGTACATTTTAATGTACAAAAGTTGTACATTATCCTCCACATACAAAATCTGCTCTCTCTCTTTGTATATTATTATAGAAGTATAGATACACATTGGTATCTCAAAATTAGAGTAAGAGATGAAATAAAAATACAAAAATAAAAAAAGGATTTGAAGTAAAGAATGTTTTTTTAATTATTTTAAGCACCTAAAATAATATTCAAATTAATATTACGTTACTTAATAATTAAAGTTAATTTTTTAAAAGAAAAGGGCGTGCCGGAGAACAGCTAGGTTCGAACCGCTAACGTCAGAACAGAAGCCCACCGCGATAGCACCACGCTAAGGATCGTTGAAGTCTTCGGCACAACAAGCGGTAGAGGACAGTAGCGGTAACAATGGAGATTGTTAGGATTTAGCCCCTAACTTTATATCTACTGATCAGATATGCATAATATATAGCCTATGTCCATCTGGAATAATGTACCTTTCAAACAGTGAAGGAATTTTTCAAATAGGTGCAGTGGTTCTGGAGATTACCCTCCACGTACAAAATCGCTCTCTCTATATAAGTATAGATAGATATAGATTATAGAAGTATAGATACATATTGGTATCCCAAAATTAGAATAAGAGATGAAATAAAAATACAAAAATAAATAAAGGATTTTAAGTAAAGAATGTTTTTTTTTAAATTATTTTAAGCACCTAAAATAATATTCAAATTACTATTACGTTAGTTATTAAATAAGGTTAATTTTTTAAAAGAAAGAGGTTAAGAGATGAAATAAAAATACAAAAATAAAAAAAGGATTTTAAGTGAAGAATGTTTTTTTAATTATTTTAAGCACCTAAAATAATATTCAAATTAATATTACGTTACTTAATAATTAAAGTTAATTTTTTAAAAGAAAAAGGCGTGCCGGAGAACAGCTAGGTTCGAATCGCTAACGTCAGAACAGAAGCCCACCACGATAGCACCACGCTAAGGATCGTTGAAGTCTTCGGCCCAAAAAGCGGTAGAGGACAGTAGCGGTAACAATGGAGATTGTTAGGCTTAATCCCCTAACTTTATTTCTACTGATCAGATATACATAATATATAGCCTATGTCCATCTGGAATAATGTACCTTTCAAACAGTGAAGGAATTTTTCAAATAGGTGCAGTGGTTCTGGAGATTACCGTCCACGTACAAAATCGCTCTCTCTCTCTTTATATATAAGTATAGATAAATCTGATTTTGAATTAATTTTAATTGCATTAGGATTAGAAAAATGGTGAAACACAACATCAACATTGGAATGAATTATATTTGTTATACCATGCGCGGGCCGCAAAATATGGTGTGCCGGGCGCAGGTTAAACACCCCTGACATAAAGGTAGGCACATTTAACATCAAGATGTTTGTGGAACCATTTTAGGGAAATGACCAAAAAACTTATAAATAAATAAATGACTTCAAAATTTACAACAGGTGAAAAAACTTCATGATAATCATGTCCCTTAACCTGTCGAAATCCTTGAGCAACAAGTCTAGCCCGGAATTTTTTAACCTCTTTATGCTCATTTTCTTTCACTTTATACACCCATCTGGAGCCAATAATTCTCTTACCTGGGGGACGAGCCACAATGTCGTAGACGTCTCGTTCTTTCAAAGTGTCGAGCTCTTCATTCATCGCCCGCTTCCAGTATGCAGTTTCAGGGACACTAGTAGCTTGTTCAAAAGTTGAAGGCTCCACGATGCACACAAACAACGATTCATTCCTAGAGATATCGGTTCCTTCGTCATCAGTCTGTGGACTTGGGTCTGATTCAGGGTGGTTCTTAAAGTCGAACGCTTCATTTTCGAATTCAATGTTATTCGATTCACAATACTTTTGAACACCTTTCAAACTAATTAGACGGTTTTTCGAATTGGGAGAATAATAGTACACATCGAAACGGCCTTTACTTTCACCAGATTTTCTCTGTGTCACTTCACGTCGAAAAGGAATATCACGACAATGCTTACGTTCAACGGCAACTACTTCGGGAGTTGAACTGGAACTTTGTGGCCAATCGTCAGTTTCTTCTTCGATCGGGGGGACATACTGAGACGTTGGGCACAAGGAAAGTTCGTTTCTTCCATATCCTTTAACAAGTTCATTAAATTTGACATGCTTGGTTTCAATCACTTTTCGTTCCTTCGGAAACCATATGCGATATCCTACAGTTTCAAAAGCATATCCTATCAGGATGCCTTCTTTGGTTTTAAGATCAAGCTTATCCCTTTTATTTCTTTCCACGTGTACGTAGGCAAGACAACCTATAACTTTCAGGTGTCTAACAGAACATTTTCTGTCAAAGAACAAGGTAAAAGGAATATGGTTGTTAACACTTCTATGAGGAAAACGATTATGTAAATAAATGAACGCAAAAGCTAATTCTGCCCACAACCCTTTTGGCAACTCAGCTTCTAGCTCGAATACCATCAGCAATGGTTCTGTTCAGTCTCTCCGCAACGCCATTCATCTCTGGCGAATACACGTTCGTACATTCAGCAACTATACCATTTTCTTCAAGAAACTTTCTAAACTGGTCTGAACAAAACTCTAGACCGCAGTTAGTACGAACGGCTTTTATCGGCCGGCTTACTTGTTTCTCGACTTTAGTTTTAAAATTCTTAAATTTAGCGAAACAGTCATTTTTATTTTTGAGAGGAAAAACCCACGAATATCTTGAATAATCATCTACTGTAGTTAAAAGATATTTAGCTTGGCCATACGAAGGGCCTGACGCACTACTTCATAAATCGAGATGAATCAAATCAAGAGGGTGTTTAGACTTTATTTCACCAATACTTTTAAATTGAGCTCTGGTCATCTTTCCTCGAACACACGGATCACAAAGTTGTGAATTTCCTCTTAATTTGTTTAAGCCGTAAACCAGATTTTCTTTAGCAAAATGTTTTAAACCTTCTAAATTTTGATGGCCGAATCTACGATGCCACATCATAATGTCATTACGAACATTTTTAGATTTACTTATTGACACATTGGCAGATGGGACTTCAGGAACAATTTTTGAATGTAAAATATACAAACTTCCTACTAAGGGAGCAATTCCTATAAATCGACCTTTAGAATTTCTCATAGTGCACTTAGAATCACAAATGATTAAACGATGACCATGTTTATCAAATTGACTTCCGAAAATTAAATTTTTCGTTAAAGATGGGCCCCAATAGACTTTAAGCAAAGTAAATATTTCTTCATGACCCTTTACTTTTAAACTAAGTGAGATAGCACCGTATCCCTTGACTTTCACAGAATTATTTCCAAAGTCTTTCACATTGATATCACACTCTCGAAAATTTCTAAGAAGGGACTTATCAGATATAAAATGGTTTGAAGAACCAGAATATACAATCCAGTCAAGGCTAGTGACCGAATCATTTAATAAATTTATCGGTTCAGCAATTTCTGCATAAGAACAAGAACTAGACTTACTTTTTCCTGGACTTGTCTTTTGAGCTTTGCATTGTGGGGAAATATGGCCTACCACTCAACATAGGTAACATTCTCTGGTCTCTTTATGAACTACTGGTTCAACTATTTTAGTGTTCCGGTTTCGAAAACGGCTCTTGCTTTTTCTCGTCAGCATTACATTCTCGCTGCGAGACGAGGTAGCGACTTCATCAGGATCAGACTTTTCTTACTTTAAACCAGTGATTCTCAACCCTTTTAAAGCTGCCGCCCCCCTAAGGGGCATAAAATCAATGCCCCCTTTGGGAAAATCCTGTAATTTAGAGTATGGGGAAGGGGGGGGGGTACAGAATTATAAAAGGCAAAAATTTTGAGTAATTTTTTTCAGTAGATTTACATACCAAATTTGTTTGATTTAACTCGATAATTTTGCCCTAGAAGGCAATTGCATTCCTTTTATTAAAATTAAAGTGAGTAATGCAAAAAAAAAGCTTAAATGCTCTTTTATGTTTAAAAATTATTTATTCTTAATTAGATAATTAAAAAAAGAACAGCAAAAAAATTGCACTAAAAGAGTAATAGCAATCAAGGAATCAAGTACGTCAGTGGGATGGTTTACGTCAGTGGGATGGTTGTGCTTGATGGTTCAAAGCCAGTTTCTGAACGTTCGCTTCGATATTTTTAGAGAGATGAAGGCGCAAGTCCCCTCTTTCCACGATTTAGAGTCGACTTCTCTTTTTTGTAATTAGATCAGTCACGGCACTGAATCCTCGCTCGACAAGGTAGGAGGAAGGGAAGGCAATAAAAAACTTTTTGACGATAGTCCACAGTCCTGGGTAGAGGCGACTGATGTTACTTTGAAGCCAAAATTCTGTAAGACGATCACCATGCTGGAAGCAGGCTTTCAAAGTTTCATTAGTTGAAAGTTCGACCAATTCCTCTTGAATCTGAATCTCTGCTGTCTCAATATTCATAAAAGGGTTCATGACCCATCGAGGGACTTCCAGGTACAAAATATCCTCAAAACGCTCAGAAAAGTCCTTGTGCAAAGACTCAAGTTGTTGACAGTAAACTTGTGTTTCATCGAATGGGATTTCACTGCTCTTATGCAGATCCGACAAGATTGGAAACTGGCTAAACTCGTTGCGACTAAAATTCTGCTTCCACAAAGTGAGTTTTTTTAGGAAGGTAGAAATAACAGATTTTGTTGTGATCAAATTGAGCTCTTCGCCTTGAAGCTGCAAATTAATTCCATTGAATTTTGCGAATAAATCGGTCATGTAAGCAACATCAATCTTAAATTGTAGCAATCTATCTCACAGAGCTACATCTTTCTCTTCGAGGAACTCAAGTATGGAGTCGAAAAGATTCCATAACCTACTGAGGCAGGTGCCTTTGGAGAGCCAGCGAACTTCGGTGTGTAGAAGTAAGCGATTGAATTCTTCATCGTTGTCCTTACACAACTGCCCGAATAATCAATCCTTGAGAGCATTACTGCGAATTTTGTTCACAGCAGAGATGACACATTGTAATGACTGATGCAAACGGTCGCTGAGGTTTTTTGTAACTAAATGCTGTCTATGAAACACAAAGTGAACAGCTAAAATACCTGGTACATCTTTCTACAAAAGGGCAATGAACCCACGATGACGACCCACCATTGCAAGAGCTCCATCGGTTGCAACAGACATAATGTTCGCAAGAGGAATATTTTTCTCTTTAAAATAATTGACAGTATTAAAAATAGATTCACCTTTAGAATCTGAAATAAGCTTCTTGCAAAAATCATCTCTTGAATAATTTTTTCTTCCTTCACAAACTGGACGTACGCTAGCAGTAAAGTCTCATTAGTACTTGGCAAGGTTAATTCATCAACCTGAAGAAAAAAATTCGGTGAATATCAAAAGTTTTCATAAGGAAGCTTCAACATCTTCAGTCATCTCATCAATTCGTCGTCGCACTGTATCACTGCTTAATGGGACATTTTTTATAACACTGGATGCGGATGGATGGTGCAAAACTTATTCTAAAACTTCCTTGACAGCCGGCAGTATCAACACAAGAAACACGGGTCAAATGAAACATTCATAGTGAAATGAAACATTCATAGAACGCTCAACGCATGCGCTGGTACAAATGGTGTAAACCGGATAATCAATTTAATAAATTTTTTGGGGAGTTTTAAAATTAAGTTCGAAGGCCAAAACATGCTCATCGCCCCCCTACCGCCGAAAACATACCCATCGCCCCCCTACAGCCCAAAACCAGTTCACCGCCCCTCAGCACCCCCCCCCCCCCCCACTGCCCCCAGGGGGGCGGTACCGCCCCCGTTGAGAACCAATGCTTTAAACGATTATAATCCGCCAGTAGCCTCTCCTTAACTTTAGTAGAGGTAAATTCTTCATCGTTGAGGATGTATAGCTATTGCTCCACGTTTCCATACTCAGGTGGTAAATTCATGAGCATCTGATAGGCAAGTTCATCGTCATTAACTTTCTTTCTGGCAGCATCCAAACGATCTCGAGCTTGCTTCAAACGACCTAGAAAAACGGCCATACTTTCGGAATTGTCAAACTTTATTTTCATAAATTCAGTTCTTAAATGAACAATTCGAGCTCTGCTAGCCGGTTCAAATGCCGCTTTCAAAAGTTTCCACATTTCTTTTGGATCACGATTTCCCATAATGAGATTTTGCTGGTCAGGCTCGACACTCAAAGCTATAGTAGAAACAGCTTTCTGCTTACGCCGATTAAAATTCAGAATGTCTTTCAATTAGGACGAATCATCACTGGGCATTCCATCAGGTTTTGTCACTTTTATCGGTGGGACTTCACTACCGTCGATAAATCCATATAGACCTTCGTGGCAAAGTAACATCTCCACATTGTAACTCCCCGTTCGCCAATTCTCACCGTTCAACTTAGGAAAAGTAAAAACTGAACCTATCATTGGGACTTCAGCCATTTTAATCCAAAAGGAATACCGATCTTTATGTTTTTAAAAACCGAAAAATATCCTAACATTAAGCTTTACTTCTTACACTAATTTCAGATAAGCACAGAGGGACAATGCGTAAACCACGCTCTGCTACCATTTTGTAGGGTAGATCAAACAGCATAATTTGTCACATCCTTAATTATCTGAAATTTTAAAAAAAAAACTTTCACAAGAAAGTAGACTTGAGGAGGCTAACTAAAATGCCTTTATTTTTCTTATTCTACATAAAAACATAGTAAAAAATAGGGATCAATTTGATCCAATAGATTGGAAGAAAAATATTTACAAAATTTAACCATTAAACAAAAAAAAGAATACAGATAAGCTTGTCATGAACGGGCGAAAATTAACCTACTTTAATTTTGAAAAAAACCTACTTAAACTGAACGGTAAAGCTGGGATAGGTACAGGAAGAAAGAAGGGATACAAGCCTAATGGCTCGACAATACGTCGCAAACACATCTAAATAAAAAACTTGCTGCGAAAGCAGCTACTAACACAATGGCTGACAACCCCAACACACTCGCAGAATAGTTACTGCTTAAACAAAAAAAAAAACACGCTGAAAAAACACGTACATTTTAAATACTTGTTGTATATTTACTTGTACAAAACCCCATTGGCTGTGACGCAAGAGCTACATAACTCCAGTCCTGCCTTCAAAGATGAAAAATCTGCATTTTTTAAATTTATTTTAAACCACCCGTTCATGACACGTTTTTAAATATCGCGTTTTCCGATGAAGAGAGAACAAATACTGCAATAATTCTTCTAAAAAATCATAAATCAAGGCCAAATCTTTTAGAAATTCAATAGATTCCATTCTTTCAAAAAGGTCTCTGTATTTATTGCGATCTGTTCTTTTACTAGAGGTGTCATTGGCGGCTTCTTTAAAATATTTCATTAACGCAGTATATGTATTCTCTGAACGTCCCTGGTTTGATACTCGTCGCTGCAAATCCACAGCCGTGTTCACTAACGGTGGCCGGGGTACGTAAAATAGGTCGGTGCTACTAGCCCAGTCAAAATAGGTTTTATGGCTAAAAAAAATATGAAAGTTTTGAAAATTGGTGGAGATGTTTGTTTGGACATACTGTTGAACATACTAAAAGTCCCCACCGATCAGACTTGAGCTTTCGCCGCCATCTTGGAAAATGTGTACACTTTTTTGGTTCTTTGCAAGTAATTTGAGAAATATTGATTTTATGTAAAAAATTTGAATGCAAAAATTGAAGAGCATTAAATTGTGAACAAAAACATCATTTAAATTTTTTTTATAAGTCTAACACGAACAAAGATAATTGACTTTGAAAGAAGCGAACTATCACACCTGGGACGCGGATGCGCGGGTCATCTCCCTCCCGATGGGGGAATGACTCACTCGTGTGCGCCAAAAGTCTTGCATACTCAAGTTTGTCAAATCTCTACATATAAAAGCTCGAGAGATAGTTGCACCAACATCCAATCCATTGTTATCAGGTTGAATTGTGAGATTTGGTGGATTCTATCTTTTTTGTAATACTTAGGCTTCTTTGGGTACATTATGGCTGGAGGTGGGTTAAAATAAATACTAACTTTGATGTACGTAACTACGTCAGTAGAAAAAAATGTTGCCTGGCCATGCATACGCTATAAAAATCCTAGCTCATTTATTTACCCAAACATCTGTAGCAAAAATAATTTTTGATGACATGGACATATCCGATTTCAAAAGCAATAATCTCCATGAGTTGTTTAGAGATTTTAAAGGCTTTTTTTGTGTTTTTGCGAATAACTTGGGAAATATTAACTTTATATATAAAAAAAAGTTTCATACGAAAATTAAAGAAAATTAAATTGTGTACAAAAAAATTAAATATGAGTGAGTGCAAAAGTTTTACCCGTTTTTATTACCCATAAAGAAGAGCAAATAAACGCAAAATGAACAGTACCTATTATTGTGCATCATCCCCATTGCTATCTATGACCTCTTGCTATCTTTCTGGTAGGAGATGAATTCCACGGCGGTAAAAATTGCTGACTATTTTTTTAAGAGCTGATATTTTTATTAACCAGGTTGGCACCCCCGTCTTAAAAAAATGTACCGGGGATGCGCCATGGCTCCACTTCACCCCTGGAAATATTCATAAATTCCGCAATATTTACGAGACTAACCTTTTTCCTTTATTTTCATTACAATATTCAAATGATTTAAAAAAAAAATTTTTTCTCAGTTTTGATTGTAGCTTTCTAAACTTAAAAAAAAATTTACTGGCCTATTTTAAAAAATTTTCACCAAACGGCATATGGGATAATGGCACTCTTACTTGGTTTATTATTTTATTCCAGGGTAAAATGAAATTAGGCAATTGCACGCAACTTGTCATATCTCACCTCTTGTAAAAAAGGATGGGCAAATAGTCTGTTGCAAAACGTATGAATTACTAAAACTCAAGGGTACATGCATGCCTAAATAATTTTGCCATAGAAAATTAAAGAGAAGAGATCTCAACGTGTAAAACAAATGGTATCCATTTTCTGCTTCTCGTTTCTTTCGTGGTTAAGTTAGTGGCATAGCATCAAACAGAAATTCGGTTTTCATAAGATGAGGGAACAGACAAACAGTCATAGATTTAATTGAAGAATACCGTATAGAAATGCAGTATAGGCCCCTGAGTTTTATCCTTCGGCGTGACGTCACTTTTCTAAAAGTGTTCCTTGGTTGTGGGAAATATCCTGCATAAGTAATACTTCGCTCACGTCTCTGAATTTCTCCCAACCTCCTGAAAACACTTTAACTCCTCCTACTTCAATGGGTCCATTCTCAAATGCTTTGTTATCTCATTATAGCTTCATGGTTTATCCAAAGAGAGTGATTATGACGTCACGCTCAAATATCACATTGTAGACAGCGAAATTTAAATCTGTAAAGAGGGCAACCCTAAACTAAGTCTAATATTAGTATTTTTTTTTTGTGGCTGCAGGAATTAAAAATTAAATCTGTTAATCTAAATAACCGTTACTTAATTTTTTTGCAATGGGAGACGATTCGTAAGTTAATCTCTTATTATTCTTTCCTTTCTTTAGAAATTCCAGACAATTATATTGTTTTCGATATTTTCTCTTTTATTTCGATAATAATATATTATATCATTTCAGACTGCTTAAGGAACAGATTTTGTACGTTTTTGTAAATGCCTTGGGCTGCTTCTTGTTTTTATTAGTAGTTGCTTACCATATGCATATTGCTAATTTAAAACCGAGGTCACCTATCGACTCAGGAAAACGGGTCTTGAAAAGTTGTCGAGAAGTTCCAGCAATTCCGATGGTCAGCATGGAAGCGAAAACACCAAACCCTCAAAAGAAACGCAATCGGAAACACTAAGTAAGTTATGATTTCAAGTTAAGTTTCATGAGATACTATAAGAATTTAATGATAATAACTAATTTCTTCCTATTTCATTTAAAAAATGAGATAGGAAAAAATTCGTTAAAATCAGAAAACTGAACTGATTTCTAGAAAACGTAAGTTTGTCATCAAATTCAACAATCATAATATTATGGGTTAAATCAATTATTGTTTAAATACTTGGAGCACACTGACGAACAATTATTAATAAACTGCAAGGAAAATCAAAATGCTTATCAAAATATTACATAAATGTCTATTAATTAAAATTTTCTGTCCTCTATTCCTCTCTTTTCATGCAGTAGGAATAATGTGTAAAATTGTTATTATGTCCTTTCATATAACCTATTTTAAAAATTATTTTGTAAGCTTTAATGACAACTATTAACAGACAAAACGTGGGCAAAAATAAAAACGTAAATCAAAATTTACATAAATGTCTATTAATTACCACTTTGGATTCATATTATAAGGGTTTCTCACCCCTCTTTTCATGTTCGAATAAAGTGTAAACTTGAGATTGCATTTTTATTGAAATCTGGAGAAGGCGCATTATTGGAACTTCTAATTTATTTTTAAGCTACGTCTAATGTACCAGCTCAGTCAATTGACCTATTCATTGAGTTCTTATCAAGAACTACAGTATTGTATGCGAACTCTTTCTTTGCTACTGTTCTATTGATTTTGAAGCTAATAAATGGTTTACTATGACACGTCTGTCCTTTCAAAAGGTGGAAAAAGCAACATGGTGCACTGGGAACCAGCTTAAATTAAAAACCTGCCAGTCAGTTTGTCTAGAATTATAATAGTCGTACATTTATGTTTCTATCTCAAATCGTTTCATTTCCTTAATAACTCGAATATTTATAGAGACGGGGAATATACACACTGTAATTTTCGTCTTAGTATTGATCAAACCGAATGTTCTAAGTTTATTTATTATTTTTTATTTATGCCAATATAGTAACAAAATATTCTGTAATACGTTTTTAAGCAGGTGAAAGTTCCGCACTGTTTCATTATAGTTTTTTTTTACTTCTAATACAGTAAAAAAGTGCATCATTATCGTTATAATACAGGGTGTCCAGCGAAGAAGTACCTGATTTCAAATTGAAAAATCTCAAGAACAAAGATCTGTAGAAGAATGCAACAAACGGTATTTTTATCGTGAAAGCTGTAAGAATTTTATACACTAATTTTCGAAATAGTTACAAAAGCTTCTAACAGATGGCGCTGTACAACTCATATCAGCATGTTTATATAAACTTGTAGTCTTTGCAATCACTACATCACAATCTTTTCAAAATGTCCACCATTCGCTCTATGGAGGTGGCGCAATAAAATTTGCCATCATACCCTGTAGTTTCTCAACAGAAATTAATTCAGCTGCCACATAGATCGCCGATTGAAGCTCGCCCAGCGTGATGGGATGGTTCCTATAGACAGTATCTTTTAATATGCCCCACAAAAAATAGTCACAACGACTCAGGTCCGGGGAATATGGAGTTCAATCCATGCCTGCGGCTCTATTGCTAAAACCTGCTAACAGCGCCCTCTGTTAGCAGCTTTTGTAACTATTTCGAAAATTAGTGTATAAAATTCTTACAGCTTTCACGATAAACATACCGTTTGTTGCATTCTTCTACGGATCTTTGTTTTCGAGATTTTTCAATTTGAAATCAGGTACTTCTTCGCTGGACACCCTGTAGTTTGCCTCTTTAAATATTCAAAAAAATCTCCTTATAATGATGCATGTAATTAAATTTTAAAATTTAGAAGAATACTAGATCTGGTTTGAAGGCGGGGGGGACATAAAACAAACTTTAACTTTTGCTTTTATAAATAGTAAACTTTGATTTATATCTGTTCTAAACTTCAGAAATGTTCGCTTTTATAAATAATTTTTACAGTCATTCATTACTCCGTGCTAGATATTTTACATACTGAATTAGTAATTATTTTTTATGAGTATTAGACTAAAGAAACATTTAGATGCAGTCAAATAAATACCTTCTCATAAATATTATTTAACATACAGTTACTTAAAGCAGCTTACAGACCGCCGATCTTCCTGTTAAGCTTCGAAGACTTTCCTGTCCGTTTTCCAAATTATGTTTTTATATTATCTTCTTTGCATTTGAACGTAGATTTTTAAATGATAAGGAACTCGTGTTTTTCTCAAATTTTTTACACTAACTTTCTTTAAGAAAAAAATTATTTTTATTATTTTGTCATAGACATGAATAATTTTAGGGCCTCATAATTAATTCGTTGCATATCATCTGAGGGAAGTATTGGGAAAAAGAATAACGTATTTTTTGCTGTACCTGTATTTCTTTATTTTTTGTGATTTTACTCTCAGTTTTTGCTACTTAATAACTGACCAATAGTTTCCTTTTCGATCGTGAGAAAATATCTCAAGTAATAAATGATATTAAAATTTTTTGAGCGTTTGCGTTCTTACTATTTATTGTTATGTGAGCAGCCTGTTTTCGGAACAACAAACATAATTTTCAACATTGTTCAACGACTGGAAAAATTTAGGCCTAATGGCCTGTTCACATAGGAGCCCGGTAGCGGAAACGTTAAAGAATTGAAGTATATTTAACCAGTGACAAACCTCCAAACGATTAAAAACGAAATGTTTAACGCCTATGATTGGTTTATTTCCGTCTCAGCGCTATCTTTCCTTTTAAGTTTCTCTTACCGGACTCCTATGTGAACTGTCCCTAAATCTTAGGTTCATTGAGGTTCTCTGTTTTATTCTTTGAGGAGTCTGTAGAACGATGGGACTGTTGCATATCATCATCTGAGGGAAGATATTGGGAAAAAGAATAACATATTTTTTGCTGTACCTGTATTTCTTTATTTTTTGTGATTTTACTCTGTTTTTATGAAACGCCCTTTTAACATGTTCTAATGTTCTAACAGTGTTCAACAATTTTTAATACACTAACATAAATTTTCTACAATAAATTACATACATAATGTAATTTTTCCTATTTTTTAATTAATAAATGATTAATATTATATTTTGCATTTTATTTTAAACGCCACAATAAACAGTAATGAGTTATGGGGATCATATCTGTTACTGCAAAAGGCTAAAAATAGAGATTTATTTTAAGGAAACTATTCATTAATCAGTATTTTTTAAAATTAAATATTAAATTGATTTGATAGCACTTATTAGTATTTTTATCAAGGGGGCTTCAAAACTCCAAGTGCTTGATCCGCTATGCAGGATTGTAACCCTGAGCAACAACTAAATACTTCACCGTAAAAATACAATATCATATCAACCCTCTCATAAATTAAAATGATATGATGCGACTTAAGATAATGTTATGAGTGGTAAATACTGCGTCTCGAGATTACATACTTAACTCTTTTTTTTTCTGAAAAATATGCCTGTCGCACAGGAATAATAAAATATTTAGTTGGATCTCTTAGTTTGAACCAGCTATCGATGGCGGCTATCACTAAATAATACTGACGACGTTCCCCCCCCCCCCCCTTCTTTCCGTGTGGTGATATGCGACAGGTAGAGACAAAATGAAGATTTTATCTGATGCCCTGGTCTTTTCATTGTGCCTACTCATCGAAGATCTAACTGATTTTTTAAGCAGCTTCTTTGTCTCAGGCGCCCGGCGCCTCGATATGCTGCTGCCATACTATATTTAATCTGTCAGTCGAATTATTTTTGAAATTTTCGTATCATAATTCTGCCATACTTCAAAAGTTTCCTTTCGTTTACACTAATCGCCGTTTTAGGATTTGCCTGTGAATATTTAATAAGACAGTCTTAAGTTTTGGATTTTTCTCTTACGTAGACCCTGTAGACAAGATGTCCAACCAATCTGATTTGGTTTCTAATATGATAAACTGTTACCTACAAATAACTTCGATTTTTTTAATACAAAAAACTGTTGAATCACACTTTTTGTTGAAGTAACACTAATTAAATAGTCTTCTAGTAGATTCTGTATATTTCAAGAGCAAATGAATCTCTAACTTTTGAATTTCTAACGGAATTTCCGATCGCCAAGCAACCTTTTCAACAGTGAGCTCTCATGGTCGAAAATACCAGAAAAATGCTATTGATTCAAGGAAGCAGTTTTAAAATTTTTCAGTTACTGTATATTCGAAATATGTGAGCTTTTTAAATTATTATTTCAAAGGATTTTTACTAATTTTTTAACAGTGTCGCATTACTTTTGAAATACTAATTTCCCCCGCGTATTACTTTTTTCCATGTTTTTATTAACTTGCTTTCTTGTGTGTTTGTTTGTGTGTGTGTTTGTCTAGTACAAATCTTGCAATCGATTTTTAACTAACTTCCCGACTAGCTAGGCATTTGAAACTTTTAGAATAGCTCAGAACACGATGACAATGCATTCTTTTAATACTTTTAGCCGAAAAAAATCCGCAAGGTGGCACTTCGATCGAATTCAATGCTTGCACTTTTGCGTAACGGCGTTTGACGATTTTGAAAACAGAATACATGTGAATTTAATTTGTTTACAAAAATATTGTGCGAAAAATTTAAAAAATATAAAAATCAAAGTTTTTAAAGTCTGTGGATAGTGAAAATGACTAAAAAGTGATTAAAATTAAATAAAAGAAAGTGAAAAAGAAAAATTAAGTGAAGGTTTGTGCAATTAAGAGAGAATTGTCAAGTTTATATAATTCAATGAAAATTTAAAAACATGGTATATTTAAAAAGTTCTTTTTATCTTGTAATTATTATTAATTAGAAGAAAATAGTGTATTATGAGAGTTAAACAGATTTTAATGAAATTTATAATCTCTTACTTTTTCTTTATAGACGTTTTCTTTTGCAACTGGTAGTCATTTTTATGAGATGCGAATTAAGTTTGACGTGGTATGATACGAAACATTTTCCGCTGTTCTTAAAAATTTTAAACTTTTCAGAATAATTTTTACTGATTATGTTCTTTTGCAAGTTGTTTGCTTTGTGACATTTATAATTTTTTAAATTTTAATCTTAATAATTCTGAGTTTTTACTTTATTTGAGATTTCTAAAAACCATATAGCAAAACCTTTCTTTTTTGCTCATCTGGCCTAATATCAGAGAATCAGTTATTAGTATAGTGAATACTCATAGATCTAAACGTATAATTGACATACAATTCAATAACATGCATGGATCTAAGTTTACCGTTCATTATTAGGCACTTCTCAGCTTGTTGAATACATTAGATATAACTTTATTCCTCCATAATTTAATTGTAAAGAATTTATCATTCCTACATAAACCTACCCGCAACATTGTTAATTGAGCCTTCCTCACACAACATTTAAGAAAAAAGTTTTACTTTATAATTCATATTTGTAACTAATAAATTTATTGATAAATATGAATTATAAAGTTAAACAGGTCCTCAGTAAAAGTTTAAAATAATAAAAATTCAAATCCTACAATTTTTTATCACATTTCTCAATAAATCGCATTCAAGTCTTTATTAATCTCTCCATTATTTCATATCTGCTTTGCTGTAAAGGAATTAATTATTTCCGCCTGACATAGACATTCGATGTTATTTGAATAAAAGTCTAGGAATTTAGTCTGTGTCAACGCTATCTTTTTATTATTATATTACGACACAAAAAGGTTCGATAAATGCAGGTTCAAGAGTGTTGTATTTTACCAAATGTAACAGATTTGTTATTTTATTATTAAATCCGTAAGTTTTTGTTTTCTTTTGTCATTGCGTTTGATTATTTTCATAAGAAAGCCACAGAATTAATTTTGAATTACCCGGAACTGTTTGCTTTTAGAATCTCGTGAACAATCGAGTTTAGTTTAAATTCCAGAATTAAACAAGTAATAAATACAATGAGATGTATTATTTGTGCAAAGCGAAGAGAACTGGTTTTGAAGTGCTCAATGTATGAATGCTATACCTCTGACTTTTCTAAAATAAAACAAAAATTACTGAGCAGTATATTTTATTACTAAATTTTGTTCTCCAGGCCAAGATTTTTTTTTTAAGCAGGGAAATTTCTTTTAACACATTAGCATTGCGTCAAAATGGTGCTAAAATTTTTTTTATTTCCGAAGATTCCCGTAACATATTTCCCCCTCTCCTTTTAAGGCCAACGACTCAATATGTTGGTTTAGTTACATTATTAACGTACGTATATTTCGCCAAAGCTGATTTTTTTCACTGTAGGTTTTGAGTTGTCCGTTTGTCTACAACAGTGGTGCACAAATTTTATTCTACCGCGACCCACTTTCTTTGAATAAAAAATCCATCGTTCACCCCCCCCCCCACCAATGTAAATTTAGTAGAAGTAGCAAATTGTTTTTTAAAAATTAGTATAATGTTATCAAAACAATAGAAAAAAGAAATAAGCAAATTTTGACAAACTTTTTAAAAATCAATGAATAGTTTATTTTAGGTAAATATTTACTTTGCAATAATAATAACTGTAAAAAAAAAGAATTTCTTATCATCTTCGCTTGTTTTTGTAAAATTTCATGAGACCTAAACTTCATATTTTAATATTAATATGTATTCGTGTTTCATTAAGGTAAAAATTAACAAAAATTAAAATTATAAAAGAGCGTGGCACCAAAATTATAAACTTTTCATTAAAGCATTAAAATTATAAAACTTCATTTGTTTATATAAAACTAAAATACTTCGTTTTTGTCATTGAATGTTTCTTAAAGTTTAGATTAGATAATTGGGGCCGACAGGATTATACATCTAGAAACAATATCATGTCATATATTTTCAACACATAAAAATAAAGTTAAAATTTGTAATTATGGAAAATTTAAAGCATATTTTTAATTAAATGATTGAATATGACATAAATTTACTTCAAACTATCCGCGACCCCTCCAATTTTTTTGGTGACCCGCAGTTTACGCACCACTGGTCTAAAGGTCAATAATTGTCTTCGCAACAATTGGCGCGAATGTAACGACCACCTACTACGAATGAGGATTGAACTCGCTTCTTTTATCCTCAAAGCTGATATTATAATATATCAACTAAACTACCCCGGTGTTGCAAGGAAGTATTCTTTCCTCAGAGCAGTTTTCGTTGCAGTTTGGATAATGACGAAATATAGAATTAAAGCATTTTAAGTTGTTTTGTTTTGTTTTGTTTTTGTTTGTTTGTGTGTGTGTTTGTGTGTAAGCTTTTATTTCTATAAAGCAGTGATGTCTAAATGGCAGCCTGCGGGGCACCAGTTTGATTATTATACTTATTTACACTTCTTTTTTTCATAAATTTTAACCTTCAGATTTCCATTGTTGTCATAATGGTAAGATTCTTTTTCACTTCTCTTTAAAAAATTTTCCTCTATGACAAAGTTGAGGAGAGTCTAATATCTAGTTATTGCATTAGATAGCCTTCGGAGTATCTTAAATTAGCCGTCACTGCTCTAAATTTAATACGGCATCTTTCCCCATTGCTAATATATATATATATATATATATATATATATATATATATTTTGTATTTTAGGTTTCTTCTCGACATTGTTCATGGTTGTGCCGGATGTTACACTGCATTCCGAGATGTTTTACATATCTTTCTAATTGTGTCAATGATTATCTTTCTTATGTCAATAAACAGTTTTACTGGATTGTAATTTTGTAACTAGCAGAAAAATTACGATAATCAAAATAAAATAATTGTTCTTTAATATATTGTTGTCAAAATGAACTTATATCTGTCATCGTTGATTTAAAATTTTAAATGATAAAGTGTGATCGTGAAAGTCTAGTGTTAGTTACACATGGAAGCGGTTAACCCTATAGTTATGCTTGTCTCTCAAATTGAACAGATTTCGAAAGCTCGTTTTACATGACCATTTTAAACTCATTATCGGCGCATGGGGTAGATTAGTAGCTCTGCGAATTCGATTCCATGATTATAAACGGCTTAATGCGGGGAACTTGTACGAGTTCAGTGTAAATTCAAGGATTTATACAAGTTCTAAAAGTCCTGGAAAGTTGGACAATTTTATTTACATCTTTCACCACGACCTTGGTTTCTAGAAATTTTTCGAGTTTCCAGAAATTCTTAAACTTTCATTTTTTTTCGCCAAGTTAAATATCCGAGAACCGGATGCACTTTGCAAGTGATTGGCATATATAAATGTGTTAGGATTCCATGAAATTAAGATCTTGGACTAAAGAACAATGTCTAAAAATAATAGCTGAGTTAAAATTATTAGGATACTATATACCTCCTCTCAATTTAGTTGCATGAATGATTTGAGATGTTAAAAAATCTCAGTAAAAGCTTCTTTATATTGCCACAGCTTATTAAAGAGGAAAAGCCCCTAGCTTTCAGAATGTACTTGAAAGAATTCTCTAAAGCTCAAAATCTGTAGATGAATTGGTTGTATAGCAAGCAGCAAATACGAGAAATTTAATATTTGAATCTAATACTGTATGTGAAATTATAATTTTATGCTGAGAAGTTAACTTGTTAACTTGGTACAACAGCTGACATTACGAATCATCAATCCTAATGTTAGGCTACAGGGAATTTTAATCTCGGTATTTTGCTAATCACAAATTAACACATACTTTTGGATTCTGCTTACTGCATATGAACGCAGATTTTTAAATCAAGGCGCGTATTTTTTAAAATATTTTTATTTTTATGTTAATTAAAAAAAAATTTTTTTTGTAGAGATAGTCACAGGGCCGTCGTCAGCTAAGCCAGGGCCCGGGGCAAAATAATACAGTGGGCCCCCTCCCTACTCAATATTTGAACATTGTATACATTTTTTTAGTCAACTCTTATTTTAACCGGGCCCCGGGTATTTTGTCCCCCCTGCCCCACCCTGGCGGCGGGCCTGGATAGTCATCAATAGTTTAATGCCCAGTAAAAAATAATCAACAGAAAATTAAAAAGTTTTAAACACAAGGCATTTTTTATTTAAATGTCTACCATCATACACACATACACTGAAAAAAATTTTAAAAAACCAAAAAATGCGTATGCTAATCTGGCCTTAAAAAATACTTATAGGAAAATATTCCTTAGCTATAACAAGGAGATCAAAGATCTGTGAAGTCAACTAATGATCCCTCCTAACAGTGAATTAAAACAAAACACTCCTTTCTATCAAATTTTTGCGAAACCAATTCTAGTAAAAATGTTATTGCATGTAAGCCGCTAGTGAAGCTGTGAAAACTCATACAGGTATGGTTTTACATCAGTTGCAAGCGATTTTAGAGATTCAGTCCAGAACTACTTTGATGAGAAGTAAATGAATTATTATGCTTTACAAAAACTTATGAAAACATAATTTTCATAATTATGGAAATATAAATTCAAGCATAATTTAAAATGTAAAAGGCATTATGCAGCAATTTCTTGTCTAAAGCTAAGTGTCCACTTGAGAGAAAATCTCGAGAGAAAGTCTCGAGATTAATCTCAGGGGATTGTCCATTTGAGATCACACACGCTCTCGAGACAGGTTCGTGAGACTCGATGGTCACTGCAGTCTCGAGAGCGGGAACATTTCGTGTCGACTTGAGAGTGAACTCTCAGTCAGTTCTGTGATTTGATCGCAGTTTGTTTGTTTTTCTTCTTTCAAAATGGATTCGCGTCAGGCCCTTGCTTTTGTAATTGCCTATAAAATTGCGAAAAAGCGGAAAGTGAAAAAAAGGAGTGTTGGGTGAGAAAATGGGTGGATAGAAGAAATGAATTAATTATTTTATGTTAAATAAAATAATTAATTAAATAATTGAATAATTCTGTTTATTTAACAAAACATTACATTACAATACAATACAAAATTTGTAATAATACTTACGGCATATTTATCATGAGAAAGATTAATTTTTTCTCGACTTTTTTTTTCACTTCAACAGTTATGAATTTTATATCGTTTTAAAGAAGAAATTGAGATCTACAAAATAAAAAAAATCCCATCTCAATACGACCAGTATTACCGAAGTTATAGCGTATTGAACAATCTTTCGTACGGCTTATTAAATAATTTTTTGGTCGATTCCATAGGTTGATTATTTAGGAAATATTAAACCAATTCATTAAGAGTGAAAAACATTGAATTAAATTAATAAATATATTCACAACGTTTGACGTAGATTTTGTTGGTGTGAAGCTAGGCACAATGAACTTTAATGCAGAGAAAAACTTCCATTTACTATCGTATCTGTCATCTGCACCATCACCACTCTTCATTCTTTTCATTTTTTGCATTTCGTGTGATACCTAAAAAGTTAAGTGTGACAGTAAATTTAATTAATCAGTTAAGTGGCAGCGAATTTGGGTTAGTTCAATTTGATAAATATACATACCTGGTTACGTAAGTTATGAATCTTCCGCTGTACTTCATTCCCATCACAAGTTTTAAATTTTCTTGCAAATTCTTCGAACACGCTCATTTTTTCCCCGATTCCTGTAAAATTTATGTGTAACATTCCATAAAAACTCCTCTTCCTCATACAGATGGATTAACTCAAACACTTCATCGTCTGTCCACTCTCTTTTATCGGGTAAAACCTTCTTTTCACTCATTTTTAAAGAACATGTAAAGAATAATATTATTTGCCGATTTATTGCGAAATAAAAATGAATAAATAAAAGCGCGGGAAATCAAGGGCCTGTTCACATAGGAGACCGATAGCGGAAGCGTTAAAGTATTGAAATATATTTGACCAATGAAAAACCTCCAAACGATTAGCAACGAAATTTGTAATGCCTCCCATAGTCTCAGATCTGACAAAAATCTTCAAACAACGACAGAAGACTGGAGACTAAGTCTCGAGAGCAGAAATGAGCATGTCCACTTGTGACAGCTGCAATCTCTGATACTTGCACCTGCTTGTCGCCGAGACTGCTCTCAGGCCCCTATCCATTTGTGAGTCTAGTGTCGAGACCACTCTCGAGACTGTTTTGTCACAAGTGGACACTTAGCTTAAGGTTAGTGATTTAGAAGACTGGCGGCGAATATATTTAGTAAAAATAGGCAGAACCATCTGAGGTTTGGAAAATACCGTTATAATATGTATAGTTTTGTGTTCCTGGGGCGACTTGTTTGCATTAATGGATTTTAGTATTACTATAAACAATAAAGTCCATAAAATAGTATAAAGTGAGCAAAAGCGCAAAATAATTCACTCGCAACAATTAAAAAAAAAACTTTAAAGAGGTAATCTTGTGAAAAATTTACGCTATGATGAAAAATTCATGCAATGCATGCGTAAAATTGACCTCGATTGAACGAAATTTCATTTCATCGTTTTATTTTACCATTTTAACATAATCTGACGAGGTCCAGTGAGAGCCAAATAAACTATTTCGCTTACGGCATCAATAAATTTTATGTTTTCGAAACTATTTGGCGTGTTTTTTCGTTTCTTTTAAAATTCATGCGAGTGAAAATCTCATATTTTGGCTAGACTTTTTGACCTCATTATTTTGACTTTTTTAAAAATCTGAAAGTTTTAAATTAACATTGCTCTATATTTTAGGAGGCTAAAATAATTGTTAAATTCGTGTGGTATGTGATGCTGATATAAGTAATTTCTTACCGCAGAATGAAAGAAGAAAGTTAAAAAGATAAGTAGACATTTATGTTTCACACTGATTTTTATTTTCATTTTTATTTTAATGCTTTAAAGCAGGGAACCAATTCATTTGCATATGTTTTCTGACACAACAACAATTTATAAATATAAGCACATACGAATTTTTTTAATGGCTATATGTAAAATGTGTTCAATAAAATAACTTTGGAAAGTCTTCATTTTGTTTGTGCGTGGCATCCAAATGTAGGATTGTAAGTAATGTAGATATTTTCCAGGTTTCTTACATCTCCTTTGCTGAAATAAGAAAACATTAATACAGTGTCTTACGTGCAGACTGTAGGTACTGGTCTAATTAACCCTTGTGTGGCCAAAAGTTGACCGTAGTAGTTCACCTTAGACAACTCAACCAATTCTTACGTAGAGCTGATTTGAAAAGATAGGAAGTATTGCATAACTTTACAATTGGATCACACGGCTGGAACACGAATATATGCCCCTCAATTTAAGAACACCTGTCCATCATGAATTTTGGTGCTCAACTGCGAGAAAGTCGTCGAAATTTCGGTTGACAAATTTCCAATGAAAACAAACGCGCAGCTGTGGGGAGTTCAGAGTTCTCAGAAAGGATCTAACGTAGTATAAAGCAAATGTAACATATAAATTATCTGTTCAAGTCAATTGTTCATGAATTCTGATGCACCTTTCCTCATCAGGTCATCAAAGTGAAGAAGCAACTATCCAAATTCCAGTCACTTGCATTTGTACAGTCAGGATTTTGGTAGTGGTAGTTATCTATACTAATATATAAAGAGAGAGGGGATTTTGTACGTGGAGGGTAATCTTCAGAATCACTGTACCTATTTGAAAAATTCTTTCACTGTTTGAAAGGTACATTATTCCAGATGGACATAGGCTATATATTATGTATATCTGATCAGTAGAAATAAAGTTAGGAGCTTAATCCTAACAATCTCTATTGTTTCCGCTACTGTCTTCTACCGCTTTTTGTTCCGAAGATTTCAACGATCCTTATCGTGGTGCTATCGCGGTGGGCTTCTGTTCTGACGCTAGGGGTTCGAACCTAGCCGTTCTCCGGCACGCCTTTTACTTTTAAAAAATTTATTTTAATTATTAACTAACATAAAATTAATTTAATGTATTATTTAGGTTATTATTAAGGTAAAAAAAGATTTACAATTTATTGGCTATCAACTGGAAATTTATTGGTATAATATTTTGTTTAACCCGGACAAAGTCGGAACGGGCCGCTAGTAGGGAAATAAAAAGGTACTTGTATGTCACAGAATTTTAAACTGTAAACTCGTGCACAATTTTTGGGGATATTTGAAAGCAATGCATTTCAATTGGGTGCATTATTGGTTATGTTACATATAATAATAGTCGCTTTACAGTTATGATTTAATTATTTATATTTTTTTATTGCATAGATGTCTGAACGGTGCCTGTCCATATATTAAACGTACGTCCATCAAGCCTATCGCTTTAGTATTTAAAACTTAAACATTGTATTTTATTGTTATTTTAAAAAATGACGAGTTAAAAGTCCCAAATTTAAGAAAATTCTTAAGTATGTTGTAAGATGTACTGGAAAACTTGAAATGAACTATGCGCAGGTCTCTTTAAACATGCCTACTAGTTTATTTTACGATCACCCTATTAAACAATTTCACTTAATTGTAGACTATTTACCAATAAGTATTTGGATAAATGTGATAGAAAAGAAAAACAAAATTTATTCATATTCAATAGTTGTTAGAGCCTCCACGAGAGACAATTACAGCTTCAACCCTCAGGGGCATGCTTTCCACAAGTCCTTGTATGATGGCTAATGGTATTTTCTTCTCCACTTGGCTTGGAGAAGACATGTAAGTTCCTTTACCGATTTTGGACGGTTGTTGCACCCCTTTATTCGGTGATCCAACTCGTCCCAGAGGTTCAGGTCTGGGCAGGCCAGTCCATTTGGTTAACCCCCATGGTCACCATACCAATCCATGGTGGACCTCGCAATATGACAGCTGGCGTTGTTGCTCTGGAAGTAACATGGTGCAAACCCGTAAAACTACCACAGCGTAGAAAGCACACTGTCATCCAAAATAGTGCAGTAGGCGTCGTGTTGAGCTTACCATGAATTGGGACCAAGGGTCCCAGTCCATACCAAGATAAACATCCCCAGACCATAATTCCACCTCGGCCGAACTTTACTGTGGGCACAATGCATGCTGGCAGGAGGCGTTCTCCAGGAAGACACCTGACCTAGACCATGCCATCCGAACGGTAGGGGGTGAACCTTAATTCGTTGCTCCAGAGAACCCGTTTCTACTGATATACGGTCCACTTTCAACGTGCTTTGCACCACATTAACCGAGCAGCGCGGCTGGGACTTTGTGATCAAAGGCTTATGGGCTGCACCACGACCGTGAAAACCAAGCAGATGTGCTTCCTTACCGATGATATTCATCGAAACAACACTCCCGGATGCCTGCTGAAACCCCTGGAGTATGTGGGCCATCGGTTGGGTGCGGTTCTTCCGAATTTCTCTGGACTGCATCCGTCGGTCTCCCAGTTTCATGGGTCTGCCGACTCGGGGCACATTCCGACAATCACCGCTCACCTTCCACTTCTGAATCACATAGGCCACTGTCGATTTGGGGTAACTCAGCTCACTAGATATGTCCCTTAAGGATCGGCTATTTCCGTGATACCCAACGATTACACCTTTCTGTAAATCAGACAATTCTGCACTTTGTGGAATCTTGCATGCGACTAATGCCAATGTTGTTTCCTACACGATATTTAACGGCGGAGGGCGTGACGTAAATCAGGACCGCAGATATCGTCATTTACATGGGTGTCCAAATACTTATTGATGGTAGATTAAGTACCATAATTAATCTCTCATTGTCGAAAAGCTTACATGAAATAAAAATGCTTTGAACTGATATATTTTATCATTGTTTATAAAAGAATACATAATGTTTCAATAAGTTATTAAAGAAACAGAAATTTAGAAAAAAAATATGACGTACTTGTCCTGGACAACGTTTAAATTACTCTCAAGTTTTAATAAAGTATCTCCTTTACAAACAAAGAAAATAGGTTTCAAATAAAAGGTAATTTTTGCTGTAGTCTCGGTACAACACTATCCAACCTAGGCTACAGGGCTGCAGTATATGGTGAAAATCTTCATTTTTTTCCCATACGAGTGTAAGGTATGTTGCTGAAGAGGAACTATCTCAACTCTTCAACCCTTTGTCCATTACGACGGACACCATTTTCAAAAATTCTCTTCTCCTCTCTGTAACTTGGAGAGTTTCTGTTTCGACTTTCTTGTACATTATCTTTCTCTTTTATGTCTCACATTACCCTTCGGCATTTAGATTTCGGATTTAACCCCTATGTTGCAATACGAGTTCAAGACATATCGAAATATCGATATGGAAGACCGTGAATCTACAGAAAAAAATAAATCCTTAGAACAGATCGGATTATCGAGGACATATCTTCTAACCATATGTTTCGAAAGATTCGACAAACATAGATTTGTGTCTAGAAGGGGCTTTAGCAGGCCCTGATTTTCCATTAGGCCAGGTAGGCCCGGGCCTAGGGGCCCTCGATTGTTGGGGCCCCCCAAAATTTTAATTTTAAAATGAAAAAAAGAAAAATTCCCAAATAATTTTTTTTTATTTTACCTTTTTTAATAGCAATTTTTTTATATATATCCTTTCAAATTTGATTGATTGATTGGTTCATCATATGTATAGTTATATGTATAGTTCATCATATGTCTGTTATAGTGTATATAAGGGATTAATAAGCTTTTCTGGTTGCATTGTATTGGTGTTTTAATGATGCAGTTAATATGTTGTATTGCTTTTTAATAATGTTATTTGATAATGTTATTTGATAATGTTCTAGGCTTCTACGCTTCAAATAGCCAATTCTTTGTAAAATGATACTTTCACAATGATTCATGATTATTTCTTGTGTGTGTCAATTTTGGAAATTTTACGCCCACATTAGTGTTTGGGGGCCCCCATCCCGAGTTGTGCCTATAGTCAAGAATTTTCTAAATCAGGCCCTGGGCTTTAGTGCCTCCGTATGTTCATCAGTGGTTACACAAAGCGTCTACAGAAACATTCTCAAATCGAACAAGATAACAAGCGGTGTAAAATGCTAAACGAAAAATAAAATGTAGACTAATCGGGGAAGGCCGTAGAACATTGAGAAACATTCATTTATCATAATAGCTTCTGTTAGAGAAGATGTAGAATTTAATTAATGTCATCTCTATTTCAACTATATATATATATATATATATATATATATATATATATATATATATATATATATATATATATATATATATATATATATATATATATATATATATATATATATATATATATGTGTGTGTGTGTGTGTGTGTGTGTGTAAGTAAGTAAGAAATAGATCCAGTAATTATTATTTTAATGACTCGTCCCTCACTTTGAATACGAACCCGACGAATTAGAGTCAGGAGTTGATAGGGGAAACAGTTTCTCGCCAAACGACCGACTGGTATTTTTGCTGTTCTGAGTTGGCAACGGCTAGGAGGGAGATGAGTGATTTTGGTGTGTGCGCAGTACGAGGAAAAAAACTTGATGTGTGTTGGTGATACGTGCGGTCTCTGAACCAGCATGGTTATGTTGCAATTATTGGAATTAATAAACGAGTTTAATTAAACTTGTCGTTTTCTGTCATTCGTCCAAATCACGACATATATATATATACACACACATATATAAATATATATATATATATATATATACACAATATATATATATATATATATATATATATGTCGAACTCGTTCTTCACACCCATTTTTAACCATGTAGTCCGAACTCCTCATAGATTTACAACTGCAGTCGGCTCCCGACATCTCCATCTTCTTCTACCAGCAGTCAGATGTGGCGAGTGGCAACAACATCACACCATTCAGTTTCCAAAATACATTTATTAATCAAACTCTAAAGCTCAGATCCATTAATAAAATTAATTTTGTCCCCCCCCCTGTCCATGCCTGCCGAGCAGCACGTCTTTCCTAGTCGATCATCCCATTGTCTCTAAAGATTTCAAACCTTTTTTCAGCTTCTAGAAATACCGCACATGCCCACAAGAGCCTTGTGACGTTTGCACCGAAGATGAGGCCCAGGAGGAGTTATAGCTGTCAATCAAATCCAACCCATGTAATCTATTTTCTCCGCGATGCTTTTATCCCGATATCTCGTAAATTAATAGTATTTAATTGCTAATTCCTATTTTCTCTAAGCAAAACCCCCGTTTAAGGTTCCCAAGGTTGCCCCCCATAATTAAGGCATTACACACACACACACACACACACACACATATATATATATATATTATATATATATATACTATATATATATATATTATATATATATACACAATATATATATATATATATATATATATATATATATATGTCGAACTCGTTCTTCACACCCATTTTTAACCATGTAGTCCGAACTCCTCATAGATTTACAACTGCAGTCGGCTCCCGACATCTCCATCTTCTTCTACCAGCAGTCAGATGTGGCGAGTGGCAACAACATCACACCATTCAGTTTCCAAAATACATTTATTAATCAAACTCTAAAGCTCAGATCCATTAATAAAATTAATTTTGTCCCCCCCCCCTGTCCATGCCTGCCGAGCAGCACGTCTTTCCTAGTCGATCATCCCATTGTCTCTAAAGATTTCAAACCTTTTTTCAGCTTCTAGAAATACCGCACATGCCCACAAGAGCCTTGTGACGTTTGCACCGAAGATGAGGCCCAGGAGGAGTTATAGCTGTCAATCAAATCCAACCCATGTAATCTATTTTCTCCGCGATGCTTTTATCCCGATATCTCGTAAATTAATAGTATTTAATTGCTAATTCCTATTTTCTCTAAGCAAAACCCCCGTTTAAGGTTCCCAAGGTTGCCCCCCATAATTAAGGCATTACACACACACACACACACACACACACACATATATATATATATTATATATATATATATTATATATATATATATATATACATATATATATATATATATATATATATATATATATATATATATATATATATATACATACACACACAGCGTGTTTGATAAAGATCATTAGTATTATTTTAAACGTTAATAACAAAAATACGAACAGGTCAAATAAAATGCAGTTTGCGCAAAAGGATGAAGACCTCCAACAGTTTTTTGTAGTATCAATACTTGATACAATGTTTCTAGAACGATGGAATGGTTGTGGAGGACCAATACCTTGATCGCCCGACATAACTCCACTGGATTTCTTTTTGTGGGGTTAACATTAAAGACATTTTTTATCGAACACCTGTTTCTGATATTTCCGTTTTAAAGGAAACGATACTATTCGCAATCCTCACTGTTACACCGCGAATTAACATTCGCGGTGCACGGCGAGAAATCGACTACAGACTCAACATTTTCCGTGCTACTAACGGGGCTCACGTAGAGATACATTGAAGGTACTGAAAAAAAAATGTATTTCAGGCAGTCTCTTCTAACGAAACTACCGCGGGTTATTAACGTAGGATTACTTATCGTTGCTTACCTTTTTTTTTTAAACGCATTTTGGTACTTTTCTGTTTAACTGTTTACTTCTACTGGGTTTGGCGTGCTGCCAAAATTATAACTCGCGACTGACTCTGATTTTTTTTTCTTTCCGGAGGACCGTTGTTGAGGAACGTAATCCTACGTTAAAAACAGTTCATTCTTTTGCGACAAACTGCAATTCATTAGACCTGTTCGTATTTTGTCAATAATCTTTAAAATAATAAAGATTTTTTCTCGGACACGCTGCATATATAAATATTTTTCGATAAGAGTCAGATGATTTAAGACTAAGGCCGTCTGCACACGGAGCAACTCAAAAGAAACTGATAACTGACTCAAATCACAAACCAGTCCGTGATGAGTCGCAACCTATGTAATTGAATGGAGCCACGCACACGGCGCAACTGGTTACAAACCCGTCCAGGTTGCGACTCATCACGGACTGGTTTGTGATTTGAGTCAGTTATCAGTTTCTTTTGAGTTGCTCCGTGTGCAGACGGGCTTAGTCAGCGGAAAAAGGTTAAACTGCACGATTAGGATAAGTTTTATCGTTATAATATAAATGGTGCATTTAAAAACTGCTTCTCATTAAATTATCATATCTAGAATGCCCCGAAAGCTAAACTCATATCCTAATAGAATTTGTTTTCATTAAATATTCAACAGAGCAAATAAAATTACTTCTTATATTTATCCTGATCCTTTCCTTTAACACAACCGCATGTAAAAATTCTTCTTATGATTCCTTTCCTGTTTTTCTCGTGCACCGCTTGATCATGAATAGAGTCACCTGCCTCAGCCAAGGGGTGGAGATTAAATTCTCCCTGTCCTAAAATGAAAGCAGTCAGGTGTGACTAAAACAGTGGACCATAATAGTTATCTATAATGATCACATATATGTCGTAAGTTTGAGAACTACTTGTCCGAGGGAGTATGGTGGTATCGCACGATTCAGAGGATTCATAACGATTACGCTGTCACGCATTCTCTCATTTTCATTTATCAAGTTTCATCTCATATAACTGGCCGGTCGGGGAATCCATCTAGGAGCTATCTGTTTTCTTAACGGATGTGCTGACCATTATATTATTAAACCAAGCCAAAATGTTCATTAATAAGCCTCAGAGTCCGTTAGGGCTATCAGCTTGCGAGGCTCTTCCAGAAACGTTTTAAATATAGTCCGTATTATGAACCCCTGAAGACTGGGTTTTTTTCACTGCTTCACCTTTTAAGGCTTCTATTTGGGTAATTCCATGCGAAATGAGCAAAAATTTAAAAAAAGTGGTGGCCCTATGATAACAGATTTTAATGAAATTCGGTACATAGGTTCAGTTTATATATAAACAAAGGTATCCAAAATATTTTTGTTCAAAATATATTATTTTGGTAGTTTTCAGCATTTAAAGGAGTTAGGATTTTGAACAACGCCAGTACAAGTGCTCAACATTGTATGTTTGAGCTTCTGTATCTCAATAACTACCAAACGTAAACTAAAAAAATTTATATTGTTGTAATCTCTATAAAATGGTCTATTTATCTAGTTAATAATAATAGTTCTTAAATCAGATGACAATTTTTTATTTAATTGTAAAAACTGCAAATTTATCAATTTTGAGAAAATTAAAACTTTTCTGGAGGCTAAAGGAATATAAAGGCATATCTGAAATTAAGGCCCCATTAAGTTCCAGATATGATGAATAGACTTCTAAATTTTGGAAGTTGCATTTCATCTCCTTCATCTTGAAAATAGTTCAAACATTTCAAAACATTGTATGAAAACATATTTCAAAACATTGAACATTTTCCCCTTTATGTTGCCAAAAAAAATTAAATGAAGGAAACCTCTAACACTAATGATACTGTGCAAACATATTGCTCTATATGCCTATTATATATTTATAAAATATCAGAATTGCCTTTTGATTCCTAAAGAAACTGGGTTAACTTAAAATAACACTGTTTTACGTCATATATGCACATTACGAGTTCCAAATCGATTAGAGTAATAAGAAAGAAAAGCCCATATGAATTTAAAATTTATTCTTAGAAACTATTCTAAAACTTTCCCCTCTACTTTTAAAACACAAATTATTCATTTGAATTTCAAATTAGACAAAAAATATGTTAATCATATTCATTTCTTCAATTAAGTTTATCAAAATCTAGTTTCAATCCACAAATTTCAGCCTATTTCTTTCGATATGCTTCTTCGATCTGATTAAAAGTTATTTGTTCAATTTTGTAGAATCTTCCTGTTGATGAGATAGAAGGAACTGGTATTTTCATTAATATATTTTCTAGCGGTACCGAGCAATTATCATCTTTAATAGGCCACGTGAAATGCAAAGAAGGCCCACGTGGATTCATAAACTTCACAAGAAAATCACTTTTATCTGCTGAAATGTCTGTCACAACACCCAGCAACCAATGTTTATCATATATACAGCATACAAATGATGAAAGGGAAATTTGGCTTGGGGTTGGTATCAAAATTTCTTTTTTTTTATCTTTTCTTCTTTTAGTGTTGACTGAGATAATTAGGAAACAAGGATTTTAGATGTGCAATTAGGAAGTGGCACATAACAATGATAGTTACGTGTTCCCAAAATGCTTGTTGAAACTTCATCAAATCGTTTTTTAAGCTCCTTTCCAATGTTAATAATTTTTGTTGATGGTACATAAAAGAACTTTATGTTTGAAATATAGTACTGCAGAAGTTGAAAAGGTCTGTTGGATTTAGAATTTGGTTTTCATAAGCTCGATGCAAACTTACACTTGTGGCTAATCTTTTGCTAGTTCCACCAATGCCATCGCATGCACTTTTGCCATGGCTTGGGGCAAAAAAGTGCCATTCTGCTTTTAAACCAAAATCTAATTCATGGTGGCAAATGTTGGAAAAGTTCTTTCTGTTTTTATATTGGGCGGCACAGCCATCACTGAAATAGATAAGTTTTTTTACAAAACTAAACTTTTCTTTTATATAGGGAATTACAGCATCCTGAAAAGCAAATACTGTTACTGTGTCGTGTGTAGTATGGTCACTAATGACACATATTGAAAATGTTAAAAGCTGGTTTTCCTCATTTTTGCCATATACAACAAATGGGTGAAGTGTTGTCTGACTGTTATCGCATTGAAAACCCTGAACAGCATCCTGCACTACAAATGCATAGTTTTCTGCCAAATCAAGGAGAATGATGCATTCTTCCTGTGAAATATTAAATTTCATATCCTTCAAAAAACTTGATTGCGATTTAGCAATAAAATGGTGTTTTGTTAAATCTGACATATTGTTTACAAATGTGTCTAGAAATTCTTCTGTTGGAACAACTTGAGTAATTAATGTGGATCTGTCCATAGCAATCTAGCGTTTGTAAGTTATTTCTTCGGCATCTGTAAAAATTTCGAATCTTTCTATTGCTTCACGAAAAGTTTCTTTTGGACATTGAGAACATTGTCCAAACATGCATTTTTCCTTTTCAGTGTCGCAAACATATAAATTCATTAGATCCAACAACGAAAAATAAGGTTTAATTGAATGCAGCATAAGTTTCATATTTTGATGAGTGATGCACACACAAACAGAATGTGTACCACTACTCCCAGCTAATATGCAGTTTTTTGGTCTTAGTTCAGCAAATTTGCTGAATCCAATTTTTGCACTTCCATGTTGTTCTTTAAACTGTTGATGAGCTTCTTTTAAATTACAAAGAACCAATCTTTTTTGCTTTTGCACTTTACCTTCATCTGAAATTATATTAATGAAATCTTTTTTCCCACGACATAATCGACTCACGTCATCAGATTCATAAAAACTTTGAATCATTGATATAATATTGTCTGCAATTTTCTTGCCTTGTTTTTCGTTAGGTTTCCCGAGATCACCAAATGACTTTTTCACATTTTTTGCTTTTCTCACTAAATACATTGTGGTGGAAAACTCTGTTTTTGTTCTTTCAATACTCCAGCTATTTGGAATAAGAGTTGAAATTTGAATTTTATCAGCATGGGATGTTGCTTCTGCAAACTTAGTCTTAAGCTCTTTCAATAAATAATGGAAATTATCAGTTGTTTGGTCAACAACTGGTGCTTTTTCAATTTCAGTAGGTTTTACCTGCAATGCAGTAGCCAAGTTTTCTTTTGCTGTTGAGATAATTTTGTCTTAACTAACTTCCTTTTTCCGTAATGCTTTCTTTGATCTTTGCTGAGTATGCTGACCTTTTTGATTGGTGCGTCTCCCAATTCTTGCAAACTGCTATTAAATTTCTCAACCTGTAGCTCATATGTTCCTATTTCATAATCAAAATCGGTTTCATCCTCTTTTTCTATTGAATTTTTCACTCTTGTTTCACAGGTTAGACAGATTGTTTTGCCTGGTTGTAGCAATCCAAGACATTTCTTGGCAGCATCTAGTGTTTTTATTCGTAAAGACTTTTTCACTGGTTTTTTATGATTTTTGAAGGAATCACATGTTCTCCCAAATAAGTGTGTATATTTTTGCAGATACACTTGTTCATGGTGAAGACAAATTTTTGCAATCTTCCAACCTAATCTCAAGTGCAGTAGCTCTTTGTCATCATCTGTAAACTCAGAAAGTTCTTTAAAACCTGTTCCTTTTACATAATGGGTCTTGTGGCAGCTTTCTTGAAAAATTTCTCCAATATCACAGTTTGATATTAGAATTTCAGTATCAAAATGAGACATAATACATACACCTTAAGCCTAATGTTTAATATTTTAAAGAATATTTGCATATTTGATAAATAAAATATAAAGAATAAAGAAATTTGAAAAGAATATTTGAATATATGAATATGATAAAGAATATTTGAATATTTGATTATTTCTTAAGAGACTACATAAAAAAATTAAAAACAATTCACTAGCAAAGGTTTACTTCAAGAATAGCATTTGTATTTCACAAAAGAACACCTGAACAAATCAAAAACACTTCTCTTTCAAATTTATTTTATATGGAACAAGCAAGAAATGGAATTTTTTTGTAAGTGGCGCCATCTATGTTTGCTTTAATAATCTGCAATATTTTCGTTAATGTTGCTGCAGTTAGAAGTATTCCAAATGCAAAAATAAGCTGAAGACAATAATGGAAATTTTACGATACATAATAGACACATTGATCTATATTATTACTTAATTTAAATATGTTAGGAGATTTCCTTCATGTTCAAACATGGATCTTAAAAAGTACAAAAGTTGCCTTTTCCCAGATTTTTTTCCCATTTAGGAATAAAAACACAATTATTATATTTTGTCAATATATTTGCTATAAGCGGGGCTCTATTTTGTATAATTTTCATTATTGCCAATCAATTCCTAGACACCATGGAGCTACTTGAAATATGAAGCAAATTGAAATTTTTTCAATATTTCTCCATCTCTCAGATTCATCAATGATGACTGTTATATTTTATCTTGAATTTTCCTGAGAGAGATTTTTCCAAAGATTACAACGATATAAAATTTTAAAATTTATGTTTATAACTTAGTGAAAAAAAGGTTATGAACATGTTACTTTTAGCAGTCGGAAAATTTTTGTTATTGTGAATGCCACCTTTAATTGTTTATAAATAAAAAAATACACGTTTCTGAAATCTAATATTTTCCATATGCTTATAAGTGTATGTTATCTACTTAAATATAGAATTTCATTAAAATCTGTGACATGTCAGCCACAGCTGATTTGCTCATTTCGCATGGAATGACCCATTTACAAACCCTGTTGGATTCCCTCACCTAAATATTAACCTATTGAGAAAATGTCTCCAAGGATTGCCGACTTGGGTTTAAAGATTTTTTAAAAAATTGTACTCCGTAATAGAGAAAGAAATTTTACACCATGGGGCAATTTTCGATTTTTTTTGAAAATGCAAATAGTATTTTAAAATTTAAATTATTAGGGGGGAAAATCTGGTATAGTGTGTTTTAAACGCTCCTAAATTCCTTTAGAGGACGAAATTTATAAAATGAATCCTGTTGCAAGGTGCAAAAAACTTTAGGCTATCTGAAAATACCATTTTTATTGGATCATTATCAGCATTTATGTAGCTGTCAATAGTAGACACATTTTCTCCATAGGTTAACATTGAGATGAGAGATTCCAATAGGGTTAGTACACAGCAGCCTTAAGGGCTACCTTCATATTATTAAATAATCCTTTTACTCTGTATATTTAAGTTGCTAAGCTGACTCTTTGGGCAGTCCGTGAAAGAAAACTACTGCATTAGTTTATTTCCTTTTGGTCTTAAACGAAACATTTTTATGTATAGATGGGTCAAATTTGTTCTTTGTAACGCAATTTTTATTTATTAGCGATAATTTACGATTAAAAAATTGCTTTGTGCGCATGCTCAGTGACATGTTTAAATTTAGCTTAGATACTCACTAAGAACAAAGCCGCATAAACACATTAATTTGTTTCTGCGCATGGTCAGTGACATGTTTAAATCTGGCTTTAGATACACTTGCTTTTAAGCGCGAGTCCGCATAAACACGTGAATTTAATTATTCCGAGGAATCTCTCTCTCTCTCTCTCTCTGCAATTTTTACCATGTTTTTATTAACTCGTTTTCTTGTTTGTTTTTTGTTTGTTTGTTTGTGTGTGTGTGTGTTTGTGCAGAACAAATCTTGCAATCGATTTTTAACTAACTTCCCGACTAGCTAGACATTTGAAACTTTTAGAATACCTCAGAACACGATGAAAATGCATTATATTAATACTTTTAGCCATCTTTAAGCAGATTTTGAATTCATTTTCAGTTAATTTTGTTTTGTAGAATGGTGCAACCATCTATCGGCCGGGATGGGAATGAAAAGTTAAACGCAAGTTAACTTCCAATTCTCGAGCTAAACAATTGATTACGCATTTGATCATTTTCTTTCAAGTTGAAGGGATAATTTTTAAGTGTTTATTAATTCATAGAATTGTCAAGTTTATATGATTCAACAGAAAATTTAAAAACATGGTATATAAAAAGTTCTTTTTATCTTGTAACTAGCGGCCCGTCCCGACTTTGTCCGGGTTGAACAAAATATTATACCAATAAATTTCCAGTTGATAGCCAATAAATTGTAAATCTTTTTTTACCTTAAATGTCCAATAAAAAGCATACTTCCAAATGTAGTTTTCTTCAATAAACCCTTTAACGTTGCCAGTTTCAAAAATCCTTTTTGTATTTATCAATACCTCCTCTACTTGAATCTTAAAAATATTAAACCTTTTCCTTACGAGGTGGGATAGCATATATCCGAAGCACATACTCTCGAAAAATACAGTTTGATGTCGGCAGAGATATAGTCTAGAATTCCACTTCGTTGTGACTTTCCTAACGTCTTTGCCCCCAAAGAACAATTGGGTGACATTCTGGGAACGGAGGGTGAATCTTGCCGAAAAGGACTGAATAATAATCTTTTGTCGTTCTAGCTAGAGGCTATTTCTTTTCAATCAAGAGACATCAGAAGGGCGGTTCACACGCGGTTTATCAATTTTCAGCCTTTTGGGAGATGAAAGAGACAAGGAGTGCCGATGAACTACTATTGAAATTCTTCTTTAATAGTAAGAAAGCAATAAGAAAGAAATTAACCACTCTTTCCCCTGACCTCCGACGCTGAATGTTCCCCACGTAAAATGGGGATAGGAAATAGATAACATTTTCCCGTTGTAAAGAGCGATTTCGAAAAACGGACCCCGTAAGCTAAATCGTATTGCTATGGTTACTTGACTGCGGTTGACAAAGGAAAATATATAAGGTACATTTTAATGTACAAAAGTTGTACATTACCCTCCACATACAAAATCTGCTCTCTCTCTTTATACACTGCTGGCCACTGTAAATGCAACACCCTGAAGGAAACATGCAAATAACATGAAATTTACAACATGCATTAGCGGAGGTGAGATATGCGAATATTTAGAATTTCAGCGCAGACGCACATCACGCGCGCCTGTGGCGCCACTTCAAAGCGCTATTTAAGGCTTCGAGATTTCGACGATTTCAAGTTCGGCAATTGTGTTTTTCTTGTGGTTTTTTCCAAAAAACGATCAATTATGCCTCGTCGAAAACAGCGATCATCTTTTGATCAAGTATCCGAGTTCGACAGACGAAGGATAGTGGCCTACCGAGATTGTGGATTATCTTTCAGGGAAATCGGTAGTCGTGTTGGACGAAACCAAACAACTGTGATGCGGATATGTGATCGTTGGATGCAGGAGGGTACGACGGACCGGCGTGTTCGATCGCATCCACCTCAGCGCACCACTTCACGTGATGACAGGCAAATTGTGCGCATGGCAGTGACGGATCGCTCAGTCACATCACGAACCATAGCACAGCACACGCAGTCTGTAACGCATCATCCAGTGTCTGCGCGTACCATTCGACGCCGTTTACAGCAGAGTGGTCTGTCCGCAAGACGTCCATTGCTTTGTCTACCCTTGACGCAGAACCACAGACGTCTCCGCCGCCAATGGTGCGATGACAGAAGGATGTGGACGTCAGAATGGAGTGAAATTGTCTTTACTGACGAGTCACGCTTTTGTCTGTAACACCACGATGGTCGCATTCGAGTCTGGAGACACCGTGAAGAGAGGATGCTGAACAGCTGCGTTATGCACCGCCACACTGGTCCTGCACCGGGTATTATGGTATGGGGCGGTATTGGATATTACTCTCGCACATCTCTAGTACGCATTGCCGGTACTTTAAACAGCCAGCGCTACATCTCCGAGGTGTTGGATCCAGTTGTCCTTCCTTACCTTCAGGGCTTGCCCACATCCATATTTCAACAGGATAATGCGCGACCACACGTGGCACGCATTGTCCAACGATTCTTCGCAAATCGCCAGATTGAATTGCTTCCCTGGCCGCCTCCCTCTCCCGATCTTTCGCCGATAGAAAACATGTGGTCCATGGTTGCTCTACGATTGACCCAAATTCCATCCCCAGCTGCCACAGCAGATCAACTTTGGCAACGTGTGGAAGCTCCTTTGTCTGCTGTACCCCAAGAACTCATCCAAAGTCTCTTTGAATCAATGCCGAGGCGTGTGGCAGCGGTGATCTCCAACAATGGCGACTACTCTGGCTACTGATTTTGGCAGGAACCACACTTCACACAAGTCTATAAATTTAATCATTTGATACTTGGTCAACATGTTATCTACAAAATAAATTTTGTTGTGATATCTCTTGTCTTTCTTGGTGTTGCAATTTGAGTGGCCAGCAGTGTATATTATTATAGAAGTATAGATACACATAGGTATCCCAAAATTAGAATAAGAGATGGAATAAAAATACAAAAATAAAAAAGGATTTTAAATAAAGAATATTTTAAAATTATTTTAAGCACCTAAAATAATATTCAAAGTAATATTACGTTATTTATTAATTAAAGTTAATTTTATAAAAGAAAGAGGTGTGCTTGAGACCGTAGTTTTATTCAAAAATAAAAAAGGATTTTAAAAAAGAATGTTTTTTAAAATTATTTTAAGCACCTAAAATAGTATTCAAATTAATATTACGTTAGTTATTAATTAAAGTTAATTTTTTAAAAGAGAGAAGTTAAGAGATGAAATAAAAATACAAAAATAAAAAAAGGATTTTAAGTAAAGAATGTTTTTTTTAAATAACATTAAATTTTTTTCAAATAATATTCAAATTAATATTACGTTAGTAAATAATTAAAGTTAATTTTTTAAAAGAAAAAGGCGTGCCGGAGAACGGCTAGGTTCAAACCACTATCGTCAAAACAGAAGCCCACCGCGATAGCACCACGCTAAGGGTCGTTGAAGACTTCGGCACAAAAAGCAGTAGAGGACAGTAGCGGTAACAATGGAGATTGTTAGGATTAAGCACCTAACTTTATTTCTACTGATCAGATATACATAATATATAGCCTATGTCCATCTGGAATAATGTACCTTTCAAACAGTGAAAGAATTTTTCAAATAGTAGGTGCAGTGGTTCTGGAGATTACCCTCCACGTACAAAATCGCTCTCTCTCTTTATATATAAGTATAGATAGATTATAGAAGTATAGATACACATGGGTATCTCAAAATTAGAGTAAGAGATGAAATAAAAATACAAAAATAAAAAAAGGATTTTAAGTAAAGAATATTTTTTTAATTATTTTAAGCACCTAAAATAATATTCAAATTAATATTACGTTACTTAATAATTGTGTGCACTCCGCCATCTTGGATTTTTTTGCGCCAACTTGGCGATTTTACCGTGTTTTGAGGAGTGGAAAAATTCTCGCCAATGTGTTTTAAGCGGTGTTTTCAAAACGCCGGACTTTGAATTTTTTAGCTTTTTTAATAAAAACCACCTGCTTAAATTATGAAACTTAGAAAAAATTTTGAAAAATCATTTAAACGTTGGACAAAACATTTATTTTTGGGTTTTTAATAAAAACCAGTTTTTTAAATTATGAAACTTGGAAATTTTGTTGAAAAAATCATTCTCAAATATTGGAAATTTTGGGTTTTTCTTTTAGCTTTTTTAATAAAAACAACCTTTTTAAATTATGAAACTTAGAAATATTTTTGAAAAATCATTTAATCGTTGGACTGAGATTTTTTTTGTCATTTTTAATTAAAAACTACCTTTTGAAATTATGATCCATATGAAAAATTTGGTCAAATGAATTTTACTTACAGATAAAATTTCAATGCCATGTATTCAGTTTGCCCTAACTCTTTGACTAATAGCAATGAATCACCAAAATATTATGCCAATATATTGTTAATTAGAAAAAAAATACAGCATTTTCGTACCACCTAAATAACTTGCAATTTAAAAATTATCTCAAATTCAGCTTTGAAAAATGTAAAATAATTATGAACCCATAAATTTATGGTGAGTAACCAGATACTCTTCTTTTTTTTGGGGGGGGGGGGGGTGTTAGGGCATTGTGGTAATGAAATTTTACTTCAGATTTGACCTTAACCAAATATTTGGTGCATACAATAAAATCGGGACAAGGATTATTTGACCATTTATCCTGCTGTGTTGGAAAAAAGGAAAAAAAAAACCCTTTTCCTAAACAAATAACTTAACCTTAACTAACTTCTTAACTTAGGTTCCTGGGGAGAGAGAAGTTGAACTTCAGTTATTTAAATTTATTTGTAATCCACTACAACTTGGAATTATAAAATATTTTAAAATATATTGTATTTAAAATGTATACTGTATTTTACATTTTACGAAAAAATGATGGCAGATAATTTTTACTTCAAATAAATGAAATGGTGTATCATTATAGTATACTAATTGACAATCGATAAACAAAATTAAAAGCAACTTAAATTTAATAAGTTAACGAAAAACTGATAATGGATTCAAAAATTTTCAACAAAAAGACTCTTAGTTTTAAAAATAATTTACTCTTTTGAGTAAAAATGTCAATTTGACTCAGATTTCCAGTTCAAGGCCGAGATCTGACCTAAAATTATTATACTGTAATTAAAAGATCACATCAGAAATAACTGTTTGATCTTAAAATTAGAGAATTTGACATTGGGTTATTTTTACCAGAACTCAATAATTATCGCCATGCGAAATGCGCCAAACCCTGGCGGAAAAATCCAAGATGGCGGCCGTGCACACAAATCTAGAGTATTCCCCTCTAACTTTATTTCTACTGATCAGATATACATAATATATAGCCTATGTCCATTTGGAATAATGTACCTGTCAAATTGTGAAAGAATTTTTCAAATAGGTGCAGTGGTTCCGGAGATTACCCTCCACGTACAAAATCCGCTCTCTCTTTATATATAAGTATAGATATAAGTATAGATTATTATTTTTAATTATGTTTGTTAGATATAGATTTAAACCTGACGAAAATTGTTTATTTCGCGCTGTTGAGTAACCATGTTTCATTTTATTGGGTTTAATAGTAGGTTTTTTTTTGGTTTGATGTTCAATTGTCTTTTAATGTGTCATTGGAAAAAAAAAATAGTAGGTTTTTAAAGTGAATTTCTCTATTCTTAATATTATGATTTTCAACATTTGACAATGATGTTTTGAGTATAATTTGCATATTAGTACATTTATTTACTATCCAGCTGTCATGTTTAGATGGGTACCAACTAATATGTATTTTATTATTTGAATCGTAAAAAATAGTACCCTGTCGTGTACAGGGTATGGAATATTCAAAAATGACTGTAAAAGATTTGTTTTTTTTTCGCACTTTATACTCTTTCTAAATAGGAAATTCCTTTTATAGCGTATTTTCACTAATAAATCTCTGGAGATGGGCTTCGGTGAAGTAACGTGTGTCATAGATATCAAATTTATTCACAAAGAAGGAGAATGTAGAGCTCATCAAGGTGTTTAATTAAGAGTCACTTATGAGCCATTCGCAAGCCAAATCGGTTAAGTCCACTGTTCAGAATTTTAGTGTCAAAGCACTTGATTAACTCCTAACTTTTTACCACGTTTTTATTAACTCGCTTTCTTGTTTGTGTGTGTGTTTGTCCAGTACAAATCTTGCAATCGATTTTTAACTAACTTCCCGACTAGCTAGACGTTTAAAACTTTTAGAATAGCTCAGAAAACGATGACAATGCCTTATTTTCATACTTTTAGCCATCTTGAAGCAGATTGAATTCCTTTTCAGTTATTTTTGTTTTGTAGACTGGTGCAGCCATCTATCAGCCGGGACGGGACCGAAAAGTTATATGCAAGTTAACTTCCAATTAACTTCATTTTCTTTCAAGTTGATGGGATAATTCATCAAAAAAATTTTTTTAAGCATTTATTAATACATATAATTGTCAAGTTTATATGATTCAACAGAAAATTTGAAAACATGGTACATAAAAAGTTCTTTTTATCTTGTAATTATTACATTTATGACAAATCTCACCATGCAACAAATATAATCTTTGTCCCCGCTGACCCTAACCTTTCTCCCCCGTCTATAAGGATTTTCCAATGTTTTGCAAGTTACAAAAGCGTTTCAAGCGTTTTAAATTGATATTTTTCATTCATCAATAGATGGCAACACTTAATGGCATTCGAATACAATTTCTCCTGTTAAGAAGTAGATTTTTAGGTTATTATTTTGAGCAGGGCCACCCAGAGACTTTATGGGGCCTGGGGCAAACTTCTGTTGGGGGCCCCAAGAAAAATAAAAAATGCAAAGAGACGAAAACACACATTCAAATTAAGTTACTCATACTTAAAATTGTATTACATGAATGATTAACATAATTATTATATTTCATTGCACTGCTCTCTTGTTATATTTTCTGAGGAAATCTAATAAAAAAAATTTTTTTAATTTTTTTTTAGGGCCCCTCCGGCAGTTGGGGGCCTGGGGCAAAGTGCCCCAGTTGCCCCCCCCCCCCCTCTGGGCGGCCCTGATTTTGAGAACACATGCAGTATAAAATATCGGGAGTTTTGGTTTTCGAAAGCTATAGTCTATTCGAACTGACATTTCAAGTGATTCCGAGAGTGATTATTGAGATTTATTCGATGAAAAAAGGGATGAAAAGACTATAGTGGACTAAGTGATCAACAGACTATATAGTGTAAAGACTGTGAAGTGGATTTCACCTTGCATATCACCTTGCTTTAAAATACATCATACTATAAGAAATTTATGAACAAAAAAATATGTACATTATATAACTATATACAGTTGGTTCTCTGTTTAACGACTTTCAAGGGACCGTGAAAAATCGTCCTTAAGTAGAGATCGTCCTTAAACAGAATTTATGAAAAAATAACATTTCCCTTCAAACTTTACACGCTTAGGACTGTCAATATATTTCTTAATATATTGGCGTGTTTAAAAATGTTATTTTTATTATCATCATTATTTTATTCACAAAAAGTTATTTTAAATTACATTGAAAAAAATAGAGTACAAATAATACAATAAATTACGATTTAAAAAATTCAAAAAGTGTTGATTGCTTCATTCGCCTTGTTTTCGTTATTTTCTTTTCCAGATTTTCTAAAATGTTAAATGAGTCACCTTCCATTTTCGATGTAATATAGCGTCGGAGAACATCTAGAGCAGAAATTGCATTTGTGTAAGACGGTAGCAGTGTCTCGTTTTCGTGTCTTCAACTTCACCTTCTTCGTCTGACACTGTGTTTTAGTTTACAATATCTTCATAAATTTGTTCTACATTTCTGAAATCTGTTGTTAAAACATATTTATCACAATTGTAGAAATCTTGAATTGAAACATCCTCATCTTCAACAAGACTTCTCCATTCTTCAGGGGTAATGTCATCTTCGTTGATTTCTACATCCGTACTTTGCAGTTCCACTACAAGTTCTTTGTGAATTCCAGCAACGCGAAAGCTGTTTTTTATTGTGGATGAAGAAACTTCTTTCCATGCTGATGTTATCATGTGCATTGCTTCCAAGATTGTAAATTTTCTAATTTTTATACTGTCAGCCGAATTGTTTATTAATTCCCTAATTAAATACTTTCTGTAGTATGCTTTCACACTGCGAATGATACCCAGGTCTAATGGCTGGAACTTGCTAGTGCAATTAGCTGGTAAGAAATGGATAGTCAAATTTGTAATTCCAGGGGTATTTGGAGTATGTGCAGTGTGCATCGGTGGATTAAAAGCAAAACTTTTCTCTTTTCTCGATGCATTTTTGCATCAAATTTTCTAATCCAGTCAATAAAAATTTGTGATGTCATCCACGCTTTATTGTTATTGCGGTACTCACAAGGTTTCCTGGTGATATTCTTAAAACACCATGGTTGCTTTGATTTGCCTATAACTAGTGGTGGAAATTTCTCAGATCCATCCGAATTAGTGCACAGTAAAACAGTAAATCGTTCCTTACTGTGTTTTCCACCAAAACACTTTTCGCCCATATACGTTAAGGTTTTATTAAGCCCATATTGTAGAATAGGCCCGTCTCATCTGCATTGAATATGTTCTTCTCATCATATCCATCTAATATCCCCTTCAGCACTATCTTCCATTCATCCACTATTTTTTCATCTACGGAGCCACTTTCGCCAGATATGCTTTTAAATACAAGCCCGTATCTTTCTTTGAACTTTGTTAGCCAAACAGCCGAAGCCTGAAAATTTTGCATTCCAAATTTTTCTGCCAGAATAATAGCATTTTCTTTAAATATCACTCCGGAAATTGGAATGTTAGATGCTCTTGCTTGATGAAACCATTGCAGGACTGCCTTCTCAAACTCTTCTGATCGGCCACATTGAATTTTCTGCCGTTTGGATTTGGATCCCAAACCAAATTTTTGTGCTACTTCAAGAATTTTCTCTTTTCCTTTGAGAGTAGACTCGGGTAGCTGAAATTGTCTTGCGAATTGGACTTTTGTTATTCCAACACTTTCTTCCCAGTTTTCAATAATTTTCACTTTTTCGTGTAGCGTAAGATGCTTTCGCTTTGATGCCATTCTGCTCTGCTCACCTCGTATTCGTACTGGAATGAGCTCCTACACACAACCATGAATTCTCTAAACATGAACACGTGCTTCCCAGAAGGAGTGAGAGAGGGGTGCTTTTGGACAGTTCGTAAATCACATGACAACATGGTAGGTACAATAGAGTGATTCCACACCCGCACTAAGAAATTCGATCCACCAGGGAAGAATGACCGATCTTCCTAGAAACAGTAATCCCCCCCCCCTCCCTGGTTTTTCCACTGCAACAAGTCTATGATTGCAACAAACATAAAGGAAATTCCGGGTCTGTTATTGAAATCAAACTCCCCCACAGAAAGTAACCCTCCTGTAGATAAAATGTTGAAGAAAAAGTTTATCATGTAAGAAAAAATCGTCGTTAAATAGAAACAAAATCGTCTTAAAATAGAATTTTTTTACGTCGGAGGGACCGGGACCGAGAAATATCGTCTTTAAATAGAGATCGCCGTTAAGTAGAGCGTCGTTAAACAGAGAACCAACTGTATATGTTTTCTTAAAAATTTTATGTTTCACTTATTTTGTACTATTTATTTTGATTTAAATAACTTAATTGTATTGAACTCGCGTTTTCGAACGTTCCTTCAAAACGCGCATCCAAAAAAACCCACCGCTGGGGGAAGAACCAGAGGGCGAAAACTCAACGGTCTAAGTCAGTGGTCACCAATTGGCGGACCGCGGTCCATTTTCGGACCACAGGCAAGTTTTGTACGGACCGTGACGAAATTGTGCATTTTCAGAAAATTGCGACTCAGCAGTGATCCGAAATGAAAATTCGATATCCTACCACTGTATTCATCAAAGTTGTGCTGCAGTCTGAATCCCAGTCTTCAGAATAAAATGCAAACGGGGATACAAATAATTAACTTTATACGGGCAAAATCATCTCTTAAGTACCGTCAATTTAAATCATTTCTTGAAGAGACTGATCTCAATTTGACGACTTGCTTCTCCACAACAATGTGAGATGGCTAAGTAAAGGGTTGGTGCTTGAAAGAATTTTTGCAGTATTGGAGGACATCAAGGAATTTTTTCAACTAGTGATCAAAGAGTAGCAAGTGAGCATTTAGGCTTCCTCCTCGACGTTGAAGAAAACGTGGCAACCATCGTAATTTTGACTAATCTTTTTAGGCAAATGAATCTTTTAAACCTCAAAATACAAGGCAAAGGTAAACTTGTGTGCGAACTTCTCTCAGAAGTAAAGAGTTTTTCAAAAAAGATTGACCTCTTCTTCGAAGATATTTGCGGAGAGCGTTTACACTTTCCACACTTTAAGTCAGTTTGTGACAGTAATGAGGGTATTGACATCATCCAATTCGAAGATTTAAGTCAATTCAGATTTAAGTTTTTTTTTTTGGAAAAACTTAAATCTGAATTTCAAGAAAGCTTTACTCACTTTGAAAAAACTGAGAACGTTGTGCAGCTGATTAACAACAGTTTTTCACTTATGCCCAATGGTGTATGGACCAGTGAAGCGGCAGATGTTTTCAAGAGCAACAAAGCTGTCCTGCAGTTGGAAATAATCGAGTTCCAAGAAAATGTTCTTTTAAAGGACATTTATGCTCAAGTTCCAAAAACTCTTGGGAGTACCCAATTATGGATTAAAAATGTGTGTGGAAAAAAGTATACTCACAGCTTTAGCCATAATATTGTGTACCATGTTTGGCTCAACTTATGTGTGTGAAGCAGCATTCTCAAAAATGAACTTCATTAATAACCGGTACAGATCTCCACTCACAGATGACCACCTTAACAGCTTGTTGAGAATCAGCTGCGCGAACATGACCACAAATTTCAAGCAGTTTGTTGAAAATAAAGCTTCCCATTTTCCCATTGAACATTAACCACGATGAACTTTGTGAGAACTCTTTTTGAATTTATATGTACTTTAAATTGATTTTCTTGTATTCTAAATATCATAATAAAACACTTGATTTGATATTTATGCCCTTCATTTCACTGGCATCCTTTGAATGTAAGGTAACAACTGATTCCAAAGAAAAGTTTTACTAAGCAAAGCAAGTGGCCTAGGTTAGTTGGTAACATGGTGGACGGGGGTGGTAGAAGGAGTTGAGGGGAGGCTTAACTTTTCTGGACCGCGAAATTTGACAATGTGTTGAAACAGACCTACAGGAAAAATAATTAGTGACCGCTGGTCTAAGGGTTAAAATGCAATCGTGTGTTCCTGTAACTACGTGATAATTGTGAGTGTTCGTAAAATATGTAATCGTCTGTTGTGTAAGTGTATTTTTATGCCAAGATGCCCTGTGTAATAAAGTCCATGTTCAGCTAGTCGGATGTTATTGACTCAAATTAGGACATTTGCCATACATGGGCGGCTCCAGTCCAGAGTTTTTTTTTGGGGGGGGGGGAGGGGCAACGTTTGCTCTTAGGGTTATATATATATATATATATATATATATATATATATATATATGACGAGCCTGTCTACTGCCGGCTCGAAGCGTGCTCCTAATATCGTAAATTCCTCCTAAACTCCCTAATACATGTTAATAAAATTGCAGTCAGTAAACAAAGGCCGTGTTAAATGATTACAAATTAATTACATCCAATAAATTTATTCCAATTATTAATTTAAATACCCTCGAATTCAATCCGCACATAATTTAGTTTCCCAAGCAATCATCTCAACCTCGCGACGCGTGACCGTTGAATCCAAATGCTAATCCCCTCCTGCCGAAATTCTATTGTTCCCCAAGGCGTCTAAACTTATCGCGCATGCTCATTGACGACTGACGAGTGTTCGAGAAGACATCTTTTGCTGACTTTACAAATAATTTTTCGTGCGAAACCTAGTCTGAACTCCAAAACAACTCCCCACGCAATAAATGCCTGTGAATTCTCTCTCTTGATTCTCCCCAAGGCCATCCCACTCTATTAATAACTCATATAGTCTATGCATTCGTAGACGCGTGTAATGTGATTGACTCTGAAATATCATGGCTTTTAACGTTAGAATTTAGTTATTTCAAAGCCCCCCGTAAATTCTCAATTAATTCCTCACACACACACACACACACACACACATATATATATATATATATATATATATATATATATATATATATATATATACAGGTGGTTATCAAAATAATGGAAACACCTATCAATATTAGTGGTATTTATGAATGTGCTTTGTATTCCTTAAAAAACAATCCTGGCCACCGGTATTTTTTTTATATAATATAGTGTATGTATTATTCTACTGTCAGGTAGAAGTAATGAAGCTAAGGCATCGTGCTTTTGGGGGAAACAGCGTAAAACATCAAACCTCGCTGCCCTGGCGAAACGGGCAAATTGTTGGAGCGCGTTTAAATTGGAGTATCTGGTACTGCAACCCCCAGGCTAATGGATGCTTTTCGAGCTATGGTATCGAAAGTCATGATAGTATACATAGTGCCCGGAAAAACATTCTTTGCCAAACAGAATAGTGGAAGAAAGAGAGAGTTGAGTGAAAGAGACGGACGAGGTATTGAAGCAGATTGTGACATGAAGAAAGAAAACAACTGCAACCAAAATGACCGAAAATCTCAATCTGCATCTGCATGTTCAACCATTAGAGGTAGAAGAGAACTTCACAAACAAAACATTTACGGAAGAGTAGCTATTCCGAAGCCAGTTGTAAAAAAGCCGAGGGTAAAGGGCTTTTTTAGCCCTATTTGGAAACTCACGAAAACTTTTTGTCCATGTCCATGTATGTATATTGGCGCATACAAGAATGAATTTGATATATTATTTTCATATACGTGGCAACGCGGGAATATTTCTTTTTTTAAAAGGAAAATACATATAAAGATGGAAAGTCATTCATTTTCAATGAATATATTCTCAATCCATTTCATGCATTAAAACTATTCCAAGCTACCTGTTCAAACTCAAATATACTGAAGGACACGTTCACTTAGCTAGAAACACGTGCGTTTAGACTTGACGCGATGATTTAAATAACTGAAGTGACATTGAAACATAAGAGACGATTTAGAAAAAAAAGTATTTGGGAATTATTAAACAATTATTTCAATTTTTTCTCTGTCGTAAAAATTAATTTAAAGATTGAATTGGGCATTATTACTTTTTTTTCACGTGCCAAATCGGTTCCTTAGTCACGCGAAAATTGTAATAATAATAACGATCACTCCAAGGATATTCTGTCTTATACATTTTATATGCCGTTAGATAAAAGCTACATCTGCAAGAATACATTCTGCAATGTTGATTTGCATTTATATTTTTAGAGAAATTTAAAAAACAATATATATTATTTTATCACTTTTCTCCACTTTTTGTTTTATAAACTTAACAGATTTGGCAAGTGAGCGGCTCAAATATATATTTGTATCAAGTCAATATCAATGTTCCATTCATACATGAAATGCACACGCACATACAAAAAAATGTTCCTTGCAATTCATACAGGAAAATTCAGTTCTGGAATAACTGAAATCCTACGTAAATACATAACATGGGGAGAGTGAAACAATGTACGGTCATCCACTTTTTGATGCGGTCTGGCGCATTTCTTTTTATTACTGGCTTAATGGCGTTATTCGTCGTTTCAGAATTCTGGAAATCCTCAACCGAACTGAAAACTGAATGAGACGAAAACATGGAGTCTAACATTTGGTTAGACAACTAGAAAAGTGAGCAACGCGAGAAACACTCGGCCTACATTGATTTTGCCGATTCGAATTCTGTTTTTACTTTACGGAAGTAAGATTTTGCTCGCCAGTGAAAAAATGAGTACCTTAAAATTTGCCTTGTAAAGATGTTATCGCGCAGAAAAATATTTATCTGCATTGAAGTTTAATATCATAAAAAAATTAGCCCATTTTCCATAATGTGCAATTGGATGAAAAAGAAAATATTAATGATTCACGTATGAATTTTTTTAACGCAGGATTACTTTCCTCCATAACGGTCCTGCGGAAATGAAAATTTCAGACGCTAAAACTGCTATAATTTTGGCAGCGCGCCAAACCCAGTCTATCGCTTGGACAAGTTAAACACAAAAGTACCAAGATGCATCAAAATTTTAACATACATATATGTATATACAGGGTGTCCAGCGAAGAAGTACCTGATTTCAAATTGAAAAATCTCGAGAACAAAGATCTGTAGAAGAATGCAACAAATGGTATTTTTATCGTGAAAGCTGTAAGAATTTTATACACTAATTTTCGTAATAGTTACAAGAGCTGCTAACAGATGGTGCTGTACAACTCGTATCAGCATGCTTATATAAACTTGTAGTCTTTGCAATCACTACATCACAATCTTTTCAAAATGTCCACCATTCGCTCTATGGAGGTGGCGCAATAAAATTTGCCATCATACCCTGTAGTTTCTCAACACAAATTGATTCAGCTGCCACATACACTGCTGGCCACCCAAATTGCAACACCAAGAAAGACAAGAAATATCACAACAAAATTTATTTTGCAGATAACATGTTGACCAAGTATCAAATGATTCAATTTATAGACTTCTGTGAAGTGTGGTTCCTGCCAAAATCAGTAACCAGAGTAGCCACCATTGTTGGAGATCACCGCTGCCACACGCCTCGGCATTGATTCAAAGAGACTTTGGATGAGTTCTTGGGGTACAGCAGACCAAGCAGCTTCCACACGTTGCCAAAGTTGATCTGCTGTGGCAGCTGGGGATGGAATCTGGGTCAATCGTAGAGCAACCATGGACCACATGTTTTCTATCGGCGAAAGATCTGGAGAGCGAGGCTGCCAGGGAAGCAATTCAATCTGGCGATTGACGAAGAACCGTTGGACAATGCGTGCCACGTGTGGTCGCGCATTATCCTGTTGAAATATGGCTGTGGGCAAGCGCTGAAGGTAAGGAAGGACAACTGGCTCCAACACCTCGGAGATGTAGCGCTGGCTGTTTAAAGTACCAGCAATGCGTACTAGAGGTGTGCGAGAGTGATATCCAATACCGCCCCATACCATAATACCCGGTACAGGACCAGTGTGGCGGTGCATAACGCAGCTGTTGAGCATCCTCTCTTCACGGTGTCTCCAGACTCGAATGCGACCATCGTGGTGTTGCAGACAGAAGCGTGACTCGTCAGTAAAGACAATTTCATTCCATTCTGCCGTCCACATCCTTCTGTCATCGCACCATTGGCGGCGGATACGTCTGTGGTTCTGCGTCAAGGGTAGACAAAGCAATGGACGTCTTGCGGACAGACCACTCTGCTGTAAACGGCGTCGAATGGTACGCGCAGACACTGGATGATGCGTTACAGACTGCATGTGCTGTGCTATGGTTCGTGATGTGACTGAGCGATCCGTCACTGCCATGCGCACAATTTGCCTGTCATCACGGGAAGTGGTGCGCTGAGGTGGATGCGATCGAACACGCCGGTCCGTCGTACCCTCCTGCATCCAACGATCACATATCTGCATTACAGTTGTTTGGTTTTGTCCAACACGACTACCGATTTCACTGAAAGATAATCCACAATCTCGGTAGGCCACTATCCTTCCTCTGTCGAACTCGGATACTTGATCAAAAGATGATCTCTGTTTTCGACGAGGCATAATTGATCGTTTTTTTGAAAAAACAAGAAAAACACAATTGCCGAACTTGAAATCGTCGAAATCTCCAAGCCTTTGAAGTGGCGCCACAGGCGCGCGTGATGTGCGTCTGCGCTGAAATTCTAATCATTTGCATATCTCACCTCCGCTAATGCATGTTGTAAATTTCATGTTATTTGCATGTTTCCTTCAGGGTGTTGCATTTACAGTGGCCAGCAGTGTAGATCGCCGATTGAAGCTCGCCCAGCGTGTGGGATGGTTACTCTAGACAGTATCTTTTAATGTGCCCCACAAAAAATAGTCACAAGGACTCAGGTCCGGGAATATGGAATTCAATCCATGCCTGCGGCTCTATTGCTAAAAGCTGCTAACAGCGCCCTCTGTTAGCAGCTTTTGTAACTATTTCGAAAATTAGTGTATAAAATTCTTACCCCTTTCACGATAAAAATACCGTTTGTTGCATTCTTCTACAGATCTTTGTTCTCGAGATTTTTCAATTTGAAATCAGGTACTTCTTCGTTAGACACCCTGTATATATATACATACGTATATATATATAGATATATATATATATACGAAAGAGGTAAGCAATGATAAGTAATCCTACGTTAATAACCCGTGGTAGTTTCGTTAGAAGAGACTACCTAAAATTTTTTTTTCCTTCGGTTAAGCTCTAAAACTATAATTATTATTTAGTTTTAAATTCTAACATCTGTATTTAAATGTATTAGGTGACTCATGGTTTAGAAATATTTTAAGGGCCTGGGGTAGCCTAATGATAGCTCGTTGAGTTTCAAGTGGGAGTGCTTGGTTCGAATCCTGACGAACGCCTTTTAATACCTACGTGTCTAGGCCGGATTAGCGAACGTTAAATCCGAAGACCCGAAAGGCTTATGAGTCTTCTATCAGTGGGTGGGAGAAGGTACGAGCCCCCAGATGTCATCCCAGTCAAAATTGAGGTGGCACCAGGCTCCGATCCTTGTGGTGCCATTGTAAACCGAGGCCGCAGTCGAGACCTGGTCTGGTATGTTCCGGCCAGAGGGGCATAAGCCACAAGACAACGCAGAGTTTGAAAAATGATACTTAAGAGGCATGCAAGTAATTGTAGGTTGCTTAGCTCAATTTGTTAATTTTCTTTTCTAGCGTAGACAAGATGCCGAGCTCAAAACGTGGTCGTGTGCAGGGACGTCTGCAATACACGATACCGTTGAAATTCGTAGCTTTTGTTCGTGATTCTGGAATACAACTAAAAAAAAGAAAAAAACAATAGGGGATCCAGCAAACTCACACATATTCTCGTGTAAACGCCCGACTAACTCGTGACCGCCGAATTCATAGCTTTTGTTCGTGCTTCTCACTAGCATTCGAACATAATTTACTTCGTGTGATGTCATCTTGTAAACCTACGGCAACCTTGTGACTCTTTAAATCCGGCTTTTGAAATTCGTAGACTAAGGGCATGTTCACATAGCGTCCGTAAGCGTTAGCGTTTCTCGTATTGAAATATATTTAACCAATTACAAACCTCCAAACGATTAGCCACGAAATTGTTAAGGTCTGTGATTGGTTTAAAATATGTCAATACGAGTAACGCTGACGGATTCTATGTGAACAGGCCCTAAAATATTAACACGAATATTTTTTGCGCAACTTTACAAATTTCACTGAATGATAATAAAATAACATTTACGGAAGAGTTTTAAACGCTAATGAAAATTCTAAATAATGTCAAGAAACATAATTGAACAACCCAAAAACGATATGAAAAGTATCACTTTTTTTTAACTTACGGAAGCAGAAATTGAATATCATGATGATGCGATACTTTTTGTAAGTAATTTTCTAAAAAAAATATTCACTTAAAAAGTAATGGCACAACTTCAATTCATTAAAATGTTTTCATAAACAAACAATTTTTCCGTCTGCAGTCTACCATAATTCATTGCCTGACTCATCTGCCTGGCGAAACGGATCATGGATTACAGTTTAGCCTCTACAGTTTGTATAAGTGTAAATACCATTTTTATAAATTCACTAAGATGTGTCAGAGAATGAATCGTACGGGGCGGAACCGACAGGTGTTAGGAATGGTTGTAGGTAAACACAAGAGCTTATTTTTATACGATCCAAAGCTAAATATGTGTATACTGTCCAAATATGACACCGTGTATCACTGTAAAATCTTGTTAAGACACAAAGAATATACGGTACAATACACAATATATAGTATTTTTTTATGTTTCTCACCTTTCAAGTCAGCATTCATTTTTTTAATGCCTAAATCCCGTAAATCGACAAAAAGAAGGGTTAAAAAAACACATTTAACCACAAAAGCATCTTACTTCTCTTATTAGATGCATACCTCTGATGTCTTGAATATTGTTTTATTTGAGAGCGCATGTTATTTAAATAATGTTGCCACTCTTGATATTTAAGGAAGCTAAAATAAAATTAGACTTTTAGCTTGCCTTCCCAACTGAATTAAAAATTTTGAATACTTGATTACTCGTTTAACACGTAATACAACGTTGTAACCCTTAGGGCTTGTTCACATTGGAGTCCGTTGCGAGGCGTTAAGGGAAAGATGACGTTGGGACGAAAATAAACCAATCATAGGCGTTAAAAATTTCATAGCTAATCGTTTGGGGGCCTATGATTGGTTTATTTTCGTCTCAACGTCATCTTTTCCTTAACGCAACGCAACGGACTCCTATGTGAACAGGCCCTTAATATAATCACGCACTCTCTCCAAATGGGAAAAAAGGACAAAGCTATAATAGACTTGTAATATATAGTACACCCAGGCTAATTTGCTATGACCATCAGGTAGAAATAAATTAGATCGCTGTAGCGGCGTAAGAAGGCTAAACTGATCATGCAAATACTAACGACATGCTGTGCACGTTAAATAGTAGAATGGCGAAAATACTCAATTAGACAAACTTTGAAAACGCAATGATAACAAATGCTTGAAGGAATGAAGTGATCATTGGGAGAACGACTGTACTCATATGGTCAAATGTCGTAATTACAGTTTATAGACAAAGAGCTAGCATATAGAAAAAACATTACAGATTACACTTCAACAGCTACTACACTGGAGCCCCAAAATCCGAAAGCAAAAGTCAAAAAGAACTAAGGTTACAATAAAACCACAGTGATACTTAGTAGTATAAAGTATATTTCTGAAAATTACAAGAAAATTCAAAGTTAGACAATGTACGGTACTTTGGGATTATCCCGTTGACCATTTTCGCCAAACCCGATATTATCACCAAAAGGTAGCTTTTGCGCCAATAACCGCAAATTTTATCACATTTACTGTGTAATCCTTGACTACGCGAGTTAGTGTTCTTTAGCGTGTTGAAATATACTGTTTTCTTTACTCCGTTGCAAAATGATTCGAATTTAGAATTTGCCTAGCACCGAAGAGAGTGCAGTGGCATATTTTCAAGAGTATGGAATCATTTCTTCTAAGAAAATGTGCGTGAATGGCGACTGCACAAGGATAATGACTTGTTTGTTTGCGCTTTAAAAGCTATCAAGGACTTTTGGCCGCCGAAATGATTGATAATAATATATATGGTTAGATTCAAGAATAATTCAATGTGTAATTATAAAAAAATAGAGGTTTTTACTTTTTTTGATTCTTTTGATTAATAATGTGTTTTAATAATATTATTGTATTAATAATAAATTTAATGTGTTTAGAATGTTTATTTTGGAAATTGCTTTTCATTATGATGGCGCCAAAGGATTTGCGTATTTTCGCGCGCATTGACGGGTCGACGGAATAATCCTAAAGTACCCAATGTACTGAAGTAATTATTACTGAACTATACTGGTTTACGTAACGCTACATCAAATGCAGCCGTGGCGTCTGGGTGGGATACCCTCTGCTCGCTGTCACCGTCTGCTTCACCTCCACTCTCGTCTGAGACGTTGACAGGTTCTTTCAAAACAATTTCAACAATCTACTGATCGTCTAAAATCTTATACTGTACTGTACGAACAACTTACACTCTACTGTACTTTACTAGGCAGCGTTCCGCTCTCTTATCACCCATTGCGTCCAGAGATTTGGTAATCTTTAGACAAACCTTATAAAATAAACTGTGTAATCACACGTAATATGTAATATTTATGTAATCACACGTTATTATGTAATTTAAGTATATTTTAAGAATGATTTCGCTAAATCCGAAAAGGGTCTGGTCCCAATCATTTCGGATTATCGGGACTACTGTACATGGTACAGCGAAGAGCTGATTATATAGATAGTCTACAACAAGGGTGTTTAACCTGCGGCCCAGTACACCATATTTTGCGGCCCGCGCATGGTATAACAAATATAAATCATCCCAATGTTGATGTTGTGTTTCACCATTTTTCTAATCCTAATGCAATTAAAATTAATTCAAAATCATATTTATTTGCAAAAGTTGTTATAATTTCATCAAATAATATTTTTAGTAATATAACTAAACTTTTAAATGTAGTTGACATTTTTTATGCGGCCCGCCTTCCTTCAAAAAATTTACCATGTGGCCCAGATGCTGCAAAAGGTTAAACATCCCTGGTCTACAAGTTGTCAGTTTTCAGATACAGCGGATCTATCGTTTTTAAAGGGACCTATTGCACTGAACGATTAATGCAGGAAAACTATAGATGCGGGAACATAACAAAGAAATGTTATCATCGGGACTGGATGAAGTAAACGATACATATAGGAAAACGATGATTCGGGGAACGATCGATCGAGGATCCACTATACTTTAAATCAGGGTCCAATTGTGGTTGTGTCTCAGGCCGTACCGAAATCTACATTAGACTGAATGAACTATAGAAGCAGAGGATCTATCCGGAAGACTTCTGCTCTTAGATATCTGCTCAGGAGAATCTAAAGTTCTTCCAATTTACTGAGGAACTCAAAGACTGAACAGCGAATCGGTGGGATACGGCCAATAGTACAGGAGATATAAGAAAAAAATAGGGGGTACCTGGAACTAATTCCCACAAAGACGGGGTTTGAATTTTTTAGTTCGTTATAGGCATCTTTTTGACATACTAAAAGTCTAGAAAAATCTGACCGTGCAAAATGCGTTTTTCGGCCGCCATATTGAAAAATATTTAAAAAATTAAATTTTTTTTTAAAATCATAAAAAATCATGTGTGGTATCAAATTACAGAAAATTGAATGCTGAAAAAGATTATGATATTGGTTTTAAAAAACAAAAATAAATAACAAAATCGTTGCCGAAAAACTGAAAGCTTATGCAGCGTTGAAAATTATATTTCTATTAATCAAAATGCGTTTTATAATACAAATGCATATTTATTTCATGATTCTTAAATCTTACCTAAGAGAAACGCTGAATCTAATAGTCTTCTTCAGTTTCTTCTAAATCGCTCTCTTTCAGTACAATATTTGTGCAATCTCTACCAGAACAGTTACGACATATCTCAGTGCATTCCACACCATAACGGCGACATGTACGTTTACCACTACCACATGGCTCATTTACATCCGTTTTGCAGGTGCAGCGGATCATGTTTAGTAATAACTCTGGTGCAGGGCTCATTTCACATGTTATGGGCTGTAGTTGGTCTTCTACTTTTTTCCAACCCCACTCTTCGGGATTGGCAATATTGGTGTTCATGGTTTTCCAACAAAGACATTGTAAATGTACCCGGAGAAGATGATGAACAGCAGCATCTTCTGTAGGTGGCAATCTTGCAATATTAAATTCACTTTTGGCAGTTGTGATTTTTTTCAAGACATTATATCGTAGTAGGTTCAGTGTCTCTGTCTTTGGATTTCCACCGTACAGTGATACCAATGCTTTGGTACCAATATCTGTGAGTTCCTTTTTGTTTGCATTTTCTGATCCAAACAGAGTAGCGCAAATGCTAAATTCCTCACATTTCCAAAAATGTCGATATGCTGCCGATTTACTTTTACCAAATAAGCAACTTGTGGTATCGCATCCAGTTAAAGCATGTGAAAAGAGTATAATTTTGCATCCTTTTTCGCCAAGCACTTGTTGCATCGATTTAATATCCCGTTTTTTATCACTGAACGTAGATGACTGCAAACAAATATTTCGTGTATTATGGTAAATCAAAAGAACAAGAATATCGGTGTCGTCGGCAACAACTGTTACATGCTTTTCTTCTGTCAAGGTCAGTGCTGTTTTTACAATAACCGTGTCAGCATCATCTGTAGCATGAATCACAGTGTGTCCATTCGCTTCTAAGTGTTTCCCAAGCATGGTTATAAAGCGCTGTTTGTTTTCCTTATTAGAAAGAAAGGGTCCTTTGCCAATAAGAAGTGGAGAGCTCTCAGTAAATTTCAGTGTTACTGATGATTGTTTTGTGCGTATCTGATGCTCTACATCCTTTGTACTGGAGAGGGCATAGCCATCAAATACAATTGTCGCAACTTTATATTGCTTAGCAATATGACTGCTATATAGTTGTAACACATCTGAAAATTTTCCAGTTTTGGGCCATGGCAATTTGTGCATTAGTGCACCCCCGTCAAGAACATACGATGTTTCCGCAGGTAACATGTAATTTAAACTAGTTGCCATGTCATCCAAAGTTCTTGCCAACGATGATTTGTCACTTTTTCTCAATAACTGAGTTTCTGGATCAAATAGAGATGGAGGAAGTATAGATAATTCATAATTGAAGTTCTCCTTTAATTTTTGCAGATCAGGATTTACAGACAAACATATCAGCATTCTCTGGGTGAGGAGTCCTGTATCAATATGTTGAATAGCTCCGTCAATGACAATACAACGCCTCCTTCAAGAGAAGGCCTGAGCACGCTCGGTGTGACGTCATGAGATTAGGCTGAGTTTCAACGCCGATCGGAGCAACTGATGGTGCTTTAGTTTCAATAACAATCAAAAATTGTTGTTGATTTATCATTTAGGGTTATTTATAGCAAATTAATGTTTTTTTATAAACATATATTTGTTCTCAGTCACAGAACTTACACTGCTGTTTATCTACTCTATCAATTATTTATTTGGGAATTTATTCATACAAATTTTAAAAAAATGTTTCCTCCAAGATATACAATGAGACTTTTTTTCTTTTTTGAGCAACTTAAAATACATTAATGACATTTGATAGTCACATTCACGAAATTAAAAACAAAACAAAACATTTTTCTTTCTTTTTTAAAAGAAATCTGCTTAAAATATCATAAATGTTTAAAACATACACACAAATATGTTTTAAATTCTCTAATACAATAGAAAATTCAAGCATGAATTAAAATACCCAGAATTTAAAAAAATTCACCTACCTATTTGCATTCACATAATCTCAAGAAATTAACATATTTCCTCTAAAATATGGAGGATTTTTTAGTGCATTAAATTTCAAATGAAAGGTCATAAATGATTTTTTAAAAACCAACACATTCACACATTTAAACAAGTTTGTAATTTCCAAAAGGAAAGGAAAGTGAAGCACCCCAGAATTTTTTATTATTTATGCTTTATTTACTATTTAGAAATGCATTAATAAAATTTGAAGAAATTTCCACATTTACCCCAGGAAATATACTTAAAATGAGTTCATCTGACTTCAAGAAATAGAAAAATGTTCTCCAAAATTTGAAGGAATTATTTTTAAAAAAATGCTCAAATAAACTGTCATAAATGAGGAAAACAAAACACACATTTTAACAAGATTTTATTTCTCCAAAACAAAACAAAACTGAAGCATGATTCTTTACATTTGATATTAAAGCTATATATAAACCAGTGGTGCGCAAACTGTGGGTCGCGACCCATAGAGGGGTCGCCAAAAAAATTGGAGGGGTCACGGATAGTTTGGAATAAATTTATCATATTCAAGTATTTATTTATGCGTTAAAATTTTCATAATTACAAATTTTTAACTTCTTTTTTGTTAAAAATATGACATTGTTTCTAAATGTTCAACCCTTACCGCCCCAATAATCTAATCTAAAGCTGAACTTTATCAAACATTTAATTACAAATTTGAAGTATTTTAGTTTTAATAAGAATAAACAGAGTTCATAATTTTTAATGTTTTGGTATAAAGTTTATAATTTTGATATCAAGCTCTTTTATAATTTTAATTTTTAAATGCGTATTAATATTTAAATCTGAAGTTTTAACCACATGAGATACGCCGAAAACAAGTGCAGAAGGCAAGCGAGACTTTTTTTTATTGTTATGCAATGTTAAAATTTTTACCCCCAGATATACAATTCATTAATTTTTTAAAAAGTTAGTTAATATTTGCTTATTCCTTTTTTCAGTTTTTTGTTAACATTTTCATAACTGAAAAAAAATTGCTACTTTCAAAATACACTGCTGGCCACTGTAAATGCAACACCCTGAAGGAAACATGCAAATAACATGAAATTTACAACATGCATTAGCGGAGGTGAGATATGCAAATGATTAGAATTTCAGCGCAGACTCACATCACGCGCGCCTGTGGCGCCACTTCAAAGCGCTATTTAAGGCTTGGAGATTTCGACGATTTCAAGTTCGGCAATTGTGTTTTTCTTGTGGTTTAAAAAAAAAAACGATCAATTATGTCTCGTCGAAAACAGCGATCATCTTTTGATCAAGTATCCGAGTTCGACAGAGGAAGGATAGTGGCCTACCGAGATTGTGGATTATCTTTCAGGGAAATCGGTAGTCGTGTTGGACGAAACCAAACAACTGTAATGCGGATATGTGATCATTGGATGCAGGAGGGTACGACGGACCGGCGTGTTCGATCGCATCCACTCAGCGCACCACTTCACGTGATGACAGGCAAATTGTGCGCATGGCAGTGACGGATCGCTCAGTCACATCACAAACCATAGCACAGCACATGCAGTCTGTAACGCATCATCCAGTGTCTGCGCGTACCATTCGCGCCGTTTACAACAGAGTGGTCTGTCCGCAAGACGTCCATTGCTTTGTCTACCCTTGACGCAGAACCACAGACGTCTCCGCCGCCAATAGTGCGATGACAGAAGGATGTGGACGGCAGAATGGAATGAAATTGTCTTTACTGACGAGTCACGCTTCTGTCTGCAACACCACGATGGTCGCATTCGAGTCTGGAGACACCGTGAAGAGAGGATGCTGAACAGCTCCGTTATGCACCGCCACACTGGTCCTGCACCGGGTATTATGGTATGGGGCGGTATTGGATATCACTCTCGCACACCTCTAGTACGCATTGCCGGTACTTTAAACAGCCAGCGCTACATCTCCGAGGTGTTGGAGCCAGTTGTCCTTCCTTACCTTCAGGGCTTGCCCACAGCCATATTTCAACAGGATAATGCGCGACCACACGTGGCACGCATTGTCCAACGGTTCTTCGTCAATCGCCAGATTGAATTGCTTCCCTGGCCGCCTCGCTCTCCGGATCTTTCGCCGATAGAAAACATGTGGTCCATGGTTGCTCTACGATTGACCCAGATTCCATCCCCAGCTGCCACAGCAGATCAACTTTGGCAACGTGTGGAAGCTGCTTGGTCTGCTGTACCCCAAGAACTCATCCAAAGTCTCTTTGAATCAATGCCGAGGCGTGTGGCAGCGGTGATCTCCAACAATGGTGGCTACTCTGGCTACTGATTTTGGCAGGAACCACACTTCACAGAAGTCTATAAATTTAATCATTTGATACTTGGTCAACATGTTATCTACAAAATAAATTTTGTTGTGATATCTCTTGTCTTTCTTGGTGTTGCAATTTGGGTGGTCAGCAGTGTATTTTCATTGGGGGTCGAGGGATTTCTTATTTAAAGAAAGGGGGTCGCGGTCTAATGAAGTTTGCGCACCACTGATATAAACAATGAAAAATTTATTATTTAATAAGAGAAGAATCATGGTATTTACAGAAAATTAGGTTTTCAAATGTGTTAATTTTTAAGTGTTTGGAGTTTTCTTTTCTTACTTTTAGATTCTGCCCTTTCTTTGCGTTTCTCATCTAATATATTATTTTTTAGTTTGCAAAAATTTTTCAAAATTATATTTGTTGAAGCCCAAATGATTTGTTTAGTGACCTGATCGCTTCCATGGTTTTGTGGACAACCATTTAATCTAAGCATATTTCTTTTGACGAAAGTGTGTTTAAAGTGTTATTGACTGCAAATAGACGTTGATTAATTATTTCAAAAATTCACATTTAAATTCTTTTAACAATTTTGATAAAATAATATAATTATGAATTATCGTGTAAATGATTTTATGATGTGGTTAACGCAATGATCCTCGATCTAGGTTCCTTATTAAAATATATTTTTCACTGAAATCTAAGGATTTGTTTATTGTCAATTTAGCTTCACAGAAAGAACAATTAATTTTATTTAAAACTGAAAACACACAATATCCAGAAATTTAAGTCAGAATTGGCAAAATATCTTGTACCTTTTCAAAATCAGTATCATTAACAGAAACAATTAAAGAGGTAAAAAAACTTTCTTTCAAATTATCATTTGATATATTTAAATCACTATAATCAATGGCCTGAAATTTTAATAATGGCATTAAATTTTGCATTCTTATTTTTGATTCATTTTCAAATAATTGGGCTATTGTAATGTTATAATTTGAACCAGAATATTGTCTATATTTACCAAACCTGTCTTCTAAAGGATCTGTTTGGAATTTGCCTGTCAACAAGTACTTAAAATTTAATTCCTCAACACAATACTGTGTTATATTTAACATTGCGTTTAATGTTTGGGTAATAGCTTCATGGGTTTCTTTACTTAGACGGCCAGTATCTATTTTAAATATTTTCCATGTATCTAACCACTCTATCATATTCTCGATAAATTGTATTTTAATGCCATCATTTGAAAAGGTTAATGGCTCCTGAAATTTGTTTCTCTTGTGAAATCCCTTAACAGGGCTTCTTACATTAAAAATGTCCCACCACTTTGCTATAATTTTAATGTAATTTGCTGTTCCCTCATAATTTTCCAAATTATGTTTTTTCCCAAGTATCATTAAACTTTCAGCAAGGTTTTCATTAAAAATTTCAATAGCCTTTTTGACATTTTGCCTTTCTAAGCTTGTGGGATATAAGCTTTTTATTGTTAAACTATATCCATACTTCACAAAATTGTGAGATTCTATTTCATACATTTTTTTAAGAGTTTTCATTGATGCTGTGCATATGTTATTTTTATCTGCAGGAGTATTATTATCATCAAACCATTTGGGATAATACATATTTTTTTCAAAATTTTTTTGATTCAGCCAATTATTTCTTATACATTTCAGCAAGTGAACAGAATCAGTCATAAAAAATAATGGCCTATTAGGATTAACAGGATGAGGGTACACATAATTATGAGTATTGTTTTTAGAAAAATATGACATGGCCTTTTTGTTTATCGAATTGTTATCACTAATTACACAGAAAACATTAAAACCTATATTTTCTAGCCCACACACAATTTTTACTATATATGCGTAAAGTGTGTTTGCATCTAAAGTATTAACTGGTAGGATATGTACAACATTTTTATAATTAGAGCAAGTACTTTGAATCATAAAAACATAAGCAGATTTTGCTGCAGCTTTACAGTCAAATGAAACTCCAATAACATTCCCACCCTTATAATCAAAAAAGGGCTTTAAATGAATTTCATCCATCAGTAAAATCACATGCTTTTCATAACCTTTTAAATATGCAGCTTTCTGTTTTATGTAATTTAAAAAATTATCATCAGTTTGTTCAGTCATTGGACTTAAATTATATTTTAAAATTAAACGTTTTATTGTGCTAGGGTGTGGGATTATAACATTACAACTACTACGCAAAAAATTATATGAATGGGGAGATATGGAATATAAAAGTGTGTAAAAAATTAAACTTTCAGAATTGTAAGCTCTTTGGTTGATATTTACATTCATTAACTCAATTTGTTCAATTAAAAATGTTAACATATGTTTTTTCTCATCAAAATCTTTTTTTATATTTGTCAGTATGTCAATAACAATACCTAACCTTAATTCCTTATTACCAACATTAGAAGAATTATCTGATTTTTTCAACAGATCTAATATATCAAATATTGCTTTTAAATCAGAAACAATACAAGGAAAGTTATACTAACCTTTGTTCAACTTTGTATTTTTATAAAACACTGATACAGATAAATCCTTATCAACACAAACAGAATAAGTTATTTGCGGATTTGGCAACTCAATATGTGTCTCTCTTGAGGGGGTGTTGATACGGCCGGAGGCTGTGAAAAATCCTGCCATTCCTATGACTCAACTTCTTACAAACCTGAAGTTCTTGGTATATGGAGACACCGCCGATATGGCTCTTTTCTGAGTTCCTGGGCCAAAGGCTGTAACTCCAGCGATGCCTGTGATTAATTTGAATAAGGGTGCTCGTTAAATTGGTCAGTAGAGATTTTTAAGATAAAATTACTTTACAATGGATTTTTTTGTTGAGTCGAGAGCAGTTAAATTTAAATAAACAATTGACTAGGAGTAGTTAGTTAAAAGTTAGAAAAACATTAAAAGCTTGACAACACAGAAAAAAATTAATTAAATCTAAATTTTTTTCATTTCTATATTATTTATATATTTTTTGTTTTTAATTAAATAAAAAGGCGTACACACAAAATAAAAAGAAGAAGAAAAAAAAAGAAAACGATTTTCAACACTATGGCATCGTGAAACGTTGTGTGGCAGCGAGAAATCCAGTCCAGAGTGCAAATATGTGTAGTGGCTAATGGAGAGCATTTTCAGTAACTTAAATAAATGATCCCGAAGATAGGGAAGTGTCTCAATTTCTTTCTTCCATTCTTTATGACATGAAAATTTTCGAAATCGTGACCAAACAAATGTTCATTTTCTACAGTCTGTTTTAAGTATTAATATGCGCAAGGTGTCTTTTCCAACTAAATCGATTATGAACAACTTTGCAATTGACTTTTTTCTGGTACCGTTTTTGAGATAAATACGCTAATTCCAAAATTTGCCGATAGATGGCGTTGCAAGTTATCTCACCGAGTAGCGCATAGCCTTTTTACTATACCTAGACACCAATTTTATGGCCTAAGCTGTCACCGTTTAGAAGTTAAGGGGGATGTAACGGATATAGGTGGGAACCCTGTATATTTAAAAAAAAAGTTTAATATCGAGCTCTTGGAACAGAAGTATCTCGTTTTAGTTTGATTGATGTTTCTTAGGTAAGTATGTCTGAAATCAGAAGCAACTTACTTTTACTTAAAGCAAAGACCGAAAGCAATGCCTCATAACTTGTTAAAACAACTTATAGTTGATTCTATTTCTTTTGTTACTATTCTTCCAGAAGATGAGACCAGGGCCTTTTTATTGCACGGGCAAATCGGGACTTTGCCCAGGGCCCCAAAACTGTCCTTTTTAATGGGCAAAATATCTTTAACAATGTTTCTCAACACTAAAATAGATAGGGTGCCAGATAAGTGAAAGTTTTTAATTTTGCTTTCTGCTTTAGGAAAAATGTTAAACTATCAGGTTGTATCAGGTGTACAGCAGAATGTGAAAGGTGTTTTCAATTTGATGTGAAACATTTTATGAATGCTTCATCTTAGCCATACACTGTAATAGCAAATATAGGACTCGCATGCAGGGTTGTTTGGTTTAAATTGTTATTTGAATTAAAATTTAAATCAAACGATTTTTTTTTTTAATCCTGATTTTTAACAACTTTTCCTCACACGCTTGGTGTATGCACAATAGTATAGTTCATGGATAGTTCTTATTTTTATAAATGTTCGTAAAGGGGCCCCCCAAAACAGCATCTGCCCAGGGGCCTCCAGCGTTCATAATCGGGCCCTGGATGAGACATTAATATTTTTTCAGAGTTCACGAAAAGAAGAATTTCTTGACAGTTTTTCTGCAACATTGTACAATACAGATTCATTTTCAAAGTAAATAATAGAAAAAAAACGTAGTTTTAAAAATTTTATTACCTTTCCAACAGACATCCACCCCGTAAACACGCAGAAATGCCCAAAATCTCAACTGAAATAAAAATCTGTTTTACGAACATCAACTGCTACTAATTTATTCTGAAATAATTGTTAAAAGCTCGAGATGAAACACTGATTATAGGGAACCTGCTTTATAAATCCTATGAATCGACCAAGTGAAAAAATAAATTCCTTTCACGTCATTGAGGCGCGATGTTTATATTTTTTGCTATACGGATTTGCGATATCAAACGTAATGATGACGTCATGTCGGCAAAAATGTTAGTTGATCGATCGGTAGAAGAGATCTTACCAACCTGTAAGGAATGAATCAGTCGTTTATAAAGTATAGCGAACAGAATTAGAAATTCAAAAGACGTGTTAAGGTAAGCCAACTGTGGTTTCCAAATAAGTTATAGAAATGACAAAACAAATTTATTTTACACGATCGATCCAATAGTACTGATTATATGTTACTGAAATCACTAGTTTTCCACAGTAACGCGAAAAACGGTAAGAATTAACGAAAAGATTGAGATTAAAACAGGGATCCATTATGCAGGTTAATTCAGTCCTATCAACATAATTACTTTTCTGAAGCGTAACTTACAGACTTAAATCCTTCAAGATTCAACTTAAGTATTCTGTCGATAGCGAAATTTCGTTTGTTTCTGTAACTGTCACAGGAATATTATGAGATGCACAATTTAATTTTAAAACTTGCGAGGAAACGACTAAAAAGCTGAAATGACAAGAATACCTTTTAAATTATTGAGTTTTCAAAAAATCAATGAAAAAACAAACAAACATTTATTTTTTAAATATCTTTATTTTTTCAAAATGTTATGTACATTATTTCAAAAGACTAGATAATCAAACTGTAGACCAAAATGAGAGAAACGGAATTCTCTGACTAATAATTTGCAAAGCTTTGACATCAACACACAACTCTAACACAAGTGATGCATGCAACATATGCAGTACGAATAATGCGTTTGTGGAATGTCTCAGTCATGACTGTCTACAAAAAATGGCTTTGAATAAGAGGGGTTCTCAAGATGGTATATTTAGTTTGTTTATTTCACAAACTGCAGTAAAAAAGTTTCGCATACTGTATGACACATAAGTAGTTACTGAGATTATTACATAAATAGATCCGAAAACTTTTATTTTCAACAAATGAAATAAATCTGAAACACTATCAGTCTTTTGGCATGCATCTTCTTTCCTTCTCAGCACAACTGCTATGTCAATCCCTTGAAAAGTTTGTTAATAACACACCTTTAATCTTGATATAAAAGGCAGATAGATTATGATGTACAAACAATGACAGTGAGATAGAGTTGCCACTGAAAATGTACCACTTTGACGCAATTACTCATTCCTTAGTATTCTAAGAAGGTGACTGACTTCTTGAGAACCCCTCATGTATACAAGCTATTACAGAATCACAAAAATAGGATGAAAATGTGATAAAAATATACTTCAGGCAACATGGCCTTTTCCTTACAAAAATATAAGATAACCAACAAAACATCATTTTAAGAGCATGTGTGTATGTATTCATACAAAAGATGATAGTAAAAAAGAACATTCTGAGCATATAAAAAGCAGAAAGATGCAGATGGGCAGTGTACAGCTTCAGGCAATAATGGTTTGAGGAACATGTCCTACTTTGAATAGTTGGACTGCCTATTGATGAAATTTTTTACTTTTCATGTACAAGCATTTTGGTTTTCAAAACCTTGAAGAGAGAGGTTTTCCAGTATAAATACAATTGAACATACTTCAACCAAGCAAACAAACAAGAAACCCTACTTCTTTCCAAAAATTATTTTTAATTATATATATAGTTAATATAGTTAACTTATAGTTATACATAGTGAACGGTAAAAGCAGCAATCTACAAGTGTTTCTTGCAGGGTACCGCATCCTGCTTTCATAAGTGCAGCCCTTAGCTTTCATTTTAGACATTTTTTGCATTTTAATGGTGTTATTAAAAAACCTTTTTTTTCCCACTCTTGATGATATTTTTTTGTAAGACATCTCTCTATATGAAAGACTAACACTGCTTCTCGCCTTTAAGACTATGTAGTTATATGAGAAAAATATCCAGATAGGAGTTATTTGTAGGTTTTTGTCTATGGGTGCTAATATTGCCTGCATTTGCCATGACCATCAATAAGTCGCAAAGAACAAACATTAGAAAAAGTTGGCATACATTTACTTGATATTGTTTTCTTGTCAATATCAACTTTATATGGCAGTGTCCAGAGTACGGCAATCTGCCGACATAAAAATCAAAATTACTGGTGGCATGGATCAGGGGAAATTAACTGGTAAAAGATTCCAAGATTTATGTAGAAAATATGTGTATTTGTTAATGGTATATGTGTGTGTTTCTATAGATTTATATAGAAAATATGCGGTATATACAGGAATATTTGTGTAACAGGAATTGCATAGTTTGTTTTTTTAGCTGGTCAGTGATCCCACATTTGTGGGTCAAATGGTGTTATTTAACCATGACCAAAAAAGGGTCAAAGATGCTCTTATTTTTTCCAGTCATTTTGACAAGATTTTAACTAGTGTAATGTAATGTACAAGAAAACAGTCCTATCGGGGGGGATGGGAGTAGAATTAGACCAGATGTAATGAAATGCAATCGCTCATGCTAATTAAAAGTAATGCAGAGCTCAGATGAATCCAACCAACCTTTCCTTCTGAAAAACATTAAAAACTATTTATGATTAAAAATGAAAACACTACTCATGTGATTGGTCAAGGAAAGGATTATTTCTTTCCCCAAAATGATATTCTTTAAAAAGAGATGCTGAACTGTTAAAGATGAAGCCTAACTATTAAAGAAACACGGCCAAAAAGAAAGTCCCTATAGCATACAAGAATAATATATTACAGAAATACAATTAATATGGTCTGAAATAATAAGTGAAAAAAATTAAACCAAAAGTAATAATTTTTGGAAAGGTAAAAGAAATGCCGAAGGAGTATTAAAAAAAATAAAAATAAATCTCTCCAAAGATTTATTACATTCAAATAAAACAAGCAATACCTACACACACACACATACCATTTTATCAATGTACTAAAAAAGGTAATTTTTAAGCTGAGGCAATAATTTAGATAATTTTGAAATAAAATTTTAAATGCTACTAAAGAAAAAAAATTTATTAATGATTTGTTCAAAGCAGTTCAAGTGCATTTATACAGATTGCATAGATTTTTCCAGGGTGCATATATTTCTAACTATTTTAATCTATTAATATACCCACCAACTAAAATCCTTAAACAGAAGAGAGAACTATTCTAGAGAGCAATTCACATTATCAAAACACACAAAGGAAACAAAACGAAAACATGCTATAAGAAAAATAAAGTTTTAAAGACCAATAAAAAAATAGGTGATAATATTCAATTCACAAAATGTTTTCTTCAAACCTCGTATTTCATCATCTTTAAAAAAATAAAAAAGACAACATAAAATAAACAGCAAAGTGGAATGAAAGGTGTTCATATTAGATAACAGAGTTACCTTTCTAGGTCATATATGAATAACATGTTGAAAGAGGTTTGATCTCATCTATTACTATAAACTTTACACATTCATCATTCCATACACTGAATGCAGTTATTTTTTTCTGAAATACTCAAGGACAAATTTTTTCAAAGTTTGAGAGAGCGTTTTAAAAGTTATTGCAAGATGGTTTTTAGCAGTCATAAACATTCTATTAATTTACTACAGTAAATAGTCAGATGAGCAGTATTCATTCAAAAACACCGCATTTATATATATATAGTTTATTTCATTTTTTAAAGCTGAGTTAGACAAAAATCCATTACTGTACAGCTATCATTATTCATACAAGATAAATATGTTAGAGAAGATATAAAATAAGGAATTTATAATAAAGTCATAACAAAAAGGCTCTTATCAAAAAGATATATTCTTATGTCTTCTTTGAAATTTATAACTTCATACATGTCTAGTGTTTTCCCCTGTTTTAATCTATGAACACCTCAATTAAAAGATTTAACTAAATGAAAAACATTATAAATTTTTCCACATTACATACATAGCTTGATAAGCTAACAATTATTGCTCTTGTTAGTCATATGAACATTATAGTAAAAATTTTATATTACACAAAATAACAATTATGAAAACACAAAAATAAAAAAAAATGTGATTACATTATATTGATTTATATTAAAATATTTCAAAACTGAGTTGGACTACACAGTTCGGATTCATATATTTTATGAAGTTCAACTTAAAATAGAAATACATATATTATATATACAAAACTTATAGTAAAAAATCAATACTTCATATCTGTTTCTTTCAGGTAAATACAAAATTCAATTATAATATTTTGTAAGCACTCCAGATAACTTCAAGTAATTAATAATAATAAGAGAAGTTTTAACAAGAAGAGACTCTATAGGACATTTAGACATTTCTAAGAACTTTTTAAAAATTTGAGCAGCATCAGACTAGAACATGAGACCTTTGGAAGATTGTGAGTTTAAGGGATTAGAATTCATCTTTTCCTCAAAATATCCACATGTCAGGCAGTACTTCACATGATAATATGATGTACAATAATTTTTAAGAGATCCTATGGTAAATGTAGAGTTTTAATATGACTATCAATAAATCAGAATAATTATCTGAACTGCAAAAATAAAAGTACAACTTAACTTCCTTGCAACATTTCTATGTATAGCAGGAATTATACTGCAAGATATATTAACTTTTGACAATAAATATAGTGGCAATTCTCAACCTTTTTATGCGTAGGCCCCTCTTTTGGATGACCTTCAGATCCCCCCCCCCCCCTGACCAAAAAAGCATACATGATGCTGGTAAAATACATTCTATACATATTGTTTGCTACCCATCAATTATCTTCCAAGGGGTGTGCACCCCTCAAGTTGAGAACCACTGAAATAATGGAATGTTATTAAAAAAAGAAATATACACCATTTTTCAAATCAAACTTAATGACATCTGGTTCTTAGTGGCATTTTACTCACAAATGACTCATGAGATAAATACATTTACTAAGACAGTCTAAGAAAAACAAAAGCTTACAGGTTCTTCAAATTATAACAATATTACAGCATGGGAATTTAACCTCAGCGATATCAGTCAAACACATATTGGTTCATATTTTACTCTCTCGTCAGGAAATAATTCTGTTGATGAAAATTCGAAAAACATAATCCATAAAACACTTAAAAGGCTAAATATTTTAGATTTTCATGTTATTATTTACAAGTTTTTTTAACCTTTAGCTTATGGGGCCCATTTTCCTCTTTAGAACGGGAAATTCCATACCCCCTTTGTAAGCACGACCATAAAGGGGGTTACATATGTATGTGTGTGTGTGTGTATATATATATATATACATACACACACAGTGGAACTCTATCGATCATTCTAAGAATCATCGTTTTCCAGTATGTGTCGTTTATTTCACCCAGTCCCGACGATCATATTGCTTTGTTATGTTCCCGCATTTATCATTATCCCACCTATATCGTTCAGTTCAGTCGGTCACTTGCAAAATGATAGATTGAGATTCCACTGTGTGTGTGTGTATATATATATATATATATTCATATTCATTCTTGGGCACATATTTTCTTGATACATGCTATACCACCCCGTAAGGAAAAGGTTAACAGAAGTTTTACAAACTGAACATACAAATGTTTCACTATCTAGTCATAAAATTATGGATTAAATAAAATTTACAATTGTTGAAGTAAGAGCTATACAAACATAGTTGCAACTGCTAAGTCATAGAACTTTTAGGTGATAACAAAATGTTGAATAAAATAAGTCTTAAAAATAAATTTCATTTAAGACAAAAACCCACATCCCACTGATTTTCATAACTTTTAGATTTACAGGAAATACAGAATGAAATTCTAAATTTTTACCTATAACATATACTTTACAATCAAAATTACAAATGATTAAAACAGACAAAATTTGTTCCTATATGGGATAAAACAAGTCCTAATACATACTTTGAATTTATACTATGTGACATCTTGCATAAAAGATATTACTGATACTGAATAAGAATTATATAAGATTATCTAAAATAATTACTTTTAGCCACAGTGCAGACGATGAAAACCAATACTATTTTGCATACAGTCGATTCTGGTTAATCGGACCACATCGGGACATGATCATTTTGGTCCTAATAACCGGCTGGTCTGATTAAATGAGCATGCTTTATGTTACAAGATGGGATTCAGTCTGAATAAGCGACTGGTCAAATTAACCGGAATCGACTGTATTCAGAAATTATATTCGATGTGAAAAAATAAAGGATCCATCAAATTTGACTAGTCAATAAAAAAAAAAAATACCAAAAATATAATCTGACCAGATAAACAAAAACATCGACAAGGATGTTAATGGAAGGAATCCTGAAAACAAACACTTTATTCAGTCTATGAAGAACAGTTCATGATTCAAAATATTTTTAGGGGTAAAATTTCATTTATCTAAAAACTAAAATACAGATTTTTATACTTAAACAAAGTAATTACTCTCTCCTTTTAAGTGTGAAGCATTTCCCATTTATAGTATTGTGCGCTTCCTGATTAATAAAATTCTAAATGATATTTTTTACAAGTTTCAATGCAAGTCGATTTCAACCATCACGAAGTTGAATTATTCCTTGCTAGACTGAAAAAAAAAGTCAACATGCAAACTGATGCTTATAACAATATCCGACACCAAATAAAAAGGTATCTCTGAAGAAACAAGAACACTTATGAAACTGAATTACTTTCTTAATTATATTTTGTATTTATTTCAATAATTGATACCGATAATTTATACAATTTCTATATCATATTTAATAATTAGTTATATTTTAAAATCTTAAAAAATTGTGTGAAAGCACAATTATTCCCTCCATTAGCCGTAAAGAACAATCACTGATCTTGCATTGCAAATAGTCTTTCATGAACTTTGATATCACCAGTTTGCTTACTGAAAGCACAGATCATTCATCACTATATAACAAAACAATATTCTGTTAAAATCACTAAATTAAAACTAAAATTTGCTCACCCATAACAAAAGAGATAAATATCAACACATAAAATAAACAGGCCATTTTATAACAGATTTTATACTAAACAGATGACATAGATATATAATACTGTGATTAATACTGCATAAATGCCTTATAATAATCATACTATAACATTACCTTTACAAACAACACACAGGTGAAATTATATAAGGTTTTACTAAAAGTTTCTAACAAAATTCAAGAAATTGGGTTTTGTAAACTTAAAATGGCTTTCTAAAAACAAATCAATCAATTTAAATATAATTAGAAATAATAAACAAAACAAAGCAATAAAATCTTGAATAGGGTAAAGTTATAGACAACGGCACAACAAATACCATTCTTAGACCAAATATTGTGCAGAAAAAAAATGCCCCTTTGGCAGGTCATTTGTTTTGGTCCTCTGAATAATTGTTAAGCCATATTTTCATACATGATACCTAATAACATTTTTAATGGAATGTAGAAGTCAAGATAATAACATCAACAAATATTTAATGCCACAACACTGACACACCAGACTAAACTGCATACAGTACTCTCTCTAAGACAGTAGGATTCCAAAACTTTAAAATTTATAATGGAAGTTAATTAACACTCTTGACTTAACTATGTCTGGCAAAGGGGAAAAATATATAAACCAGATAGTAAAAAAAAAAAACTTCTTTATTTACAATGCATAGATATTTAATCCATATTTTGCTGAAAGCTAAATAAAGTTGATCTAAAAATTAAAGGAAACAAAAAATCCTTTTAAGATTTTGCGGTCACACAGCCAATTAGATAAATAAAAATTTGTAAACTAAAAATAAGTATATAGTACATAAAATAGTGTGTAAGAAAATATTAGTAAAAAAGTACACTCATTTCTATTTACTGCACAAATTTAGGAACCTTATATACGAAATTAGAACTAAAAAGATATGTCAATTTTTCATTTTATATAAATGCATTTTGGGGGCATCAAAAATGTAAAGAACTAGTAAATATTTTTAAAAAAAGTATAAGTTGAAAAATTTCCTTATACAAATGCTTAAAAAATTATCAGTGTTTATAAATTGTGCAAAAAACTTGAAATGGACAATTGGCGAAATGATACAATTTCTGTGGCATAAGGTTTCCCAGATTGTGGCAGAATTCAAAAAGATATCCCCCCCCCCTTTTAAAAAGTCAATTATTAAGGCAACATTTTGGAAATTATTGAGTGGACCTTCAGTTTTTAATTGTCATGATTAGTTTGTGATTTAGAGTTTTGGAATCCAGCCTTAAGAGATGTCAAATGACTTCTATCTCTAAGATTTAATATTATATAATTTGCTCATGATAAATTCTTATACAAAAAAAATTCTGCTTCACGTGCTCAATCTTTGTATAATTTTCAGCATAATAATAAAGTTATGCTATCAGTATGTTAATTTACATTGATAAAAACTAAGGTATTAAAAACCTTCAACAACTTTTAGAAAACCTTTTCAACAACTTTTCCTTCACCGGTATTATAGACATTTACACAAAGCTTAAATATTAGTGCAACAGTTTTAACAATTTTAAGCCAAAAAAAAAAAGAAGAGTGTGTACATGAATACAAACAAAACTACTAGAAAGCAAGAGAATTACAAAGATGAAAATTTTCTTTAAGTATATATAAAGATATATACATATAAAATGCTAATCTTCTAAATTTGGAAAGTTTTTAAATGCAACAGTTCATGAACTGACTTTATTTTAATAGCATATATAAAAAGACTATAATATTTTCTATAAGAATAGACAAAGCAAAAATAAATGCAACTCCATTTTAACTTTGGAAGGTATATGATGCTGTAAATTCAGAAACAGGTCTATTTATGAATTTTTTTTTTTTTTTTTAAGCACTGATAAAAGACTATGGAGATATAAGCAAATAAAACCAAATATACACAGCAATTTCAAAAGTTTAAAAACTAAATAATGCACTTGAAATTTGAATTTTCTTGAATAAAACAATAGATTTTACAAAATAATGGAATCCAATAATTTTAAATAAAATCCCAGAACACAGTTTTATAAAATTTTTCTCTTATCATTTTAAATTTGAACATAGTATACATTATAATACAAATATTAAAGCAGAGATAAGAGATAATCAATCGTGCATAAGAATTATAGAAACATAAGTTCTATTAAGGCAACATTATTTCATTTAAAATTTTTTTTTTAAACTAAAAGTAGATAAAAAGATGATAGTTTTAATCAATGATTAAATGAAAAGCTAAGTCAGCAGAAAATTATTACAAGAAAAACCTTTTATGTCAGCAGAAATATAATTTTTGATTTAAACAGAAGACTATTTCTAGTAGTCAACACAGATTTGAAAAAGGAGGTATGTCTGTTCCATATAAATATACATTCACATAAATACTATAAAATATAAAAAATTAGATATGAATGTTTTAAAAATATACTTATTAAAAAAATTATTTTAATAAGCAAAGACAGTCATTGCAGAAAAAAAAAAATAGAATTTTAGTTTGAATAAGTTCTTGCAGAACTATGTCCAAAGCAATCCACTTGTAACAAAAGAAATTTAACCTACATAAATGTAGACTATCTCTACAGGTGGAGCTAACAGAAGACTAAGACTCTTCAGTAAAATGCTTCTCAAACTAATAAGCTCCTTATGTGACGAGGTGTTGCTTCATCATTTAAATGCTTAGTTGTATACCTAGAAACAAAAAGAAATGTGACTTAATAAAACTCATAGAAGTCATAATACAATCTATACTTATATATAAAGAGAGAGCGATTTTGTACGTGGAGGGTAATCTCCAGAACCACTGCACCTATTTGAAAAATTCTTTCACTGTTTGAAAGGTACATTATTCCAGATGGACATAGGCTATATATTATGTATACATACAACGCACAGACCAAACTGCTGGACCTAAAGGACTGAAATTTTGCATGGCGATTCTTCTTATAGTGTAGGGATGCACTAAGAAAGATGTTTGAAAAATTCTTCTTAGATTTTTTAAAATTAAATTTTTAAGCTGTTTTAGTAAAGTTTGTATTTAAAATAATAATTTGAGGGTTATTAAATTTATATCACGAAAAAGATCATAAAAATTCCTTTAAAATGAAATCTTTTTCGAATCTTTACCTCCATTTTCTGATTTTAGGTGAATTTTAAAGATTAATTTTTAGAATTTAATTTATTAAATGCTGATGACGTGATTTCTTTTTCTGGAACTTTAAATAAATTTATCGTCATGAGCATAACAACTAAGTAGACAAAAAATAAATGGTTTTTCTTGCTAATGTGGCAGACGATTGGACATTATCCAAAAAAATATTAAAATTCAGTAAAAGATATGTTCCTCAAATTGTGCTATATTAACTATACTATATTCATTAGTATGTCCTATTAGATTTAATATGAATATTTTCTTCTACATTATTTTGTCTATAAAAATATCCCTTACGATTATTTTATAAGAATTTTTTTTACATAAATTATATACATTGATCGTCGTATTTATTACAAATGTATATATATATTTATTTATTTATTTTAGACATTAATTGCATACATTGACCGTTGTATTTAATTTGAATGTACTCCGTAGTGAAGTGAGGGTTTTCAGCTAGTGTATATATATATATACACAGTAGAACCTCATTTATCTGGACTAACTAGGACCATAGGCAATGAATGCAGATAATCGAAAATCCGGATAATCCAGGTAATAAGCAAAATAAAATCCTTCACTACGCAGATTTACCGTTTTTTTATGGTAAAAAATTATGTTTTGTAATAAAATTAAATAGTATTGTTTACAAGACATTAAAAAAAATAAAAATAACTTTTCATATCATTTCTGAACAAAGAATGGGTCCATTGTTTTCTCTTTCAAACACTTGTTGCATTTAAATGAAGCATGGTCAAACAAACGCTTTATCATTAATAGTTCAGTTGGAACGGTGTCAGGTTGTAGCTCCAAGTACAATTATCATGTGTTAGTTCTTCATAATAAAGTCTGTTTTCATTTATTTCCACCATTTCTTTATAACTGAACCCATATAAACAAGGTAAAAATAACTATGTTCTAGGGAGTGAACGGATTAATTCTTCATCTTTTAATTTATATGGGAAAATCTGCTTTGGTTTACGAACATTTCGGTTTGCGAACAAAGTCCCGGAATGAATTAAGTTCGTAAACCAAGGTACCACTGTATATAAAACAGTTTCGTAACTGACTGGCTGACTGACAGACAACATACAGACCAAATCCCTGGACCTAAAGGGCTGAAATTTTGCATGGCGATTCTTCTTATAGTGTACGAGTACACAAAGATAGATTTTTGAAAAATTCTTCTTAGATTTTTAAAATTAAATTTTTAAGCTGTTTTTGTAACATTTTTAAAGTCTGCATTTAAAATAATAATCTGGGGGTTATAAAATTGATATCATGAGAAAGATCATAAAAATTCCTTTAAATGATATCTTTTTTGAATCTTTACCTCCATTTTCTGATTTTTGGTAAATTTTTAAAGATTAATTTTTAGAATTTAATTTATTAAATGCTGATCAAGTGGTTTCTTATCTTTTTGTGATACTTTAAATTAATTTTGTGTCACATGCATACCAACGAAATAAATTGACAAAAAATATTAATATAGAGTAAAAGATAAAATTTAACGACTTGACTAATTGAGATGGAAGTTTTTTAAGAATTTAATTCAAATTAGTATGTTTTATGTAAATTAAACATACAAATTAATTGCATACATTGACAGCTGTATTTAATTTGAATATTTTCTTCTACATTATTTTGTCTATAAAAATATCTGTTATGATTTAAAAAATTTTTTTTCATTAACTGTATACACTGACCGTTGTATTTATTATAAATATTTTTTTGGCATTAATTGCATACATTGACCATTGTATTTAATTTGAATGTGCTACATAGCGAAGCTCAGGTATTCAGCTAGTTGTATATATAAATGAATACATACATACTCTTTTTCTACTTTTTATATGCACTATACAGAAAAAAAGCATCACAATGTCAAACAGATTATTTGCAACTGATTTACAATTATTACTCATATTTTATTCAGTGATGTTTAAACTCTCCCTTCACTTTGATAATCAAAAATATGATAAGACAATAAAATTAGGGTGTAGAAAGTAATGGATACTGAATCTCTACAATTAAATAAGGAATCAAAGTCATATATTTAAATCATTACTTTTACAACCATAGCATTTCTTGTATCACAAAACAGTGCCCAACAACATTAAAACATTCTTATGTTTCAAAATTCAAATTATATTTATTTTAAATATTTCCATTATTTTACATACATAAATAACAACTACGATGGATGTAATGGGCATATGAGAAATAAAACATACTTCAAAGCGTTCAAAAGACCTTCAACTACATTAGTAGGTTGATCCTTCAGTACTTTTATACACCCTTTTACCTGCATCAAAGTAAATAAAGTAAAATTTATTCATAGCTGTATATTCACACTCATACATATAAATGTAAAAACATTAAAAAATAAAAATTATCAACACATGCTTTGTTTTATAATTTTTTAATGTATCTCCAAACTGCAAATTTTGTTTTATAATTTTTTAATGTATCTCCAAACTGCAAATTTGTAGGAATCATACCACATTTTAATAGCATTTTCATCATACTACTACTGATTATAACATGACAACAACAAATTTCTATTTGCAATTATATGTCACAAAACTTTTTAAAAAGCAACAAATCCAAGAAAATCTAAGTATTTATTAATGATTTTAGCTAAATAAAAACTCCGTAGTCTTAGAAATATACCTCTAGATCTTACAGGTTTGGCTAAAAGATGACTGTCAGGGTCACTAATAACATGACTTGTGATTAGTCAGGTGTAGGGATACGTAATTTTTGTATTTACAAAAGAGATGTGAATAAATGCAAAATTTGCCAATATGAGTGAATAAATGCCAAAATTATTTTTTTACTACTGATCGGCAAAAACTCGCTGATAAACAGTTTTTTTGGCAGAATTAGTTAATAATAGTAGACATTTATTAACATAATTGCATAACTAAGACCATCTATGGTCCTTAACTGAGAAATGTCACTCTCCTTCGAATTTGCTCCAAATTTCACCTGGACAGTTTTCCATACCGGAGTCAAACCTAAAAATCTAACTGTAAAAATCAACCATCAAGTTTTGTGGAACATTTTAGTAAATTTTAGAATGTCTCTTGAGCACCAAAGTACAAGGTATTTCAGCTACTTACAGGGTCAACCAAGAGACTCCAGTTGATGTTATACAAATTTTAATTGCAACGAAATGCTGCTATCTTAACTTTGCAAAGGCAGCTATACAAAGCCTCTATAGTCCCATTAACAGCGTAGGTGCTGATATATTTTAGTATGTACAACACAGTAATTATTTACAGAAGGCAAAGACTTATAGAATATAATGTGGAGACTACTACAATGTTAACTTTTAACTAAGAATTTTAATACTTACCTACCCAAGGAAGTAAAATTGTGATTTTTTTAATAAATACGAAAATTTTGAATTTATATATATATATTTTTAATAAATGCAAAATTCTATGTATTGCATTTTTTTGTTGCAAAATTTTAATATTTTTTATGCAAAATTTACATATCCCTAGTCATGTGATTAGTGAATATTCCCTTTTCAGTTTGAAAAATAGGCATTATTAGACACTTTTTAGAAGATTTAAAGAAAAAACTAAGCATCTCCTTTTACATACACACACATAAGTACTTATATCCTATATTACCTTGACTAGTTTTTATGAAAGCAATATACAACTCTATCATAGATCAAACACCTGAATATTGTGTTATATCAAATAACTGAGTAAATGAGTTCTATGCATCAAGAACACACAAAAAAAATCGATTACTTTTAACTTGAATTCAGAATACCTGCCAAACAATGAAAGCATAAAAACAATCATAGTAATTTTATAAGTAGAAAATTATTCAAATAAACATGAATTTATTTAAAAAGCAAATCAATAAAACTTTGATGTTTTACAGATCATATTTAATAAACCATTTATTTCCAATAATAAATAGTAAAAAAAAGTAGTTTGCAATACTCCAATACATTTTTACTGATTTATTCAGATTCCTGCAGATACTTGAAGTCTATGACTGTTATATTTCTTCTACTAACCATTTTTTAACATGTAAAGTTTCTTTACACACTTAAATTTAGAAATTTAATAAAATTCATTCATTTCAAATTAAATTTCTCTTTTCCTATTTTTTTTAATTTTTGAAATAGAACAATTAGATATTTTGTTTATTTGTATAATAAACATTAATATAAAGTACTATTATGAAAAAATTATAATTCATACACAAGATGGCCAAAAATAGACCCCAAAAAAAAAAGTTTCTACAGAGGATTGAACTGAGGATGAAGCAAAGATAGATGATTTATTTGTATAATAAACATTAATACAAAGTACTATTATGAAAAAATTATAATTTACACACAAGATGGCCAAAAATAGAAGGCAAAAAATTGCTATAGAGGATCGAACTGAGGATGAAGCAAGGATAGATGTTTTGTTTATTTGTATAATAAACATTAATACAAAGTACTATTATGAAAAAGTTATAATTCACATACAAGATGGCCAAAAATAGAAGAAAAAAAATTGATACAGAGGATCGAACTGAGGATGAAGCAAGGATAGGGGCAGCCCTCATAGACCTGGATCCTTTGTGTACATTACGGTGTAAAAAATGGACCTCTGCCCCATGGAATGTTTTTTCTGGCTATATGTTAGTTGTGACTGGAACACACCACATTCATTGCAACTTGTTTAATCACAGACATAAACATCTCTTTAACAATAAGACTGCTGCAGGAAAAAATAAGTTCAGGAAAAATAAAGTACTTAAAATTGCTTTTAACACATTATTGTCCAGTACCAAGTAAAATTGGGTGTTTTTACATGCAAATGTTGAAGATAATTTAGGATAGAGGAAAGTCATATTAGAGAAAGTTGTGATCGACTGAACATTGCTTTACTTGAAAACTACCTTTACTATGACCTGAATGAGTTTCAGGCAAATCCTCACATTTTATCATTTAAACTGTGAATCTCAGACCCCCATCTAAAGAAAACAGATTTCTGAACTAAAACTAAACTAAACTCATGGCACAACAGTCTGAATGTAGACCAAGGCCGGTGGTGCCCATCTCCACTTTCTTGACTGTGGGCTTGGGGTGCCATACAGCATATGCCTCAGTCAGGTGGTCAACCTGATGGGGGATCCCCAAAGTTAGTTCCCAAGCATGCTTGGTCCACATTTTATTGACCCACTCAAGGTTGAGTCGACCATACCCAGGATCGAACCTTGGACCTGTGGTGTGGCAGCTTGAAGCTTATAACCACTATACCACCAGATGTCTGAAAACAAATTTCAGGAAATAAAAACACAGTAATTTATTCCAAATATCAGCCTTTGCCAGTGACTTGTATATATATTTAAATAAAATTGCCAATCAACAATGTGTTAAGAATCTACACACCCTTAGAAGTTTACGGACACAAAACCACACCAATATTTCCTTTATCACATAGTGACCAATTTCAGAATGGTCCCTACCCAAAGCCAAGTTTCAAAAAGAAAGATTAGATTTCTTTTTATTGGTAAAATGTGAATGACTGATAACAAAGATTAAAACAAAATTAAATTGTACACATGCATAAAGAGCTTAGTGTACAGAAAAATAATTGTTTGGACAAATAAGAGAAATCCATCTAAAAGTACAAAAAATGGAATAAAAATTATAGTTTTAAAAAGTATGAAAGATTAGAAAAGTAGGAATCCAGTTTTAAATAAGCTTATCCCTCTCCACACACAAAACTGCTCAATTCTTCACAAAATTATAACATGAATATATGTTAAACAAATATTCATTTGGCAACAGTTTCAAATATTACATCTAACATGTACACATGTAGCTATATTTAATTACGTTACGGTGAAATGGATATGAAAAAAAGAAAAAGAAAAAAGAGAGTAGTAGTTGAAGCCCTTAGTATTACAAGAATCATAGGCTTTTAAGACAAAACTAAATTTCACCCTAAGTAAAAGGAAGTAATACTAGAGGGCAAGGATACTTAAAATAAGAACTATTTGAATGTGAAAATAAAAACTATTCAAAATATTTATAATTTCCCTTTCATTCACAACTAGATTCAAATACAGTCAAATCCGGTTAATTGAACCAGCCACTTATTTGGACCAAATCCTAAAGAACCGAAACAAATTCTATTGCATAAGCCTAATAGGGTATGTTCGCATAATCGGACCAGCCAGTTATTAGGACCAAAATGATCACGTCCTGATGTGGTCCGATTAACCAGAATCAACTGTATGTGGACTCAAAAGATGAATGATATTTTAATGTGAATATTTTGCTACAATCTACTAGTCAAATTTATACTAAGTAACAAATACAGTAAAAACTAAACTCATGGCACAACAGTCCACAATGGACTAAGGCCGGCGGTGCCCATCTCCGCTTTCTTGACCATGGGCTTGGGGTGCCATACAGCATATGTCTCAGTCAGGTGGTTAACCGATGTGGGACCTCCAGAGTTCAGTTCCCAAGCAAGCTTGGTCCTCGTTTATCGACCCACTCAAGGGATGAAAGGCTGAGTTGACCTTGCCCAGTCGCGGGATTGTAACCTGGACCTGTGGTGTGGCAGCTTGAAGCTTTTAACCACTGCCACCGGGTGCCAACAAAAACAGTAATATCAGCTAAATTTTTCTATAATAATGAACTTCCCATGATACTATAAAAAATTAATCGTAAAAACTTTTTCTTCACAAACATCCTCTACTGTCTTAATGATTTAGGAAAAGTTTAAAGATAATACACTAATATAATATAATCAAAACTAGAACTTAGAAATTTTTCTTAAAAATTCATATATACAAATATATATAATGACTTACATCAATGTGGGCACTACGACTGAAGGCTCCAACAGGATGAACATGATCGTACAAAATTATTAAGCCTACCATTACTCTTAAGACAAAGAGTATTGTATCTTCCCGATGAAATCGGGAACAAAATTCTCTGGAAGAAAAAAAATTCAGAGTGAAATAAAATAATATTCAATACCACTTTAATTTTTCAATTTACCAGATTAAAACACCAACATACGATTTCATAATCATCGCCTCAAAATCAAAATGTAGTAAGATGTGTTTTTAATAACAAGTATTTTTTCTTCTCAACACAAGAACTAGTTTTAAAAGAAAACTTTGTAATTAAGTGTTTTTTTTAACTGTACTTAAACACAGACACACATCTATCAAGAGAAACATATGAAGTAGCAAACTACAGATGTAGACATGCAAAGATAGTAGATAATTTATGCTTTTCGAATTTTTTATTCCTTGAGAAAGGAGCACTTTTTAATGAATTTTAATTTTTTTTTCTAATTTCATTCACTATTACAACCATAAATCTTGACTTTAAGTCTTTCTGTAAGAATGACTCAAAAGTCTAGATTTCAAATCAAAAGAATGACTCTCTCTTTTCCTTCACTTCAATACAATGCAGAATCCTCTAATTATGAAGGACCAATATAGAAGTCTCACAAACAAATGTCTGTACTTCCAGATATTTAGAATAGAAATAAACAGTCAGTGTTATATTTAGATTGTTTAGGGGGTAATGCTGTCCACCTATATGGTGCCCCCACAATAAAATGGGCAGTAAAATTGTGGCGTAGTATAGGCGAATGTTTGACGACAAGTGCCTCTGCATAGGGATGCGACATCGACAACAAAATATCGATGTTTTGAAACATCGGTATTCAATATTAAAACATCGCCCCAAAACCATCGATGTTTCCGTCCAAATATCTGTTGTGAGACATACATTTGAGACATTGCTCAATCGCTCTTTTAACATAAATGACACTGTTTCGTACTTCTGATCTATCATTTAATCTGTTGTTCTTCATGATGAAACAGTATATAAAGGCACAGTTACTTTTAACAAGTGTTTAAAACCCTCGTCTTCAATGATTGAAATCGGCTGAGAATATCTACAAATTATATAAAGAATAGCTTGAGAAATTTTGCTGTGGATATCTCCACCATCTTTAAAAGAAATTACATTTGTGAAACTGTTTTTCAAAGTTTTTTCATGGAACTTAGGAATAGTGGAATACGAACTTACGGTTTCTTTTCTATGTTCTGTTTTAGTCCCCGAAATGCTTGGAATGCCTGAGGCCGCAGAATCTGGATTGTGTGGTTTATTTTTTACCTTGGGATTAATTGATGACTCAAAATACTCATCGTAAATATCACCATATTTTGCCTTCAAATGGCCAGATAAATTCATGGTATTGCCAGAAGTTTGAGGGACTTAAGGCAAATATTGCATTTCGCCAATTTGTCAGAGGTTTTGGAAAAATATTTCCAAACGGTACTTTTGGGAGGCATCTTACTAATAATATTAACATTAAGTTATATAAAACCAGAACAAAACAAAAACTTAAACGGCCGCTCTCGTGTTTATACTATTTATAAAATAAAACCCCATGGAAGGTTCTAGAGTGTCAAGAACATTCCAAGCGCTCTAATTGGTTCACTGGTTGTTGATTGGCATTTGTCTCATTGCTAGGGGATCGTTCCCCCTTTTGTATTCGTCCTTATCAGAATTCAGACTTACATTTACTGAGTCTGAAAATTATGCTAGGTGGTTAATTTTTTATTTATTATGGTGCTTTATCATTTAAAAACAAAAAACATCAAACAACGTAAAACATCAAGGAATTTTTTAGGGAAGCATTTAAAGGAAGTAGTAAAGCATCTAAAAATACTTACGGATTCTCGACCATTCTTTGACATACTTTAGCCATTGTCCCCAATGTTTCTGTGGTATTTTCAATTGGTAGATCTTTATTTTCAGCAACAAACCTTGTAGTGGCATCACTTAATACTTTTAACATTGGAGTTGCATGAGCATAAAACAGGGACATACGATTTGCCAATTCATTTGGAACTTCCAGTTCTTCATCTGAAGGATCCTAAGTAAAATTTTATGATAAGTTTGGAAAAATAACTTTTTTTTCATAGAATGTAAAGTTTTGATAAAAGAGTATGATTCAATGGTTTTGATATACATTTCATACAGGTCTTTAAATAACAATGTAATTTATATCTATTTCAGCACGTTTATTTAAAAGTTAGAAAATTAAGATCTAATATGGCAGCCTCACAAACAAATGTCTGTACTTCCAGACATTTAGAATAGAAATAAACAGTCAGTGTTATATTTAGATTGAATTACAAAATTGACAGGTTTTTAATAGTCAGTAAAAATTATACAGATAAACTGTTTTAATAGTTTAAAGAATTTTCAAAGTCTCTGTTTTATACAAATGGCAACACTACAAATTTCTAATTTAGTGTCCAAGAAGAAATAAGCCCTAGAGATTATTAGAAAACTAAATTACAGATCATTAGCCTCTAACTCAAATTCAAGCAAATGGAAAACGAATTAGAGCAAAAAAAAATTGTATTTTCTTTTGAATCTTTACCAGTATGTATTACAAGGACAAATAAAACAAAAGTTGCAATGCTTCTGATATTATATCTCATACATGATTAACTTACAAGATGCATTTATAACTGGTTATACATATTATTAAGTAATAACATTTCTATGTTTATAATTCTACCCATTAAATATCTCAGTGGCATAAAACAGCAGATAACTGTTGGTAAAATGCAAGTATTTTATGTTTGGCTTTATAAATATTTTTGGCAGTTTCTTAACGATTATTTTAAGTTATTAAATATTTAACCTTTTAATCATTTATTCCTTTCATTAATTATTTACTTACAATTTGTGGATTCTGCTCTTTATCTAGTCCAAAAATAAAGACCTTTTTATGCCCTTAAAGAAATTTCAAGAACTAACTGCTCATTTTTCAGCCTTTAATTATGAAGAAAAGCAATGCTATAAAGAAATATAAATTATTTATTTAATGTTTCCCTATAATTTGATTAACCTCCCTGATAACAATTTGTTTTTCCATAATATACTAATAAGGATAACACACACCACATTAGAAATGGAAGATATGCCAAAGGCGGGCAACTATTTATGTACTACTGAGCTTCAAAGAGCTTCATATTATAGCAGTACACAAACAGACAAGAAATATATATTTTTCATTTAAATTTTTGTGCTCATCTTGTCCAATGTTTACAGTTGCTAATAGGCACTGCACATTGCTAATAGGCACTGAAAAATTTTGAAATTTCTCTACAGTCTTTTTTGAGATCTCATATGACCAGTTGAATTGTTTCTCCCTTAAATTTTCCTTTATTTTAAATATATATATTTTTAATAATGCATTAGATAATTCAAAGTTCAAAAATTGCATGCACCAAAATATAAAAGATTTTCAGTAATTTTGCATCCTTTGTAGGGATAACTACTTTTCCCTTAAAAAACATGTCATTTAATTTTCCAGTGCTCCTATGTATCAAAAAGGCTTTATTTTTTTGGATCAACACTAAAATTTTGTGTTAAGAGAGAATTCACTATACAAACTGAATACACATTAGTGAAAAATATAACTTCTGCTTTAAATACATACTGACATGATGAAAGGATGTTGTAAAATTTATGAAAAACACTTTTATAAAATTTTTTCATAACCCTCCTTTATGTTTATATTCTATAAAATTTTTTGAAGTTACATTTAAAGAAAATATATTTAAATGCATATAGCAGTTCTTAGTAAATATTAAACCATCTAGCTTGATGATAATTCTGAACTTAAGTAGAGTTTATTTACATTACAGAGTTGAGACACTAAGGACGACTGTAGAAACAGAGCAAATCCAATAAAAAATAAAATCTTTCAATGAAATAATTTTATCAACATTTATTTTCCAAAATAGTTTCAATTACGCAAAATTCTATTAAAAAAATAAACTCGGCACCTCTTAAACAAAAAAAAAATCTAAAAACAACATACCTGATTAGCCAGACGCAACCTGTTCACAGTTCTTCGATAATAACTGAAATCATTTTGAATTGCAGGATTTGTCATCTATAAGTATAAGATTACAGAAATTAACAGTGGGAAAGAGGTAAAAAATTATAACACGATAGATAAAGACAGTCACAATAATATTTAACTAATACAATACATAAACAATCAAGAAATTTAAAAAATATTGCGCAATTCTTATCATTAACAAAAATCCCTTGCTCAAAAATTTTCTTTTGAAAGATAAATTTCTATGAATTCTTTTGAAAGAATTTTTCATTTAAATCAGCCACAATTTTTCTGTCAACAGTCAATTAGTCCTCATGCTTTTAAATACGGTGATAGATTATTTAATTTTATTCTAACTTCTTATGATCTTTATCTTTCAACCTTTTCTATCTTGACCTGGTGCTAAAATAAGAGAGAGTGGCATTAAACAATTATGGAAAAATTGATATTGTTAGGACTCACAGAGGAATAATCTATTCCTAGACAGAAAAATAAAGTGAATATTTTTCAGCAGATTTTAAATGATTAATAAAATCAGCTACATCTTCCTCAGTTTTGAAGTAAGCCGTTTTATGGGCACATAGCCTAAATAAAGATTGCAAGTCCTTCTAACCCTCTAGTTACCCACGTTTTTCAGATTTATCTATTTAAAACTGTGAGTGTAATTTATAACTTGTATGGATTTATCATAATGAGACTTTTAATGCAACAAAAAAAATGGAGAAAAAGTAAATATTTTTATTAATTGACTAACAACATGCAGGAATCATGAACATGTTCAACAAAATTCAACAGTGAATAACATGTTCATCAAAAACACATAAAACAATTAAGAAAATAAAACATTTCCTGGTAGCAATATGATTTAGGATGATATTCATTTCTTAGAAAGCATAGTTGGTGAAAAAACCCCTTATATTCAAATACATAATAAAATTCATTTGATGGGGAAATAATGCTTCTTGCTGTTCATACATTCTAAAAATTCACTGTGATGCAATGACAGCATGGCTCATAGCTGGAGGGTTAAAATCCTCAACTTTAAATAATGCTTCTTGCTGTTCATACACTCTAAAAATTCATTGTGATGCAGTGACAGCATGGCTCATAGCTGAAGGGTAAAAATTCTCAACTTTAACACTCCGTCGGGTGCGGTGTATCTGTCAGATACATCTCTGTTTTATGTGTTTTCTGTTAATTTGTATTAATTTAAATCTTCTATTTTTATTCTTTTTAGGTCCAGGCTTTTACACCCGGACCTTTATTTATTTATTTTTATTATTTTTTATTTTTTACAAAACACCAGCTAATAGAAGTAAACTGATAAAGGCTTTTATTTCAATATTATCTGTTAGTCTTGCATCTCTTTCTCTACTACATAGATTAGAAACTTCAGAAATGTATTATTTAGTACATTTCACAATTATTTCCAATATTTCATCAGAAAAAATAACAGCTCCAAGAGCCGTATATAGATTTTATACCTTTCGCACTTCTGATTACTCCAGGTAATTTTGTGATAATATTCTGCGATCTACTTTTGACATTTTTTTCCGATCCATTTTGCCCATTTAGTATTATTGTCTTTTCCTAGATAAAATCATCATCTTCAAGTTCTGAGTCATAATAATCAATTTCACTGCTATCAGAATCAACTTCACATGTTTCTAAAATATCTTCTTCGTCATCATCACTTTCATCAAATTCTTCAGCATTTAAGTCCTCATTTCCATCACTAAATAGAATACTATGAACTAAGACAAGGTTCTTTTGATTATTCAAATCTAAAAAGCGTTTAGCACTCATCACGGGAAAAGATAAATCAAAAACGTACAGGGAATCTTGATACTTCCATAAAGCTTCGAGAGACAAACGTTATCGGGCGCGTGTATCTAACAGATACAAAACTTCAAACAATCTTCAAAACAGGAAATACTCCTACACGGAACTGGTCGTTACTGCATTCCAAAGGAGCAGGTGGTCAGATGGACAGATACTGATAAGGTAAAGGTCGTAAGAACAAGTTTTAGGGGACAAAGGCAGCGATATTGACATGCGTGTATCTGTCAGATCAACGTGCCCGATGGAGTGTTAAATAATGCTTCTTGCTGTTCATACACTCTAAAAATTCATTGTGATGCAATGACAGCATGGCTCATAGCTGGTGGGTTAAAAATCCTCAACTTTTAATAACATATCTCTTTCATGAATTAAGAATAATAAAACATACATAAACACTCATTTATGAACTTTGTATAAACAAAATATAAAGGTAACACTTTTCCATCATAAAATTAAAAAGGAAAAACTTTCTTTCAAACTTATCACAAAAATTTGACTCTATTTTTCTAAATTGTACAACTATGTGAAATACGTACACTGCACAGATAATATGTACATATTAGTAACTTTATCAATATTCTAAAAACTTCACAGCATTGGTTTTAATTTCAGGCTATTTCAAGCTTCATATTAAATGAAAAAAAAAATCACAAAACATACTAAAAAAATGTTTATTAACAAGGTCACTCATTTTTCATACTTTTTTGTTTGAAGACAAGAAGTAATTTATGAAAATATGAAGGTATGATTTTATACATATAAAATTTAAAATTCAATTCTTTATTTTGTACAAGTAGAAATGGCAGGAAACAAATAATCAAGTAAATGCAATGTTAGAATTAATGGTGGCTCCAAGGTGGGGCAGTAGGGGCAATTGCCCACCCCCAAAAAGCCTGTTGTATATATATATAACCCTAAGAGCCGACGTTGCCCCCCCCCCCCCCTAAAAAAAAAAACTCTGGACTGGAGCTACCACTGGTTACAACTAAGAAATTTTAAGATTTGACTCGTAGTTAGCTTCCAGTGATGCCTATAAAAATCCCTCAGATACAAATTACTTGGAGTTATGTATTATAAAAAAAATTTCCACTATAGCCACAAAGCAAAATACAATGTCCTACTATAAAAATTTTAATTTTGAACTTTTTCACATACACACAAAGTAATTAAATGTTAATAAAAGCATAGAAAAACATACTTTTAAGTCATCAAATGTCAAAACGAAGTCCAATATTTCTGCAAATTGTTTTACCAATGCTTGCTGCATTTTTAGATGCTCAGTTGGTGTTAAAGGGCCAGAACTCAATTCCCATAAAATACGAGGAACAATGGCATCTAAAATAAGATGTAAAATTAACAAATATATTTTACACCACAAAAACAACTGTTTAAGTACAAAAATCTTTAAACCCCAAAACTGTCACTATTCAGTTTAAAAAATTTATAAAAATTCATGAAAAAAGGCATTTGTATTGTATTAGACAGATATATAAATTAAAACAAGCTGTAACTTCCATTGAGTTTGTGAGTTATTGTCATTTCACTTTCTATGAAATAACATTTGATTCAGAAATTTTGCCTAGCTTTATTTCATTGCTTTTTTTACAGCTACAAAAGGAACAGATGACATGGTTCTTAAACATTTTGCAACATAAACTTGACATTCCAAGTGAGGTATATATATGAAGTAAAGCAGTATTTGCCCTAATTTTAAATACACAAACATGAGTCATATTAATCTAAAACTTAAGAAATTTTGCTAACTTTGGACTACATGACAATGCAGTTGTTACAGGAAAAGTTACCACTGGGGGGTAAATTTGTGTTTGCTCAGCTTAATAAACTTTTGATATCAAGATTGTTTCTTTATGATCACTGTTATATTTTTTCTACCAATACTTTTGGTTTATATTCTGGATATTGATAAATTATTAATTTCTCAAAATTTAGCTAAATAATAACAATTTCAACAACTTTAATAAAATAAATGTTAAGTTTCTTATAGGCATCTATTGTTCTGTTACTTAAGGCTGAAAAGAAAGCTGTGTTGTTAACACATCACAATGCAGGAATTGAGAATATTTGATTAAAAGTCCCCAAATGAAAAAATTAAGCCATTTCAAAATTAGATTCTTCTTAAAGCTATTACAAAAAACCTTAAACTTTCAGGATAATATTTTTAGATTAATATAAAAGAGCACATAGCAATAACTTCAACACATCCCACATACAGAAATACCAAAATAGTGCTTCTGTTATTCAACATTTCAAGTGCAGTTTATGTGAATTTGAGACAGTATGTTGAATAAATTTTTTTTATCAGCCTTATTTCTTTTCCCTACAGCTTAGCTGCTATTGTATCTAAAATTATAGTACTACTAGCTGAATACCCATGCTTTGCTATGGAGTGCAATCAAATTAAATACAATGGTCAATGTATGCAATTAATGCAAAAAAATATTAAATATATATTTATAATAAATACAATGGCCAATGTATGCAATTAAATGCCAAAAGAAAAACAAAAAATATATTTATAAAAAAATCGTAACAGATATTTTTATAGACAAAATAATGTAGAAGAAAATATTCAAATTAAATATAACGGTCAATGTATGCAATTAATTTATATGTTTAATATCCATAAAACATACTAATTTGAATTAAATTCTTAAAAAACTTCCATCTCAATTAGTCTAGTGGTTAAATTTTATCTTTTACCGTATTTCAATATTTTTTTTGTCAATTTATTTCATTGTTATGCATGTGACGCAAAATGAATTTAGCGTATCACAAAAAGAAAAGAAACCACATGATCAGCATTTAATAAATGAAATTCTAAAAATTAATCTTTAAAAATTCCTCAAAAATCAGAAAATGGAGGTAAAGATTCAAAGAAGATTTCAATTTAAAGGAATTTTTATGATCTTTCTCATGATATAAATTTTATAACCCTCCGATTATTATTTTAAATGCAAACTTTAAAAAAGTTACAAAAACAGCTTAAAATTTAATTTTAAAAAATCTAAGAAGTTTTCAAATATCTTTCTTAGTGCCCCTCTACACTATAAGAAGAATCGCCATGCAAAATTTCAGCCCTTTAGGTCCAGTGGTTTGGTCTGTGCGTTATCTGTCAGTCAGTTATGAAACTGTTTTATATATATAGATTATTATTAGGTGAACAATTTAGAAACAAATATCTATTGAAATGGTTCAATATATTTCACAAAAATATCTTTCAACAATTCACAACTGAAGAAACCAACACCTATAGAAACATATGGATAGTAAGAATAATTATGTGCATATGGTAGTTACATATAACATCTTAGCTTATATAATTCTTTGTATATTCTGAGAATATAATTATTGCAATAATAATAATGGATTTGAAAACATCATTCTTTTGGAGCAATTTGAAACAATGCATTTTGGGCCTTTAATTTTTAAATGCAATGGTATTTGTGACATTAGAGACTAAACTAATGTCTCTATTTACATAAGTAGTACTAGGTTCCATGCATTTCACAAATCTTAAAATCTTTTGGCATAACTTTAAAGCAAGACCACAGAGGGCAATCTTTTAAAATAAAGTCCATAAGATTGTTTTTACAGAAGAATCTTTGTAGTTCTTCTGTAAAAACAATCTTAAAAACAATTTGAGTAATTGAATAAGATTCTTCTGTAAAAACAATCTTATTCAATTACTCAAAGATCATAGTTTAAGAACAGCTTATTTCACAAATTTTTATCATCACTACACCTGGAAAATAAGGAATTTAAAACTTCTGTAAGAATAGTAAAGTAAAGAATACTTACAAAGTTTACTTTAATTGCAATAAACTACTTTTATGAAAATAAAGGAGAGGAAAAAAGCAATAGCAAAAAACAAAATGAAATATCTGCTACTTTAATAAATAGCCAAAATGAAATAACCCATTATTAAATAGCCATTCAAATCAGAGTTCATTTCATTAGGATAGAGGTGTCCTTCAAATTAGGATTTGAAAACAATTTACCCCCCACCCCCTAGTTTTTTTTTTTTTTCTGCACATCTAATAAAGAAATACAGAAATAACACCAAAACATAGGGATTAAAATTTAAATTCCTATCACTTTAACATCTCTTGGAGAATCTTAACTAAATAAATCAGTTTTAATGTTTCCTAACTAAATAGCAAAACAAATGTTATATACTCTCCTTCCTCAGAGTGCCAGATTGACAAAAAGGAAGAATCAATGAAATCTAGAAGATACTTCACTAACAGTTGAAGCTGTTATAAGCAAGCTAATTTATTAGGAGTACAAAGCAGACAAATAATTACTCAAACTATACCTTCAACAAATGTGTCAATTATTAAGAGTTTTCATTCATTATCATTGTTATATTTTCAGATTAAACTGAATCAGTTATCTAGACATTTAACTTCAAAGTTCATTAATGATGAATTAGAGTAAAATAATACAATATTAAAAGTGATACTTTAAAAAAGAATGCACATTTTATTTTCAAGCATTTAATGAACAAAATAATGAACATAAATATTAAATGTGTCAACAACTTTTTTTTTTTTTTTTATAAATATCTATTCAAATACCTGATAACATGAGAATAATTTTAACATTAAAGAGGAGTCAAGACTTCAGAACTCCAAAACTCATTTAAATTGAATTGGAAATTTACTTCATTTTTATTGGCTTAAAGTTAAGATTTGATTATCTCTTCAACACTGCAGTACTCGCAAAGTTTTTAATCTTACTCCCAAATAGATTTATGTCCATCATTTTTAAACTGTTACAATCAGGAACCTACAATTATAGACTTTTGAGGCTCAATTGAAAAGATGAAGGAAAAAAAAAAAAAATTCTTGGAAAACGCTAATATACTTTCAACTTTCGAGAGCTGATGCCCACAGAAAACTGCAATAATTAGTAAATCTTCTGCTTTCACAAGCATACTTTAAAATAATTTATTAGAGCATGGTCAGGTATATTAAATTACTGTCAATAGATACTTATTGTTTAGGATAATCCAGACAAGTGTATATTTATCATCAACTACATGGTAAGAAGAAACTAGTCTTTCATTACTTTGTACAGGTCTGTATTTAAACATTTCAAGTAAATTCTATTTGACTTTATGCAATTTCTCAGTTTATATATGCAAGTTAAAAATGTATGAAGTATAAATGAAAGACAAAAAATAAATAAATAACTAGAAATGCTATGAAATTATCATAAATGTCCAAGATATACACTATGCAAAAATATAAGCATAATAATTTGCATAAATTTTTAAGTCATGGCAAAGGTATCACCAAGTTCCTAAAGCTATGATAAATGTATGTGTATTGTGATTTTGAAATCCCATTAATCACAGATATTCATAACAACTATGAATAAAAGTATTTAGAAGATAAGATAAAAATATACACAGAGCTTGCACTTGCTGTGAAAATTGGTGTTTTTTCAAAATCTGACTCACATATTTTATAATTTGAATCCCAGTCTTAGAGCTACAGAGTCAATTTGACTCCCAATTTTCCAGGTTAAGTACAAGTTTTGAACATATACACACATATATATGTACAATAAAACTAGCTGCATGAACTGAACGTTAAATACTAAACTTTTATACACTACTGTCAACCAATATAAATCAATTCATATTGAAAATAAAACAAGTATATATTATCTCTTCACCTACACATGCACACACACACACACACATATATATATATATATATATATATATATGGAGATAGACAGATAGTTTCATAACAAATATCAAGAGAAGTTTCACATGGACATCTCTAAAAACAAGATTAACTAAAATATATGACTTTCTTTTACCTAACTTTTGAGAAAATTCATAAAACTCTCTGAGTTTCAGTACTAAAGGTATCACAGCATCCCAAGCTCTCATCTGAAGTTCTTCATTGTGAGGCATTGCAATAGCCTATAAAGAAACAAACAATCATGGTAATAAAATAACCAAGTAAATGCCAGTACCAATAAAAAAGCATAAAAATAAATCTGTCATACAGAATTTAGCATAAAACATATCACAAAATTTAGTATTAAATACATCACAAAACTGGTAAAAAATTATCCATACTATACCTTTTCGGAACAAAAGCTCAATGCACTGGTGGTACTGTACATAGAAATGAATATTCTAAACACTCGTTGTAATGAGTATAATATTAATAAGTTTACAGAAGTCAAAATTAGAAATAAAATTTTTTAATTTCTTGATATAATTTAATATTGGTTTTTTTATTTTTATTTAACATTTTATTGTTATCTCAAACTAATAATATAAATTAATGCATATAATAATCATAATTTTTTTTAACGAACATCATCTTCAATCTTATTTATATTTGAAGGGCCCTAACTTTAATTTGCATGCCTAAGGTCTGAAAAACTCTAGATGCAGCCCTCACTCATACAGTGTAAAAATTTATGCTGTCTTATACTTATTTCATATAAGACAAAGAATTGAAAAACATATAAAATATGAGCATAACATTAGAGTAACTCTCACAGTGTCACCAGGGAAAATTCTGGGTTAAAAAAAATAATAAAGAAAGAATAACATTAATGTAATAAAATATATCAGTATAGAAGTTATGGATAATCCTACATACCGAGAATTTAAAAAATGTATAATTTTAAATGCATGTTGCAAACACTCTCAGAATTTCAGAGACAAAATCTTTACATTAATAACATAAAAACTAATATGTAGCTTTTTGCATCTATGACCAAGATTTATTTTTGTAATAATACTCATATGCCATTTAAAGATATTTATTCTAATCAATGTTATAAATCCAATAACTTAAATGAATTTTCATTAAATTTATACTGCATATTTCATACTTTTCAGATAGATCTTCAAAGACTAATTAATTTTCAAATTTATTCTATGTATATTTAAATGTTTTCTTGAGAAATAATATTAAGGATTGAAACGGGCCATAGTTAACTGAAAAAAAACTTAGGCTTTTAATTAATTTTTTATCAAGCATGCCAAAAAATCTTTTAAGACAATTTAAAACATTTCCTTAAAAGCTTGGCTAGACATGATATACAGTTTTCCAGAACCACTAGTTTGATTAAAAAAACATTTACATATTAAGAAAAAAATCACAAAGGGAAATGAATGAAATTACAAATAAACAACCTCTCGTATTGCATTTCCAGCACCTTGATACAGTTGCAACTCAAGGAGAATTCGTTTGGAATGTTGCAAAACTTCATGAACTATAGCATAAGTTTCTTCTTCCACTTGTGTTGGTTGAGCATCTGAAATTAGAAAACTTTTGTGAGGAACTTGTAGGAAGGAAATAAAAAAATCATCTAATTCTTAACACAAATAAAAAAAAGAAAATTATTATAATGAAAAAACTTTTTTTTTTTTAGATTTATAATCTATTATCCCACTGATCTTTGATTAAGCATTGTAGACAGCATATACTTGTTATATATACCCATTTAAAAAATATCAGATTTAAAATTACATGCTTTAATAGCTATATATGTCTGATTCAAATCACATTCTGAGAACTACATTTTTTGCTTCTAGAGAAACAATACGAAAATTTCAAGATCTACTTTATTTAAATTAATCTATGCAGATATAATATATATATATATATATAGGGGAAAAATTCTAATCAATTTTATTACATTAGTATATCTCATATTATGCTACATGATTAATCTTAATCAATTTGCACCCTTATTTTATTCCTTTTATTAGGAATTTTTGGAAGTATATTAATCCAAGATATCCAACTGCTTGAAACCATATTTTTATCTTATGATTTATGAAGCTATTCTTTGTTAATGAACTTTTCAACAATCATTCCAGTAAAATTAGAAAGTCCACACATGCATAAATACAGATACACATTTAGAAGCAAGATTAGTAAACAAATTTTGATCAATTCTCAAACCTTTTTAAAATGTTTAAACACAGTCAAGTAAGCAACTAACAATGATGAATGTCTTTCAGGTTTGAAGAAATCACTAATTTTAATGAATTTTTGTTTTCTGTTGTACACTTAATAGCACAATCCTTGAAACAGGATTAACCCACTTAAAGTTCTACATCTCACATAAATTTAAAAAATCTCATTTACTTAGGATATATGTTATATGTGTAAGTATTTTTAATACATTTTGAAAATTTCAATGTAATAAAAGTCACTATATAACAAAAGTTTTTTAATGTTTCGGTTCAGTCTGCTATACAATACTCCAAACTTTTTAAATATATGTATATGAAAATTACAACAGTATTTCATAATTACTAAATATTCCTTATACAAAGACTATTAAAAAAAAGTTATTACATCTACTAGTAACTTCTTAGTCTTGTTTCAACTATTTATTTTTGATAGTATCTTGTTGTCAGTATGCAAGAAAACTGTCAAATAAATTTATAATTAAGATATTCAACTTCTTCAGTAATGAAGTGAGGAAAATCAGGATTTAAAATAATTCTAAATAAATTAAAATATACCAAGCTAAATCTGTCTATCTCCTTTTGTTATCTTAATATTTTTTTTAAATTTAACGGAATTATATGTGATGCACAGATGTAAAAATCAACCTATTAAATCAATTATGGAAGTGTATTGAATGAAAAAACTACATTTTACAAGACGCATTTAAAATTTTCATTTATATAACTAACAGAATTTGTGTAACAGCCAACAATGTTTAATTTAATTTTCCATGAACAGATAAAAAATGTGTCAAAATCATCATATGGAAGTTTTCTTAAATTACAAGAATGTAAACATAAGTGAAAAATCATACTTTCAAAGTCAACAAAGACATCATATTTTGGTGTATCATCTCTTGACAGTAGCCGAAGAAGATTGCCCATTCAAGCAAAAGGAATGTCTCTGTAAAGGACAATTAAAACTTTTTACCCAATATAAGTCTTTCCTTCTATTAATTAAAATACATCAGTGAGGGTAATAACATAAGAAATATATTACTTTGTAATGTTATAAATAATATAACATTCACTAAGAATTTTGGAAGAACAAATAAAATAAACTATGGAAATAATTTTCAAATTAAATTTTCAAGGATACTAAAATTTATTTGAAAACTTAAAATTCATCTAGAATCAATTCAAATGTAACAATTTACATAAACCCTCTTTAAAAAGTTTATGAGCCTTATCTAAGGTAAAATAATGTTAATTATTCTCTATAATGTTATCACAATTTAAAAGCAAATTTTAACAATATAGTCCCCCATGATTAAAGATTAAGAACTGCAGAATTAAATTAGCATAATCATCAAACATTTTATATCTTAAAAACAGTCATAATTGGGATATAAATCTGATATTCTTAAAAGAATATGCTCCACATATGCTAGAAAAAAAAAGTTTCTAATGCATTTGTCATCTAACATTTAGAGAAAAAGTTTTAATATAACATCATGTAATTTGAGATAAAGGAGATGCAACCTAACAAGAAGTGTACATGCAAATTTCTTTCATAAGAATGACAACAATTAAATAAAAACAAATACAGTTTTCAAGAGGATTTATTTAACATAAATAACAGTAGAATATGTTTACATTTAATTACCCTGCCATTTTGAGCTGCATGATTTAGTTTACAAAAGATTAATTATAAATAGAAAAAAAAGTGATATTTAACATTTAAGACATGAATTAGCTATATGTATAATCTACAAATTATTATCATTATTATAGTATATATATATATATATATATATATACTATAATATCTCTTTATATATATATATATATATATATATATATATAAAGAGATTAGCACACAACTGTCAATTAGAGATTTAGATGATAACAACAAACAGAACTTTCAGATTTTAGAAATAAAAAATAAACTACACAATATTTATCTTTCAGATAAGAAAACAAGAAAAAGTTTTTTTTTTATATATCTAAATCATCATCAGGATCTTCTTCATCATACATATCATTATCTATCTCAATAACATCTTTATTTTGCATCTGCATGTAAGGCAATTGAAGTTGACTTCGAGCTTCTTTCTCATTATCCTTTAGTCTTAAGTTGAAAGTTAAATTCGCTGCTGGGTCTGGTTGTTTGGATGGAGCTGAATTCATTTGAAAGTTGAAATCACGTAAAACAGAAAATTCAAAACCGTCGGTTATTTTAAACTCATTTAATTGAGTGGACACCTTTCCGCTAGAATAATGAATAGTACTAAAAAGTTTATCCTCAAATGGTATTACATTCAGTACAGTAGAAGCTAACCTTGATAGTATTTCATTTTCATAAACTCCATGTACATCAGTATGCATTAGTGCCACTACCTGTAAATCTCCATTTTCTTTCAAAATTTTATGTAACGTCTTATAAACTGCATTAGGTTCATTATTAAATAAAACTGGCGACAAGGAGTCAATACAAACGACACCTTTGAATCCTGAACACAGATTACTCAATACATCCAATGATATTAAATTCTGCTCTGCTACATCAGATTTATTCCATCCAAATGGGTCTGAAACTGCATCTGTATTGGTAACGTTACTTTTACCATCACTCTGATCACACACTAAATCTAAATTCATCAATTCGTAATAAATGATATGAATGTTGACACTTTCTTTCAGGAATAAATTCAAAATTGTTTTCAAAAGTCTGATACCACTTGTTTCAGCAGAATCTTTAATCAAAATAAACTTGGACTTAAAATTCCCACATAATGATTCTTTAGTGAGATACATAATTACAAGAGAATTAACAACAATGTATACGATAAACAAGCAATCTACAATAATAGACAAACAACTTTTAAACGCAATGATCTTATGTAAACTTAGAATAACAATCAATCGTTAATTTATAGACACTTACAGTATTAAAATGAGAGTATTGGCCGTGTATATATCATGTAAAACAGATAATTATTGAAAATAAATAATAATACACATAAATTTATTTTGAACTCCACTTCCGCGCATATTAGAGTAGTGCAATGTCGGAACGAGTTATGTAATAAAAATTCATGAGTATGTCATGCTCTCTAATGTTTACTAATGAATTTTTTCTGCTGTTCCAAAAATAAATTATTATAAACAATTTTTATTATAAATAAAATTAGTTAATTTTCCATCATTTACGATGATCTTTGAGAAATTACTCTAAACATGGAGCCAGTGAACGGGCGTGCAAATTTATTGCGTGTTTTCTTTTCAGGAAATCTGTGATAAATATTTTTATAGTGATAATTTTTGATAATTTAATTGTGATTCTTTTGTGATAATGTTTTTGTATGTAAATAGTCAGTTATATTTAAGGGTGGATACTTTTTGTACCTAATACTTTTGTTTTAATAATCTAAACTTATCTTCAAATATTAAAAAAAATGAAAAAATGAAGATATTCGACACAATTTTTACGAAATTCCCATTGTTTGATGCATTCTATGTTTTCTTTTAATCAAGTAACATGATCAAGAGAGACGATTAAACTAACGAACATAATGGAGTATTGTGATGAAAATGAAGTTTTGATGACATGTTTTCTGAGATCACAAAGAAAATAGTGTTATGAATATAGTTAAAATCCGGAAATAAAGGCGTCTAAAATTGCTTGAAAGGTCCTCAAGGGAACAATTTTGGTAAGAGAAGTTTCGATGTTTCAGGAGGTTGTGAAATTTTCTTCTGCTCTCTGTATTGGTTAAGTGACGTCACTACAGGAAAGGAGTAAAAAAAAAAATAATGGGATCATTCATCTATGAAATAGCATTACATATATTGTTTCCCTTGACGGTGGACCCACAATTTTCTTTCAGGCATGATGTCACTTATTTCTTAGTGCTAACTGGTCAGTGACGGATCATCGCACAGGCGCAAGAAGCGCTCGCTTAGGATCTCCAATCGTCAGTAGCCTCCAAAAGTTACCTGCTTTAAAAGGAGATATATTTTGCGAACCTCAGGAACAGATACCATCTTTATCAAGACAATTTGCCATTCGTCGAATGACAAACGGCGTAGTAGAAGTTTTTACTTCCTAAGACCAATGGAATGTCCTTTTGGACTGTGAGAAAATGTCTTAAGTAATGGCCTGTTCCCATACAATCCATCAGCGTCAGCGTTTGAAATTGAAAACGAATCTCGTATTGAAATGTATTTAACCAATTACAAACCTTCAAACGATTAGCCACGAAATTGTTACGGTCTGTGATTGGTTTAAAATATGTCAATACGAGTAACTCTGACGATGACGGATTGTACGTGAACAGGCTTTAATATTTAATATTTATTAATAGTATTTAGAACAAGGGGCCTCAAAACTAAATTGCGTTTGGGGCCCTCGAAATGCTTCATCCGCCGATGTATCTGGTTGTGGGTAATTTTTAGCTTAAGTAGTGTTTTCCTTTTGCCTCTCTGAATTTTCCCATGACTAGCTGAAAACTTTTTTTTTAATAACGCGGAGGGCACATTGTCTTTCGACATTTGACCGAGAAGAAGCAGCTTCGTGCGACGTTAATTGCTTACAAAGGGGACACTAACACCAAACCCTAGTGCAACATAAACTTTGACCGAACACCTCCAGAAGTGACATCCAGGGATCGTATCTTCCCCATCCACTGACCTCATGGGTCCGTTAAACTCATTCATAAACTTTTATGGTTAACTCAAGAGATTCATAGCAAGGCTAAGTAATACAAAAGTAGAAACATGTATCTGAGAAGTGAATGCTACAGAGCTGGTCAAATTGTTTCTTAAAAGTGAATTTAAAAATGCTTGAAAGGGTGAATCTGATTCGTAGTCGATTATAAACTTTAAATTGTTAGCACTTATTGAATCACTTTATTGTGATGAAACCTGAATAATTATGAGCAATTTACATATAGAAGTCGTAGTTTAGTTTCAGAAGTTAAAGGGTTAAGAAGATGAAGCAAAATAATGCACATAGATTAAAGTATCTTTCTGTACAACAAAATGAAATAAAACATTCATTCAGGATATATCAAAAAAATTATTATGACCGTCTGACAATAATACTATAATTAACGATAATAAAAAAATCCTCGAAAAAAATGATCATGATCGATTAAGCATCATACATTCATAAACCTTAATAAAAAATATCATTAACTATAATCTTCATTATTCCAATGCACCAGAGATGACTTTAAAGAGAGGCTTCATTGTTTCTGAGTTACACATCATCAAAAACATGTATTTTACTGCCTTAAATAATTCTTAAACTGGATTAAATTACCTAAAAGTCCGAGATGAATGTAGATTAGGACTATTTTAACATTTTTGATAAATAGGATTATCGTGTGAAAATTGAATGAATAAAAATATTGGAAACGTGATATTACATGCGAAAAATCGTCTGCATCTTAATGATTTTTAAAGGTATTCTGTCAATTTAAAAAAAGAGCAAATTTTAAAAGCATTTTGTCATTTCTAATGAAAATACAAATGATTCCTTAAGTATAATAATAAATAAAAAATTTCCGTTGGGGAATATTATACAGGTAAGGTTTTGACTTTAGGAATTATATAAGAGCTTTCATATTTATAGTTACATTAATTTTTTATGAAGTTATAATTTAACAAAATAAGTCGCATTTTCCTGGATAATTGTAAATATCTTTTACATTTATCAGTTCTTTACTTTTGTCGAATAAGATCGATGTCCGTGCCATATTTCCGTTAATATTTAGAGACTGAAAAAAAAAACATCTACTTCAATAATAATAATAATAATAATAATGAAAAGTGTTAGCTTTAACATGATTAATTTTTCAGTCTTTTTTAAGGGATCAGTGTTTGAATATATTTATCTAAAACTACAAATTTGATTTTATAGATTTTTCATTTAAAACAATAAAAAATTTTTGAACCTTTTTTTAGGATTTAAGTAGCAGTTGTCTGACCTGATTTATAATTATCTACTGAAATGCTGCCCTGGGAATTCGATGAGAATGACAAAAGATATACTTATTTAAAATTTATGAAATCAAGATGGATTAACATAAAATTGAAATACCATGAATTCTATCGAACACTGGAATTAAAACCCAAACCAATATATCCTAATAACTCCTTTATCTGTTATGATGGATTAGAGTCAGTTAGCCGCTCATTTAATTCACCTAATGTCATCACTACCATACCTAGAATAATGATAACAGATGATGAGTATGTTCTACAGTCATATTTAAAACTTCAAGCTGTCGAAAAATTAGCTCGTCCTGTAAATGAAACTAGATATGGCGCAGAGATAGATTTGAAATTTTACGATAGCTTAGAATTTCCTTCAAAAAATGTTAGTCAGATCTCTATTCATGAACAATGCACCCGCGAGAAATTTTTCATAAAATTGTATGCCTCGATGAATTTAAGGAACATCCGGAACTCAGCAATTTTGAAATTTCAGGAGAGGTTTCATCTAAATGTATTTCAAACAGGCACCTGCTCACTAAAATCATTAAAATGTTGTTTTTTGGAAGAGGATATTCTAAAGAGGAGTGCAAGATGTGAGAAAATGTATATTCTAAAAAATAATTATCAAAACACATGTGTACCAAATCAAATGGATGATGGTTTAAAACTAATGCTCTTCAGAAAAAATTTCGAAAGTCTGAATATGAAACAAATTTTTCCTGAAATTTTAGTAATTTTAAGTATTTTAGATGACAGAGAAACAGTCGGTGTGCTTACAATTCGAAACACACAGCAATTTCATATTACGAACACCCTTAGATATACTCCGTTGTCTTTAGCCAAAATTCAACAAAACATGATGACCTTTTCACAATTCTTCTGTGTTAACCTAAATTATTTCTATTCGGCATTACCAAAAGACTGTAAATATGAAATTCTTGGAAGGAAACACAATTTACAATCGAAGTTTCAATCGAACTTGAGTGCGGAAGAGTTGCTATTACATCCCCCGGCATCTGAAAATGCAATCTATGATAAGCCTCCATTGACAATAGATATTGATGTATCCAAATATATTTTGTCCTTTTTATCCAAAAGTCGAGATAATATAATTGTTAATATGAATCAAACCTTTCCACAAGGTTGTTCCGATAGCTCATGTTTTCATTCTCCCTTAAAATTTGCCGAAAATCGGAAAGTTGAAATGCATACGAAAAAAAGAAATTTATGTTCAGATTTTTCATCCAAATGGAACAGAATTATTTTCGTAAAAGACAAAGCTTCTTACACTTTTCGGAAATCGGAAATATCTCCGGGATGCCCATTATTTTCGAGTTATATGACTTTTATGGTGGAATTAAGGAGCAAAGGAGAAAAATTTTATCGTCATATAAGGGAAGATGAAAGACGCAAAATTTCTACTCGATCGAAAATGCTCATTGAAATGAAAAGGAAGTTCAAAACGGATGACGGGAATAATCCTGAAGATCTATTTTGCTATAAAGAAAATAAGAGAATCAAGACAGATGGCCTGCAGTTTTTAGCATGCTACCAAAAGGAAAGTAATAAGCTTGAGAAGATTGTAAATGGTAATCGATTTTTTACAGATATCAAAGGAAAAAGGAATTTTTCTCTCACTTTTATTGTCAACTCTGCAAAAAGCGATAAATTTGAAGGAAATATTTTAAAAATGAGTAAAAGTATTGAAATTAGTCACGAAATAATCGACAAATGGTTTAAAATCACGAAAAATAAGCTAATTAAGAGTGAAAATCGAAGTCTCACGAAAAATCAGCTCTCACTGATTTCTCGAGTAAAGAACGAAACTATATTACAGAGTATTAAACGTAAGAATGATGATAATAGTAAAGACAAGTTATTTGCCAGAATATATTTTATGAGCGCCGGAAGTAGAAAATATTTTAATCCGAGATTGACTAAGTATTTTAGTTCCCAGATCCCGAATCTTAAGAGAAAAAAAACCATCATTCTTGATGAAGTCAGCGGAGTTAAAAGTCCTTCGAATTCTAGTGGCATAATTATGTCACCTTTTTTGGTTTCTAAAAAATTCAAAATGGAGACAAAGAGTAAAGAACTACTACGGTATGTTTATAATTTAGATAGGTCATTGAGAAAAAAAGAAACAGATACGATGACAAGTACTGTTTATATCCAAGATGAATCCCATTTTGAGTTACAGAAGCTGAAAGAGATGTTTATGTGTTTCATTCCGATTACTGGGGTAAAGATTGAGAAATGTTCTTTGGCATATTGTCCAATGGAATCCCAAGAAATGCAAAGCGGTTATGATTACTCGGAAAGTCTTAAAAGAGAAACACGTATTTGTGTGATTTTAACTGATAGCCTGATGTCAAATGTTGCTGAAGTGAAGAAATATGAGATGGTTAATTTTTTGTCTCTTGAATCTGAAGCCACATTAGGGTTTTGCGACCTCAAAATTAATAAAATTTTTGAAGAGCAAACTCAAAATGTGCTGAAAATGCAAATTAGAAATGAAGTTAAAAGTTTCAGTATGCAGCGGCAGCAGTTAACTGTTTCTCCATTAAGGAGAAGCGATATATCGCAATGCATAATTAAATTACAAGTTAATGACAGTAGAGAAGGTCATTTACTTAACCGAAGACGTTACGAAAGTATCGAGATAAATAAATCTTTGAATTCAAATAATTTAAATCGTTTTGATAATCAGATTCTGAATTTCAAGAGAAAATGTAGTTTCCTGGGCGAAAACGAGAGAGAAAACTTTCCTCCATATTCTAGAGTCAGATTTCAAGAATTGGGTTTAATTTCAATTTCTAAAAAAATTAAACTGAAAAGAGATAGTGTAGTACTGCAAAGTGATGACCAAAGTTCAAACAGATCCTCAAGTGAGTATAAGACAGAAAAGGAAACAAATCCTGTTTATATCCAATCTGAAACAAATATTCAATTACAGAAGGGTAAAGGAATGTTGAATGGAGCCACTGAAAATACTGAGATAAAGAATGAGAACTGCGCTATTAAATACTGCTTAGAGGAATTCCAAGAAACACAAGAATATAATCATTATTTAGGAAGTCCTCATGAAGAGATATGTTCAGATGTAATTTCGACTGATAGCCAAATGTCAAATATTACTGAAGTGAACAAATATGAGACGGTTGATTTTTTCCCTCCTGGATCTGAAGTTATAATTGATTCCTTTTGTAACGAGGCAATTAAATCATCGAAGTTTTGTGATTTTGATTTGAATACTCTCAATATAGGCAGCGATTCCAAAATTAATAACATGAGTTCCAGACCAGAGCAGCAGTTAAGTAAATCTCAAGCATGGGGAGAGAATGTATCTAGAAACATTAATAATCAAGATAATGAAAGTGGGAAAGATTGTTTGTTCAACAAAACAAATCATGAAGAGGTTGAAATAAATAAATCTACCGATTCAAGTATTTTAAAGCGTATGGATTCTAAAATGCTGAATCCTAAAAGAAAATTCAGTCTCTTCAGTGAAAACAACGCAGAAAATTTACAATTCGACAGTAGTGGAAAATTTCTAGAATCGTGTTTGATTTCAAAAAAGTTTAAGTGGAATATAGATAAGGTAAAACCCCAAAGTGATGATCAGAGCTCAACAATTGAAGCAAAGAAAGCAACAAAACCTGTTTACAACCAATGTAAAATAATTATTGATATGCAGAATGCTAAAGAGAAGCTAGATTCAAAGAAGAATAAATTAGCAAAGAAAACAGCCCATAATGATTTAGAATGTGGAAAAAAGATTGCGTTAAAGTCTTTTGAGGAACCACGAGAAATCTCAAAGAATGTGGATATAAATGATGTGTGTCAAATTACAGAGAACTGTTCTGAGAAATTACCAGAAAGAAAAAGAAATGATGATGCAAAAAACTTTAACGAAGATACACTTAGCAAATTGATTTCTAACGACAAATATGAGATAAAGAGTAATATCAACGTACAGAAATCTCCAAAATCTGATTTGAAATCAGCAAAGAATGATGCTATTTTGGATTGCTTTTATAACAAAGAGACAAACTACGATTTCGTTTTGAAAAATAACTGTAAAGTGCAACCATTGAATATTTCAGATAAAAATATTGCAGAAAAATCAATATGTTCTGCTGGGAAAACGATTAAAATTTCTGGAGAAACTAAGAAGAGTGTGTGTATTTTGGATACAATGGGTTCTAGTCGTGCGGAAAAAGACGAAAATATGATACAAGATATCTCTAGTAGTGGAGAAACATTTAAGGAGATTCTAGTGACAAATGTAAGTAAAAAAACTGACACCATTTTAAGTGAAAATAATAAATTAATTATTTCCAACGATAAATTTAGAAATATAACCCAAACAACACATGTAGAAGAACCGGAACGATTTCTTCATCAAGAAAAGAAAGACATTAGCTGTCAGACAGATTGTTCTCCATTTCAAACTGCCTTTCATTTATCTGATCTTCATATCAAGAATGACTCCCAGAATTCGGATCTTTTTCCTAACGCTGATTATTGCGAAATTAATTCATTGCAAGATCACTCGATAAAAAACACGAGGAAAACATTTTTCGGAAGTTCAGAGACAGATAATTTGAGTAACAGCGCTGAAGATTGTGAAATGAAAACAACTGGAGCTGGTTCTGATGAAGAATCGGAAGATTATATCGTTCATTCAAGAGCTGAAACTGAACATGTTGTTCCTTTCGGTGAGTTTAAACCAGTCTGAAAGTTTTCTTTTTTGGGGGAATAAATATGGGGTTAAATTTAAAAGTAAAACTTATTCATTTTTGTAAGACTTGAATTATTAAAACTTCTAACCCTAGAAGCGAGGAAAAATCACAGCTAATTGACTTATTCTACGGTAATTTTGTGTTTGGTTGATGTCCATAAAACGATAAGATCAATTTTACGATATTCTACAAGAATTCAATTTAAATTTTAATAACAGTACTTCAAAATGCCAATTTGTGGGTTACTTCCCCAAGTAGTATCTTCTGCCTAAAGATGAAGGCAGATTCTTTCTAAACGATATAGCCCTAGAAATTTGACTGCATTCGTATGGGAGTGCGAAAAATTATTTTTACTGCACTTTCTTTTCTTTTAGGATGCGCTAAGAGGTTAAAGTGATTAATTGCTATAATTCTGAGTCAATCAAGAGCTTGAAAAAATAAAAGCAACAAAATAAGGACAATAAAGTAGCTTTTGCCACTAAGAGTTATAACTTAAAACAAAATTATTACTAATTGCAACACAAGAGGGCTAATCAGAGGAGCAAACAGCACCTGTTTTGGGGAAGATTTTGTGTAACAGAGGGTAAAGAATAGCAAACTTAAAAATTACCTTTATATCCCCTCATTTTTTTTTAACGTAAGTTTCTCCATAACGGTCCTTCGGAAAGCAAAATTTCACTGCATTCTGCGCTATAGCTAAAACCGTCTGTCCATTAGTCTAGCGAGTTATAATTCTGGCAGCGTACCAAACCCAGTCTGTATCGCTTTGACAAGCAGTAAACAGTTAAATAGAAAAGTACCAAAATGCGTTAAAATTTTGACATACATATATGTATATATATATATATATATATATATATACATACATACATACATATATAGATACATATATACATAACACATACAAACATATATACATACAAAAGAGGTAAGCAACGATAAGTAATCCTACGTTAATAACCCTCGGTAGTTTCGTTAGAAGAGACTACCTGAAATTTTTTTAGTAGCTGAGGGGTGTTCCAGACATCATCTTCGTAAATCTAATGGGATTAAAGCCCACAAATCTTAACACTTAAAAGCCAATATTAGTAATTTTATGCCTCCTGATTCACTGCCTCTATACAGGCCCCATTTTGCTTTATTGATCGTCAGAGAAAGCATGGTGGGGATAGATATAGCGCCATATAACTCTCTGAAAGATTGTATGGTTTTTTACATTCTCCAAAGTTAGTTTTCCAAAAGAACTACCGATGTTCCGCGGAAAAGATTTTTAATTAAAAAGTACATAAACCATATACAAGCAAGATATATGAATAGACAGACCTTCTTGCACTGATAAAAGACCCTTTCTTTGAAATTAGTACACAACCTCCTTTTGTTTGTTACATTGGAATACCAAATTGGCCTTCAAGAGTAGATAAGAGATTCCAGGAATTCTGCCTTTGGGATGTAAATTACATTATCAGGACTTTATTTTTATCCCACAGTAGAATATTCATTGAGACGAGCTTAGCCATTCCAAATTTTAGATATTTTCGCTCGGAAGTGGGAAAGACAAACATTTAGAGATAAAAGTATTTTAGGAATAATGCACTAGAGCAGTGGTGCGTAAACTGTGGATCGCGACCCAAAAGGGGGGTGGGAAAGGGGTCGCTGACACTTTGAAGTAAACTGATATCATATTGAATTATTTAATTAAAAATATAGTTTAAATCTTCTATAATTGCAAATTTTTAACATTTTTGTTTACATTTGGTAAAAAATATATATTATATTATTAAACTAGCTGAATACCCGTGCTTCGCTATGGAGTACACTCGAATTAAATACAACAGTCAATGTATGCAATTGATGCCAATATATATATACACTGCTGGCCACCCAAATTGCAACACCAAGAAAGACAAGAGATATCACAACAAAATTTATTTTGTAGATAACATGTTGACCAAGTATCAACTGATTAAATTTATAGACTTCTGTGAAGTGTGGTTCCTGCCAAAATCAGTAGCCAGAGTAGCCGCCATTGTTGGAGATCACGGCTGCCACACGCCTCGGCATTGATTCAAAGAGACTTTGGATGAGTTCTTGGGGTGCAGCAGACCAAGCAGCTTCCACACGTTGCCAAAGTTGATCTGCTGTGGCAGCTGGGGATGGAATCTGGGTCAATCGTAGAGCAACCATGGACCACATGTTTTCTATCGGCGAAAGATCCGGAGAGCGAGGCGGCCAGGGAAGCAATTCAATCTGGCGATTGACGAAGAACCGTTGGACAATGCGTGACACGTGTGGTCGTGCATTATCCTGTTGAAATATGGCTGTGGGCAAGCCCTGAATGTAAGGAAGGACAACTGGCTCCAACACCCCGGAGATGTAGCGCTGTCTGTTTAAAGTATCGGCAATGCGTACTAGAGGTGTGCGAGAGTGATATCCAATACCGCCCCATACCATAATACCCGGTGCAGGACCAGTGTGGCGGTGCATAACGCAGCTGTTCAGCATCCTCTCTTCACGGTGTCTCCAGACTCGAATGCGACCATCGTGGTGTTGCAGACAGAAGCGTGACTCGTCAGTAAAGACAATTTCATTCCATTCTGCCGTCCACATCCTTCTGTCATCGCACCATTGGCGGCGGAGACGTCTGTGGTTCTGCGTCAAGGGTAGACAAAGCAATGGACGTCTTGCGGACAGACCACTCTGCTGTAAACGGCGTCGAATGGTACGCGCAGACACTGGATGATGCGTTACAGACTGCATGTGCTGTGCTATGGTTCGTGATGTGATTGAGCGATCCGTCACTGCCATGCGCACAATTTGCCTGTCATCACTTGAAGTGGTGCGCTGAGGTGGATGCGATCGAACACGCCGGTCCGTCGTACCCTCCTGCATCCAACGATCACATATCCGCATTACAGTTGTTTGGTTTCGTCCAATACGACTACCGATTTCCCTGAAAGATAATCCACAATCTCGGTAGACCACTATCCTTCATCTGTCGAACTCGGATACTTGATCAAAAGATGATCGCTGTTTTCGACGATGCATAATTGATCGTTTTTTTGAAAAAACCACAAGAAAAACACAATCGCCGAACTTGAAATCGTCGAAATCGCCAAGCCTTAAATAGCGCTTTGAAGTGGCGCCACAGGCGCGCGTGATGTGCGTCTGCGCTGAAATTCTAATCATTTGCATATCTCACCTCCGCTAATGCATGTTGTAAATTTCATGTTATTTGCATGTTTTCTTCAGGGTGTTGCATTTACAGTGGCCAGCAGTGTATATATATATATATATATATATATATATATAAATCGTAACGGATATTTTTACAGACAAAATAATGTAGAAGAAAATATTCAAATTAAATCTAATAGAAAATACTAAAGAATATAGTACAGTAAATATAGAACAGTTTGAGGAACATTTCTTTTACTGTATTTTAATATTTTTTTGGATAATGTCCAATCGTCTGCCGCATTAGAAAGAAAAAAATACTTTTTTTTGTCAATTTATTCCGTTGTTATGCACGTGACGCAAAATTAGTTTAAAGTATCACAAAAAGAAAAGAAACCACGTGATTAGCATTTAATAAATTAAATTCTAAAAATTAATTTTTAAAAATCCACCAAAAATCAGAAAAGGGAGGTAAAGATTCGAAAAAGATTTCATTTTAAAGGAATTTTTATGATCTTATTCGTGATACAAATTTTATAACCCTCAGATTTTTATTTTAAATGCAAACTTTAAAGAATGTTACGAAAACAGCTTAAAAATTTAATTTAAAAAAATCTAAGAAGAACTTTTCAAAAATCTTTCTTAGTGCACCCCTACACTATAAGAAGAATCGCCATGTTAACTTTCAACCCTTTAGGTCCAGCGGTTTGGTCTGCGCGTTATCAGTCAATCAGTTAATCAGTCAGTCAGTCAATCAGTCAGTTACGGAACATTTTTTATATATATAGATAAACTCCATATTGTTAAATGAAGTACAAATATTACCTGAGGTTCAGGCTTACACCTCATCATTTAGTTTATTCTATTTTAGTTTGATAAATTATACGAAGTTTATGATTATTAATGCTTTAATCAGAGGCTTATAATTTTGAAATCCGACTTTTAATTAATTTTAATGATCGTTGATTTTTACCTAAACGAAATACAAATATATATTAGCTTTTTAATATGAAGTTTTTGTTTCACGAGATTTAGTAAAAACAAGTGTAGAAGGTCACAAAGACCATTTTTTAATTGTTATTTTCCTGGGTAGATATATTCCCAAAATCTACAGTTCATCGACAGTTGCGGCATTCTGTTTGGAGACCGAACACGATTGCCTCGCAAAACATCTGCACCGCACTGGTATATATGATAGTCCCTTGTGCTCTTTGTGCAACCAGAACTTTGACATGGACAGAGATCACTTGCTGTACTGTTCATCTTTGAATGAAGAAAACCTATATAGTCGGTATTGGCGGGCTAGAGAGTTGATGCAGTTGACATCCAGTACTTAAATTTAGTTTAAATTTTTGTGTAATGTAATCCTTGTTCTGTTCTATTGTAATTTTATTGTAATTATTTTGTTATTAGCTTCAATCTCATGCCTCTTTGATGCATGGGGGCCAATGATGTACAATCAAGTCCCTCTGCAATTTAAAAACAAACAAGAAAAAAAAAACAGTTAATCGATTTTTAAAATACAGTGTGTACATAAATGAATATCCCAACTTTGCAGGGCTATTGAAAGAAAACTAAACAAAGTACAAACTTGCTGTTCATCGGAAATCAAAAATAACAGTTGAAAGTTTAAGTTCGACACAGTTAGGGTGGGTGTCCCAAATATCGCCCCTGTGCCTAATATTCGTGTTTCTAAAGTATGATTCGCGCTATGTATGAGAAAATGCAGTAACTTCTTAGTTCTGAGTCTGTACTAACAGCGGCGATAGCGACAACGCTCTTATCACTGATAACAGAAACTATATGGCATCTGAAATTGTTTTGGCTGTTGTCTTCGTAAACTTTGGCTCCAAAGAATCAGAATACAGTGAATGATGAGGTAGGTGCATTCAGATCTAATTTTGCTTATACCATTTGAAAGTGCATTAAACAGAGACTTTGCTAGCAACGCCTTTTAACAGGTCCTCCTAATTTCACCTGGTAGGCGGTAAGAGGAACAGAGTTAGGCGATATTAGGAACCGCTCTGGAGTTTCAATTTTTCTGGAAATTTCAATTTTTCCAATTTAGCTACATAACTTAAACTGGCACTGGTTTTGGAGCTGGTTGATCTCAGGATACCAAAGGAAATAGTTCTTAGGGATGTTCTTTGAGTTTACAGCCTAATCAGAAACTAAAAATGTGGATGAAATGTCGAAAAAAAGTTAGAGTAGGCGATATTTGGGACACCTACCTTATAAGTGTACGAATAATAGTAACACGAAGGATATCGAGGTGGTACGATAACTCATTACACACTCTTTTCAGCCTTGAAAGGCTGCAGATATGCGTGTCTTAAGTTCGTCAACGTCATTTGGTAGCGGTGGAACAAACACCTGATGTTTGATGTAGCCCCAGAAAAAAAAGTTTGTACTTTGTTTAGTTTTCTTTCAATAGCCCTGCAAAGTTGGGATATTCATTTATGTATACACTGTAGTTTGTCAAAATTTGCTTATTTCCTGTTACTAATATTCTTCTAATAAAAACAAAAACAAACAAAAACAAAACTACTACCTACTGTTTTCCTACTACCAAAAATTTTTCATTGGTGCCGAGGGATTTTTTATATTACGAAAGTGGGTCTTGGTGAAATAAAGCTTGTGCACCACTGCACTATAGCCATACAATACCCCCTTACTCAAAAATTTTCAATTATTTTTTTTTTGCAGATGGAGAATATATAAACTCTAACAGAAGCAAGGTTCGTCTCGGCCTGTCTCGTCGAAGAAGAGCAAAACCTCTTCACCCATATATAAGATATAGTTATGAAAAGGATTTGTTAGAGTAGAGAATGTAACGGCACTTTTATTTATTTATACATTTTATTTAAAAGTAGATATTTTTGATTTCTAACAGTAGTTAAAAATATTTGGCAAATGTGTAACAGTGATAAGAGAGTAGAAGAAAATAAATGTACTGTGAATGCATATGAAGTTTATTCCTTTTGTATAATGCGCTTTCTCATTTAAATAAGAAAAAACTAATTTCCTTCGTGGTGGTTCAGCAGATGTTCATTACCGGTACGAAAATTTTTATGGTTTAATTACTGTTAATTGGTTCAATTTCTGTTTACATTGTATTATATCGTAATTTTGTCTCGATTTAAAATTGTGAAAAGTTTTCGAGCACTTTTAATGAAACACGTATTAATTGAGACAGAGTTCTCAGTTATTATACGTATATTTTATTACAGTGATGGCGTAGTTTCATAAATAATCGTAAATGCTTCCACTTCACGCAATCGTTGCAGATAAACATCACGCCAACTTAAATTAGGAAAGCATTCTTGCATTGTAAAAGCTCATCAGCGAAAAATTTTTTTTTAAATTCATAATCGATCGTGTTATCTGGCTTACAAAAATGACATTTGATAAGTGTTAATAAGTTGATTCTGACAATTTTGTCAGTCTTTCAAAAAAGTAAAATATTGTAAAAAGTAAAATGGATTTCTCACCTTTCTGTACTAAGTCATACAATTTGTGGTATTACATACCTCGGACATTAATTATCACAAAAAAAAGATTAAAAGAATTTTTAAAATTCAGGTAAGATTTAAAATAAATCGTCGGATGACTGATAGAATTTTTAATGTTTGTTTGTGTGCGTGTTTGTCCAGTACAAATCTTGAATCGATTTTTAACTAACTTCCCGACTAGCTAGACATTTGAAACTTTTAGAATAGCTCAGAACACGATGACAATGCATTCTTTTAATACTTTTAGCTGAAAAAATCCGCAAGATGGCGCTTCGATCGAATTCAATACTTGCACTTTTGCGTAACAGCGTTTGACGATTTTAAAAACAGAATGCATGTGAATTTAGTTTGTTTACAAAAATATTTTGCGAAAAATGAAACAAAAATTATAAAAATTAAAGTTTATAAAGTCTGTGGATAGTGGAAACGACTAAAAAGTGATTAAAATTAAATAAAAGAAAGTGAAAAAGAATAATTAAGTGAAGGTTTGTGCAATTAAGAGAGAATTGTCAAGTTTATATGATTCAAAAGAAAATTTAAAAACGTGGTATATAAAGAGTTCTTTTTATCTTGTAATTATTCTTCTTTCTTATATGTTTACATGGTGATGCCAGTTTCAGCTGAAGTCATACGTTGTAAACATTAAAACTGGCAGAAATTTTTTTAATTCATCTTTTTTTTTTCCGTTAATCAACTGATAATGTAATAAAGGGTTGTTTAACACCACTACTTACATACAAAAATAAACTATTTAAGATCTACACCATTGTTAGAAAAGTATCGAAATTAAAAATAAACGTAAACCTTTTTTCTCTAGTTTTGTTCCTTTGAGCAACACTATATATATATATATATATATATATATATATATATATATATATATATATATATTTATATTTATATTAGAAATGCTGCTTAGACAGGAACAATCAGTCTAAACTGGTATTCTCTCAATTTTTTTTGGTGCAGCTCGAAACTGATTTTCGTTGCCTTTACATCAAAATAACACACAGTACTTAACTGAATATAAATTTATTATTTTAAGCCTAACATTATATTGTTATTAAAAAAATAGGTTCCAAGATGAATGGATGTTGTTCTTTTATTCGTGTTTTCTTAGATAAGATACGTATAAGATGCAAAAGTAGCATGTTACGTTGTCGAAGTAAAGAATATACAGGTATTAAAAGCCTCCTGAAAATAACCGATAACTTGCTTTCTTAACTTCTATTTCGAATTCTTGCTAAATAAACAGATAAAGTATGTCTTAGAAAATAAGTTTTTTTACTGGTGAAAATTGAGTTTTAGGCCGTGATTATTTCTAAAAAATAAAAAAAAAAGAATATAACAATTATCATATGTTAAAAAATTGGGCTCAGGTACCAATCTACGTCAACTGAGATTGAAATCACAGGAGAATCAACGATAAATAGTATAATATTTTACAGTTAGATATATATTTTAAAGTTCTCTCTCCCAAACAAATCAAGCGAATAAAATAATCTAATTTAGATGGATGAGGGGCAGGTTGTCTACCATACTTTGTCATCAGACCTTTTTGGAGATGCCAAAAGAGAAAAAGAATGAAAGGAAGAAAAACCTCTCAAAACAATCAATCTATTAGGATTTAATGAAACATCTCGAAGGCTATTCCTGCTTAATGATCTCATTTTCACTATCACTGCTTTCGCGTCCGGACACATTTGGCGCCTTTAGGGAAAGATAGAGACTCTCACACATACACGTATAGCCTAATCTAGACTTGGAGCAGCATTTCCCAGAAAGGAACTGCCTCAGTCAGCCGTGAAATCGGATATTACGAGGAGAGTCGTGGCTGCCGCCCTGTTCGCCCCATAAAGTCCCGCTAAGAGGAGCTATCAGATTTCCCGGAGATGGCCACTCCTGGCGATAAATCGCTGGCATTCGTCATTTCGCGAAAGGCAAATTATTGAGTGATACCACAGCAAGATGGAGGCGCTCTTTATGTAGCAGTGGAGTCGGAAGACGTAATGAAAGCGAATTAAAATAGCCTGCTTGAGATGGGATCTGCTCTATCGAAGCATGTAAGGGTAGTTTGCTCACCACCTCATCAATATATCAGTGCCGTGTATGACACGTATATCTATACGCGTTGCTAGTTTCTGCTAGAGTATTCAAGATATATAAGGAAATAGATTACGTTTTGTAATTTTAAAATTTCTTTGCTAATTTTTTCTCCGGTTAAGGGGACAAGGGACCTTCAAATTCAAAATTTTTAATTTTTAATTTTTAAGTCTATACACAGAATGAGAATAATTAATATTCTTTTTTCACTGCATTGAAAACCCTTAGAATCCAAAATAATGATTTTTTTTTAATCATTTTCTCAATATATCTGTTTTTCAAAACTTTTTAAAAAAATGCTAGCATTATTCAAAATGTTCCGTGTACATTCTATATCCTTTAAAAACCTTAAATTTTTTAATATTAGTTTACCATATAAGTATTTTTTTAATACTTATATGGTATTTTTTTATCTGAATTTTTTTAAGTATGGATCTAAAGTCATAAATAATTTTTTTCTTCAACCTGCTTGTTATTTTTTTATGTTTTTGCATGTTTTTACTTCATTTTATGATCTATAAATTTGAAAAGTATTTGTGACGTCAAAGAATGGCGCATAGTTTTGTGATAAACACTTCTATTAACAATCTCGAGAAATTTGGAAGAAACCAGAAGAAAATGAGCGCACGTGGAGCATTTTGAAAAATTCTAGAATTTTTGAAATTTTTTTTGATAAACAGGCCTTATTCTCTGTCTGCAAATAGATATTTTTGAATGCCAAGTGTCTTCAATGAAGTAAAAAATAACTTTGAATAATCTGATTTTGTATATAGAGTAAAATATTGAAAAAAAAATGAGTTTGAAGGACGAGGCGTTCCACCTCGCTTTCTGAATTTTCAATATTTTGCTCAATATACAAAATGAATGTAATTAAGACTTTTTTTTTTACTGCTTTGAATTCCTGCAGAATTCATAAATAAGTATTTTGTGGAAGTATAAGACTTGTTTTCCAAAATATTCCTTAAAAATTCTAGAACTTTTAAAAATTCTCCATGCGCATTGATTTTTTAAAAAATTTCTTCCAAATTTCTCCGGATTGTTAACTGAAGTGTTTGTCATAAAACTGTGCATAGTTTATTGAAATCTCAAATATTTTTCAAATTTTAAAACCATGAAATAAAGTAAAAATATGCAAAACATAAAAAAATAACGGGCATGATAAAAAAACAAGTTATTTAAGACTTTCGATTCATACAAGAAAAAAATCAGTGCACCATTCTGTTTTCAAACATATGGTAAACTTATATTAAAAAAAAATTAGGTTTTTAAATGATGTAGAATGCGCATGGAATAATGTTAGAATTTTTGAAAAAAATTTGAAAAATAGGCAATATTCTACCAAAAAATCTTTATTTTGAATTCTAATGGTCTTAAATGTAGTGAAAAAGATTATTAATTATTGTCATCTATATACATAAAACAGTTCTGTAACTGACTGACTGAGTGACACATAACGCACAGATCAAACCGCTGGACCTACAGGGCTGAAATTTAGCATGGCGATTCTTCTTATAGTGTAGGGGTGCACTGAGAGAGATTTTTTAAAAATTCTTCTTAGATTTTTTTAAAAATTAAATTTTTAAGCTGTTTTTGAAACATTCTTTAAAGTTTGCATTTAAAATAATAGTTGGAAGGTTATAAAATTTATATCATGAGAAAGATCCTAAAAAGTCCTTTAAAATGAAATCTTTTTCGAATCTTTACCTCCATTTTCTGATTTTTGGTGAATTTTTAAAGATTCATTTTTAGAATTTAATTTATTAAATGCTGATCACGTGGTTTCTTTTCTTTTCGTGATACTTTAAATAAATTTATCGTCACGTGCATAACAACGAAATAAATTGACAAAAAAAATATTTTCTTTTCTTTCTAATGCGGCAGACGATTGGACATTATCCAAAAAATATTAAAATACAGTAAAAGAAATGTTCCTCAAACTGTATTATATTAACTGTACTATATTCTTTAGTATGTTCTATTAGATTTAATTTGAATATTTTCTTCTACATTATTTTGTCTATAAAAATATCGGTTACGATTTCTTTATAATTTTTTTTTTTTGGCATTAATTGCATACATTGACCGTTGAGTTTAATTTGAATGTACTCCGTAGCGAAGTACGGGTTTTCAGCAAGTTCTATATATACACTTACCAATTGAGAATTTAAAGTAATTGAAGTTGAAGGTCTCTTGTTCACTTAAAATATTAGAGTTTTGTATGCCAGAAAAAAAGGGTTATTGTGAATTTTGATCGTGCTTCAGGACTGATTTAAAGTTTCATGACTGCCAAAATTCTTGAATGTTGTTTGAGTTCTCTATTTATTTTTAAAAATTGAGTCTCAAATTTTTTCTCGCGAACTGTTTTATTAAGAATTACACCAATTTCTTCCCCCTCCTCTCAAAAAAAGAAAATAAAGACCCTCGATTCCTAACATTTTAAAAGTTGAAAAGAATTAATATGACAGGAACGACTAAGTTGCATTTAATAGAATAAATTCGAAGAAGTTGGCTAGGAAAATCTTTGAAGAAAAATCTTCGGGGGGAAACTTTGCTTTGTAAAGTGAGTTTAATACAGTATGAATTCAGTCAAAAGTGATAAATTGAAAACATCGGTTCAAGACATATTTTTTTTATTAGTAAGTACGAATTTTCAAAACTTTTTGTGCTTTTCCATACGATTCAGAAATAGTCACTTAAATTATTTTTTTTTTTTTTGACGTAAAGACGAGTGCAAGAAAATGGGAGCCACAGCGTCTTGAATCTACAATCAGTTCACTACTTCCCCGATGAAAAAGTTAGCTGTTCAGAATCGGATCTGAAATGCAGCATTGGCTTAAGGCTGCTGTGTACTATATCGGATTCGTTCACCTCAATGTTAAGGATTTTGCGTACTAACCCTATTGGATTCGCTCACCTCAATGTTGACCTATGGCAAAAATTTGTCTACTGGTTTACAGCTACATAAATGTTGATAATGAAATAAAAATGGTATTTTCAGACAGACCGAATTTTTCTGTACCTTGCAACAGGATTCATTTAATGAATTTCGTCCGCCAAAGGAATTTACGAGCGTCAAAAAACACACTATACAAGATTTTTTCCTCCCCGAAAAATTTAAATTTAAAAATATTATTTTCATTTTTTTTAAAAAGCGAAAAATGCCCCAAGTTGAAATTTTTTTTTCTCTATTACGGAGTACAATTTTACGGAGTACAATCAAAAATTTATAGATCCAAATCAGCAATCCTTGGACCAGTTTTCTCCATAGGTGACCATTAAGATGAGCAAATCCAATAGGGTTAGTAGTACATAGCCTTAACATATGGAGAAAATGTGTCTAAGAATTGCCGACTTGGATTTAAAGATTTTTTTTTTCAAATTGTACTCTGTAATAGAAAAAAATTACACCTTGGGGCATTTTTCGTTTTTTTAAATGCAAATAGTACTTTTAAATTTAAATTATTGCGGGAAAAAATCTGATACAGTGTGTTTTAAAAATTAATAAATTTTTTTGGTGGAAGAAATTTATGTGAATCCTGTTGCAAGGTGCAGAAAAGATCAGGCTATCTGAAAATACCATTTTTATTGCATTATCAGCAGTACCGGCCTTCTCTATAAAGGGGCCTGGGTGCAAGAAACCATTTGGGGCCCTAAATTTTTTGTAAAGTAAAAAAAATTGAAACACGAATATACACTGCTGGCCACTGTAAATGCAACACCCTGAAGGAAACATGCAAATAACATGAAATTTACAACATGCATTAGCGGAGGTGAGATATGCAAATGATTAGAATTTCAGCGCAGACGCACATCACGCGCGACTGTGGCGCCACTTCAAAGCGCTATTTAAGGCTTGGAGATTTCGACGATTTCAAGTTCAGCAATTGTGTTTTTCTTGTGGTTTTTTCAAAAAAACGATCGATTATGCCTCGTCGAAAACAGCGATCATCTTTTGATCAAGTATCCGAGTTCGACAGAGGAAGGATAGTGGCCTACCGAGATTGTGGATTATCTTTCAGGGAAATCGGTAGTCGTGTTGGACGAAACCAAACAACTGTAATGCGGATATGTGATCGTTGGATGCAGGAGGGCACGACGGACCGGCGTGTTCGATCGCATCCACCTCAGCGCGCCACTTCACGTGATGACAGGCAAATTGTGCGCATGGCAGTGACGGATCGCTCAGTCACATCACGAACCATAGCACAGCACATGCAGTCTGTAACGCATCATCCAGTGTCTGCGCGTACCATTCGGCGCCGTTTACAGCAGAGTGGTCTGTCCGCAAGACGTCCATTGCTTTGTCTACCCTTGACGCAGAACCACAGACGTCTCCGCCGCCAATGGTGCGATTACAGAAGTATGTGGACGGCAGAATGGAATGAAATTGTCTTTACTAACGAGTCACGCTTCTGTCTGCAACACCACGATGGTCGCATTCGAGTCTGGAGACACCGTGAAGAGAGGATGCTGAACAGCTGCGTTATGCACCGCCACACTGGTCCTGCACCGAGTATTATGGTATGGGGCGGTATTGGATATCACTCTCGCACACCTCTAGTACGCATTGCCGGTACTTTAAACAGCCAGCGCTACATCTCCGAGGTGTTGGAGCCAGGTGTCCTTCCTTACCTTCAGGGCTTGCCCACAGCCATATTTCGACAGGATAATGCGCGACCACACGTGGCACGCATTGTCCAACGGTTCTTCGTCAATCGCCAGATTGAATTGCTTCCCTGGCCGCCTCGCTCTCCGGATCTTTCGCCGATAGAAAACATGTGGTCCATGGTTGCTCTACGATTGACCCAGATTCCATCCCCAGCTGCCACAGCAGATCAACTTTGGCAACGTGTGGAAGCTGCTTGGTCTGCTGTACCCCAAGAACTCATCCAAAGTCTCTTTGAATCAATGCCGAGGCGTGTGGCAGCGGTGATCTCCAACAATGGCGGCTACTCTGGCTACTGATTTTGGCAGGAACCACACTTCACAGAAGTCTATAAATTCAATCATTTGATACTTGGTCAACATGTTATCTACAAAATAAATTTTGTTGTGATATCTCTTGTCTTTCTTGGTGTTGCAATTTGGGTGGCCAGCAGTGTATATTACTAATGCATGTTTATTTAATGCGTGATTTTGTTTTTGCTAATACATTAATCACTTCAGAAAAATCACAATTTTTTTTGCAATTTCTTTTTCGATGCTTATTATAGCAACTGCATATAAGCGTTCTGCACACATGCTTGATCAAAGATAATTCTTTATTAATTTTAATTTGCTGAAAGAGCGCTCAGCACTTTCTATAGTAACTGACAACGTAAAGAAAAGTTTTAACAGTTAATGCATTTAGAAATAACTCATTATAATTATTATTTAGTATGTATTGCAATATGTCTTTTGCGTTATTTACATCCCTTTCATTCAAAATCAATTCATGTGCAAGAGTACATTATTTTAGTTCTTGATCATGTTGGGCCTCCTCAATCGCGGGGCCGGTGCATAGCAGTCGCCGCAACCCCCAGATGGCCGGTCCTGATTATAAGCATTTATGTAGCTGTAAATAGTAGACAATTTTTTCCCATAGTTTAACATTGAGGTGAACGCATCCAATAGGATAAGTACACAGCAGCCTTAAATAACAAGCACTTTGCTTCGAGAAATATGATAGTTTCGTAAGTTCAGAATGCACGAGTACGAATGGTGCACTGTATGTAGAGAGTTCGACAATGATTTCAGTGCTGTGGAACGCACAGTGCGTTTAACATTGGAGTATATATGGTATATTCCTTCTGGTAATGGACCGAAGAGTGGAAGTTAATTTCGTAATTAATACCTTTTGGGGAATAAAGCTGATAAGTGTGTCGTCACATCTATATATAAGAATATATAAGAAATGACTATGTAAGAAAAATTAGAAAACATAACTACTAAAAATAAAAAATAAAAAATAAAATAAAAATCATAAGAAAAAATAAAATAAGAATAAAAATAACTCTTACTACTAATAATAAAAAACTAAATTAATAATGGTATAATAGTCCTAAAATACAGTAACCATACTAAGTCAGTAACTGAGTATCCATAATCTCCATGGTTGCAAGTTTTGTGACGTCAGTCATCTTGCGGTTACATGTTCTTAACTTCCACTCTGTCTTGTGCCAGGCTTGGTGTTCTCTGGTTAAGTAACTCTTTATGCAATATTTATTCAATTCTTCTGTTTTTCATGGATTGTACGGTGTCTGAGTGTGTTTACTGTATAGATCATACTCATCGGAAATAATCCATTGGTTTTTAGACAGTATTGACACCGCTGACGAAGAGATGCTGTCTAAAACCTCTTTCATACTTATCTTTTCATGTTATTAGTTCCTGGCTGCAAGTAGCTTTAGTGCTAATACTGGTATTCTCTTTCATTTAATTCATATTATATATATATATATATATATATATATATATATATATATATAAGGAATTCCTCGGGCAGACACTATATAACGATATCAGTGCCGGATCTAGGAAATTTCTCAGCAGGGGCAAGTCAGCTCCATGCCGCCCCTGTAGCTGTCTTTCACTATTTAATGCAATGACAAATAACAGGATAAAAGAAATAGTCTTTTTGATGGTGTGCCAAACTTAATTTATTAAAATAAAAACACTTTTTTAAAACTTAACAATACTATAACATAGAAGTATATGCCCTTTTTTTATACCGACTAAAAATAAAACCCACTAAAACACCCCCACTATCCTCTTGCCCAAGCAATGATGGTCTTCGCAGCTACCTTTCATTGAGCTTTAGAAAATGTGTTGTGTGCAGATATTTTTACAAAATCATTTTCCTTGATTTTCTTCAGAAAATGAGTTAATGGCTTCTTCATAATTTATTGAATTAGCCTCTTGGCTATCTATAGACAGTATTGTGAGGTTTTTTATTCAGTCTTGAGTCATTGTTGATTTGAAATAGTTTTCAATTACCGTAGTTTCGCACGTAAACGCCGTACCCACCGTAAGCACCGCAGGGACTGAAATATCCTTAAAAAAAAAAAAAAAAACGAAATCGGGGTAACCGCCGCCCATTTCTTCTTAGTTTCCGTACCATAACCAAATATTGAGACAGCAGCAGAGATTGTAGGTCATTTCCGTAATAAACTAATACATTTTAAAGTAATAAATTCAATACAGTGCTAATTTTAAATATTTCTCTTTAATAAAAAATTAAAAAGAAATTTACTTTAACACTAAAAGTGCCGAATGACACCCCATACCTATAAGCGCCGTAGGCAGTCATTTTGACCTCTACGATTTGCTTTATATAATAGGGTTTTTTATAATGAAATGTCACGTACTGCTACACGTCTACCGTAGTACAATACAAAAAAAGGAATAAAATCTAAAAGGGTACAAACACATTTTTATTTCACAGTAACACATGATAAATTATTAAAAAAGAAAAAAGAAAAAAAAGAAACGTAATCATGTAACATAAAATGGGTAATATACATAAAGCATACAATTATGAATAAAAGTAATAAAGACATTAGGTAATACTAATAACCATCAAAATGAAAATATAAGCTACACGGGTAAGATTTACCGATCAAAACCACCAAAGTCCTCATCTTCCGTATCGGAATTAAAAAGAGACATTTTTTGATCAATTTTCGTACCTGGATCGTTTGGATTTTTCTCGTTGGAAGAACTGTTGTCTTCAGATCTGTCGCCGGCATTAGGAACAATTATTTCTGCCTTTATAAAACTGGACAGTATTGCCTTAATGGAGATACCTCTCCATGCTTGAGAGACCAACTTCGCGACTTCTACGAAAGTTGCCTTTCGCATAGTTCTGCGTTTTGTGTAGGAATGTAGACCTCCAATCATCCAAGATTCCCAGATACTTCGTATTAGGCATTTGAATGCTTTGTTTACAGCAAAATGAAGTGGTTGAATTAATTTTGTCAAACCTCCGGGATTTATTGCTAAATTTGCAGATACAGTCTTCGCTGCAATTTTAACGGGCTTTGACAAGTGGGCCTTCATCGAGTCTATTATAAGTAGCCCTTTTGGATTGACAAAAGCTTTCCTTTTCCTCCAGACTTCGTTCAACAAATCTTGCCTTACCGTTTCATTCTTCCATCCTTTCTCGTTCGCGCGAATCACATCATTAGGAAATTCTATTTTGGGGATAATTTCTCTTTTAAAAATCAACAGAGGTTTCAGTTTTTCACCGCTTTCTGTGCAAGACATGACACAAGTAAATGACGTTTTCTCGTGACTGGTAGTAATAATACTCACTGTAGTTTCGCCAACCTTGTTCACACTACTGCTAGGAGAACAGTCGAAAGTCAAAGGCACCTCGTCCATGTTGAACACCTGATCCGTGGAAAACTTGTTTCAATTGGTCCCCAATAAACTCCAGGAAAGAAGATTTCTTTACCTCCCAATAAACAGGCAATTTTTGGCCTCACGGTTGTACGGGCCCGAACGGAGAGGTTTTTTTTTTCGTTTCATGAATCGGTAGCACCAGTTGGATCCTGCTTTAAAATTGTCTATTTCCATGTTCGCCGCCATAACTCTGGCTTGCAAACGTATCTTTACTGTGGATTTTGAAATGTCCTTACTTCTCTTGGATGGAATTCGTTTCTCGAGGTTAGTTTCTAGTTGAGGCCAAGCAACTTTCCCCCTTCTGCGTGCCCTATTACTTTTCGGCATCTTTAGTAGAATTTTCTTTTCAGAGCGCCATCGCTGAACACAATGTTCATCAATAATGAACTTTATTTCCGATCTCTTCTGCTTTGGCAATTACATTCAACTTAAAATTAGCATAGTAGCTTTTATGTCTGCGTTTTGCAGCCACTTTGTAAATTAGTTTCACAGTAAGGGAAAAAAAAAAAACTATTTTCGCAGAAAGAGAGAGAACGACAGCAATGAATGTGCGTGGTCGACAATGTGTGTATGACATCATCGTCATGCTTTTCCAAAAATAGTCAAGAATTTGGCGCATGCGCAGTGATAAACGGCCGTTCAAGAAATGCGTAAGGCTCAATTTTACTAGAAAAGCGCAAGCTGAAAAGAAGATTTTAATATCCGAAATCGGCATAAACGCCGCACCGGCGTAAGCGCCTCTCCCAGCAATTTTTGAACTTTTTTTAACGTATGCGCCGCGGCGCTTACGTGCGAAATTACGATATCTTCAGTTTGCTAAAACTCCTTTCGCAGCTTGCTGATGTAGTTGGGAGCATTGAGTAAACTCTCAAGGCTGTGCACACATTTATGAAAGCATCAGTCAAATTTCTTTCTTGGATTAGGTTTAGAAGATCAAGTTGATTCATTTCTTAAAAACTAGCTATTTGAATTCTGTAGCTGGTCATGAAGAATTAGGATTTCAGTAGGAAACTCATCTCCCTTTATATCTTCAAGATATTTGCTAGCTAAGTTTGCAGCACAAGTCCTTGTCATTCAAGCTTTTCAAATCTTTACAGTTTAGAAAAGAAAAAATATTGTTGAATGCACTTATACTCTGCATTCTGTCTTTCAAATGGATCAGTATCACATCGATTACTTCCTTCATACTATGGTAAAAATTTTCTTCTTTAGAGCAACTTTTTCCTTCATCTTGCGCCATCTGTCCAGGCATTATTTTCCTTTTTGGGATTCTGCAAGTTTCCATAGTTGGCTCCACTTCAATTTTTATATCTATTTATTTAGAAAATCTTTTGATTATATATATATATATATATATATATATATATATATATATATATATATATATATATATATATATATATATATATATATATATAATCAAAAGAACGGACGCTTGCAGGAAAATAAAATCCATTTAACAGAATTAATTCTAAGAAATGTTCTGAGATTACGAATTTTTCCCCAATTTTCCCATTTCCTCTGAAAATCTCTATTTCTCAAATTTAAAGAAATGGAAGTTTCAAAGAATGTGCTGAAAAGGAAAGAAATTCCTCATCTCAAAGAAATAAGAGGAAAAGAAATCTTAGATTCTTTAATATTTTTGAAGAGACTTTCAATTCACTTATGATTCACTAGTTATATGTCATTATCAGAATTCCCCGATTCAAAGACCATTCATTGTAAAAAAAGGTACCATAAAAGGTTCTAGTACGAAGTGGGAAGGTATTAGTACTCCCAGAATTTTAATGTGTTTAATACACCAGACAAATACCGTCTTTATAGAGTGTCTCAAAATTTGTTGCCGGTGTGAGGTAAAATAACCAAATTTGAAAAAAAAATTTTTTGTTTTTGAAAATATACGTGGTCAGTTTCAATTCAGCCAATAAAATTATGTCCATTAATGAAATTCTTTAACTAACATAAAAACTCCACTCTTTCAGTTTTTAAAAAATTCCAGTGTCAAAGCACTTGATTGACTCTTAACTTTTTATATTTGCAATAAATTTCCCTAATAATAAGAACTAACACTACTCAATCAGAAATTTTTTTTTTTGGCCATGGAATAGTAAATAATTTCTTTCAGGAGTCGATCGAATTAAATTCAGTGGACACTCGTTAATTCGAACTCAAAGGTTCTCAGAAAAAAGTTCGAATTATCCGAAGTTCGAATTATCCGATGTTAAGAGAAAATATATAACTGTAAATGTGTATCACTGAAGAAGAAACTCTCCTAGTATGTATAATCCTAGAAAATATATTATACTATGTTATCTAAAGTTAAACATATTAAAAAGTAATACAGACTTACCTTAATCATAAAATGAAGAAGATATGCAGTATAAAGTAAACTTTTATTAAAAATATGAATTACACTTTGGGGAAAAACTGTAAAATGGATGTTTGGTTCTGCTCATGATGCCTACATTGTTCAGCCAGCTTCTCGATTTGAAGTAAACATTTCAATTCATTTTCAGAGGAAGGTTCCATCTGAATAAATGCTTTCAGAGTTTAATAGAGTCCATTATGGCTTTGTCCATTATGACCGCATTAAAAATATCTTGCGGCAGGTAAGTAGAGAAAAGCCGCGGCAGTTTCCTACCGAAATTAGTGCATACGTATTCGTTTACATCAGAGCTTTGGCCACATACAGTTTGATAAGAAATATTGTGCCTTGATTTAAATCGAGAAAGCCATCCATCACTGCATTTAAAATCTTCAATACCCATTCGACTTGCCAATTCATCAGCCTTCGTCAGCACTAGGGGTCCATTTATCGGAAAATTTCGAGATCTAACATCCTGGAACCATAGCAGTAGAGCTTTTTCTAGAACTTCTTGAGACGCATTTCCCATGCGTTTCCTTCCTCTAGCAAATTTTGATTTTTCCCATGAATCTAAAATTGACTCCTTGTTTTTCAAATTAATTTACAAGGCATTTTTTTAAAATTCCATAGTCAGCTGCTAACTTTGTTTTACATTTGCCATTGTCTACTTTCTTTAAAATATCTACCTTTGTCTCCAAAGTTAGGGTTTTGTACTTTCCACGTGTAGACATCCTGAATTTTTACACGTTCACACCACAGAATGAGGAAGAAAAACTAGACCACATTAACTTGTCTGCACTGCAGTTATAAGTGACGCAGCTCCCTAGAATCTGTAGTAAAGGCTAGTTTTTCTAAAATTCTAAGAAAATCGATCCAAATAAAGGAAAATTGCTTTTTTCTTTTAGCACTAATAAGAACAATATCTACTAACGTTTAGTGGACATGCAATAGTCTAGGAATGCAGGCATGTGCCTCTTTACACAGAAAAGAAATTTTGACACACAAAATAATAAATACAGTGTGTATTTTCTCCCTTAAACGAGGAAAAATAATTTTTTTTTGTCAAATTTTTAGTTCGAATTAACCGAAGTGATAAAAATTTAGTTCGAATTAATGAGATATTTTTAACATTAACTCCAATACAAGTTTTTGGGGGCCTTTGGATTAGTTCGAATTAACCGAAAGTTCGAATTAACCGAGTTCGAATTAACGAGGGTCCACTCTACATACTCTAATGTAAATCGTTGGAATAACGCAATTCAAACGCAGAAGCAAGTAGGGATGATAACGGTCAATCGTTTAGTATCGTTTCATCCCTCAAAAAGTAAAATAAATAAGTCAGTTACAATCTAACTGCTGGAAAAGTAAGTACTTGGGAATTTTTAACCAATAATTTCATTTTTTGTAATAAAAAAAAATAATTTGAAGACTGAATTGAATGTTGTTACTTTTTTTCGCTTGGTAAATAGGTTAACTTCCTTAGGGCCTGTTCACATAGGGATTCCGGTAGCGGAAGTGTAAAAGGAAAGATGACGCTGAAACGATAATAAACCAATCATAGGTGTTAAAAATTTCGTTGCTAATCGTTTGGAGGTTTCTCATTGGTAAAATATATTTCGGTACTTAAACGCTTCCGCTACCGGACTCCTAAGTGAACAGGCCTTTACTCGTATTGAAATATATTTAACCAATGACAAACCTCCAAACGATTAGCAATGAAATTGTTAAGGCCCACGATTGGTTAATTTCCGTCTCAGCGCCAACTTTCCTTTTACGCTTATGCTAACGGACTTGCTATGTGAACAGACCTTTAGTCACACAAAAACTGTAATAATAATAAAGATTACTCCCAGGATATTCTATCTAATACATTTTATAAATCGTCAGATAAAAGCGACATCTGCAACAATACATTCTACAATGTGTATTTGAATTTATATTTTAAAAGGAATTTAAAAATAACAATGTATATTATTTTATCACTTTTCCCTACTTATTGCCTTATGGAGTTAATCGATTTGGCAAGTGAGCGGCTCATATAATTTCCAGATTTTAATTATTTTCAGTTTCAAAGCTCGCCCTAGCCTTTTCAGCTCGCAGTTTTCTCGATGGATAGATTTTTAAGACAAGGACGGATATACCGAAAATATAATCATAAAAGTTTTGTGCAGGGTAGCTAATTTAATTTTAGATGAGATAACACAGGAATCTCTACCTACCAACCACAAACCCCAAAGTCCATACCCAACCTCCCCCCCCCCCCCAAATCTCACGCATTTAATATCAACTGGAGTTATCAAAGTGCTCGTCAAAATGCTTTGGAATAATCCTCTCTATATGTTTGAGGGATTTGAAACCGCTTCCGGAAAATTGGAATCAATAATTCTGTTAACTTCCTTCGAATGAGAAGAAACTTTAGTGCCTGTATCAAGATTCACGCTAAGTTTGGAATGTAACACTTGTACGATAGGTAAAATAGCTGGCAACCTATTATTTTGCTCATTGCTATCAAGTTACCGTATTTTTCGGACCATGAGACGCAACTTTCTACATAATAAAATCGACTTGAAATTGGGGTTCGTCTTATGGTCCGAAGGTATAACATTAAAATAAAATGAATATTTTATTATATTATACGTATAAAAATATTTATTATATATTTTATATATATTATTTATTATATTTATTATCTATATTTTTATCTTTGTTAAGTAAGAAATTGAAAATATTTTTATATACCTAACAAAATACAAAATATTCTTTTCTGAAAATCCTCACACAAATTTGAGGTCCAGTGCGTCTTATGGTCCGAAAAATACAGTAATCATCTTTTTATTCAAGCATAGAAAACATGTAATACGCAAAACATTTTCAAAAGTTTGAGAATACGCTGTAGTTACACTGTAAACCAGGGGTGTCCAACCATTTAGCTTCCTTGGGCCACATTGAAAGAAGACGAATTGTTTTGGGCCACACGAAAATATACCTAACATTAAAAATAGTTGAATAGTAAAAAAATATAATATATAGTTAACATATTTATTTCATTATAAATTTTATTTATAATTATAAAGATAACAGTAGAAGTCATAAAGTTGATGTCTTCTGTTGTCATAAAGTTGATATTTGGCATTGAATTTGAGAGACTATTGCATTAATGTCTGGGTCAATTGAAGTGGTTGCAATTCTCAGGGAACTCTCAAGATTTTCATCCGATATTTTGGATCTAATTTGACTCTTCGTGTGCTTCACTCGCGAAAATAGTTGTTCACAGATGTACGTGCTTCCAAACAATGATGACATGAATAACGCATGGCTATGCAGTGAGAGATATTTATCTCTGGGCAGGTATGATTTACAAAGGTCCAAAGAGATTGAATTTCTCTTTAAGTTGGATATCAGAATGCAACTCTATGCATTCCATTTGAAAATTTGCTGGCAGCATATCTATATTGACTGTAAATGGAGTAGCAATGATGCAAAACAACTGTTTATTTTTCAACAAAGCGGGATCTCTAATGGCCGCCTGCAATCACCACCGAGAAGGGCTATTGATATTTTTTTCGCTTTTAGCTCTCTTTCTGGACCGCAATTTAACTTGCTTTGGGCCGCATGCGGCCCGCGGGCTGCGGGTTGGACACCCCTGCTATAAACCATCTCCAGACCTTTACACTGTAAACCATCTCCAGACCGTTACACTGCAAACTATCGACCAGTTGGTTTTATGGTTTACGGAGTAACAGCCATCTTTTGCAACATTCGTAGTTGCCACCCTGTTCGCCCCATAAGGTCCCGCCAAGAGCAGCTATCGGATTTCCTCAGAGATGGTCACTCCCAATGCCGCATTTACACATTCGCGATCGCGCCACCTGCAAGACATTCGCGAGACATTAGTCACGCTCCTGCATCGACGCGAATGACCATTCTCACATTCGCGCCTCTTGCTGTCATTTGTGCTTGCGTCAGCCAGTCGTCTCATGCTGCAGTCACACACATCTGTACTGCACAGTATTCTGTGGGGAAACGAGTGATTTATGGGGACCGTTCCGAAGATCGGCTCTGTAGCTATTCCTCTCCAAGGCGGTTTTTTCCACAGATGATCAAATGGAATGGTCGAGTAGGGTCGATTAGTCACGGTTCTGGAGCGTGACGAATCGACCCCAAATGTGTCAACAAGTGTCGGGGGGGGGGGTACGTACTACAGATGTGTGTGAATGCAGCATCACATCTGGCGCCATTTGCCCCTTTGACTCGTGCCAGAAAACCGCTTCCGAAGCGAGCGTCACGATTGGAGAGGAGAAACGGCGAGAACACCGTTTACACATTCGCCCCCCGCAATTCGACTCGCCGCTATCGCGACTGTGTAAATGCGGTGTTAGGACCGCCCAACTGATCCGGATTGACAGTTTAAGGTGGATTCGAACAGCTACAAACACCCTTCGCAACACGGGATTCGAACTCGCAAACGTGATTTTTGTAAAGAAAGATTATAAACATTAGACACTCATTAAGTTTAACTCACAGAATTTATTCCATAAAAGTCTTCCCTTTTAAAGGTTAATTCTAAAATGTTCCATCATTAGTGTTGCTGAAATGGTGAGAACACTATATATTATGATAACACTAATTGTAGAGCGATAAGAATAGAAAAAAATTAATTTTAACTCGCTACAGTAGCACATTAATTACAATTTTTTACAACTGAAACCAACATATTAGGGGAATTTAATGCAATTAAGGGCATGTGGATTTTTCTCGTTATGTAGAAGTTATTACAAAATATTAAAAAAAATTAAAAAGTCATTACATGTAAAATGCAAGGTAGTAACATTCATTTTGTTTCAGTAAAGAACTTTTGTTACTTAAAACAAACTACCCGCAAACGATATTTCACAGCAGAGTTTGTAAATTTTTATTTTTAAAAAAGGAATAGAATAAATGAACAATTTTTGCTCATGTCTCGTAGAGTAATTTAGAGAAATAAATTGACCCTTTCAAATAAAAGATTAATTGACTATATGGAAGGATAAAAAAGATACAAAAAGACAGACGGAAAGAAAAAAAATCTGATGAAGAAAAAATAGTTTTTAAATAAGAACTGGGAAAAAATATTAAGTGTTAAAGTAAGGTGGCAACATAAATTCCGTCCAAGCCAATGTGAACATTTGTCATTTGAAACAATCTATCAAGGAACGATAATTCCCAAGAATTAATAAATTTATATTAAAAAAAATGGTTGATTATAAATTTCTTTCTGTATGTCGCACAACGGAATTTAGAGAAATCTGTTGATTTTTAACGAATGATTAATGCACCATTGCCAGTAAGTGACGTAAAGACGATTGTGTTACGATCCGCATAATAAAAGGAGAGAGCTCTGAGTGATGGATATTTCTTGTCGCTTCGAACAAAGCCATTCTGCCGGGTATCAACGAATGTCTACCGACACGGCCCAACAAAAGCTCAGTTTTGTGGAGAGATAAATGAATTGATCTAACCTGCAATTATCATTCTTTTCGGCAAACAAAAGGCAGAGCGATAAAGAGCGAGCGCAGGGCAGAATGGGTATTTTGAAAGATAAGTGCAGAAATTATGGTGCTAGAAATTAATGAGTATTTTGTTTTCCACGTTCACTTTATAAATTAGATAACTACAGCGTAGTGCAGTGTGATTAATATTCTCGCAATAAATGAGTAGTGTTATTTACGGGTTATTACAGAAGGCGTCTATCTAGGTAGGAGAAAAATTTAAACCCTTATAAAGGGCACGTCCAGTGTCTTAGACTGTATTTTCGGGGCTATGAAATTAGTTCATGACGAATTGCCAAGGAAGAGAACTGATTTCCTGAGTTGTGTTAACACCGTCGAATAAATATCATTGCTTGATTTTTATCCGTGTTGATCGTCTATAAATACCATTTCTACAGTATCGTGAGTTTTGTTAAGGATGATCATGGCGTGGCTTGGTGATGTAATAATCAGTGCAAGAAAAAAAAAGGAAACTCTCAATTCAGCTTAGTTGTTTCCATGTGAATAAAAAATGAGTAAAAATGGGTGTTAGAAAGCGATAAATGGTAAGAATAAGCCCTTTTTCCCCTCTGAAACACTGAAATTCTCGAGATTGGTCTCTTCCAAAGCTCCGTTTGATATACAGTGGAGTTCCGATAATCCGAATTTCGCTAATCCGAATGTCCGCTTAATCTGAAACCAAAAGTAAAAAAAAACTAAGGTTAGAATAAAACCATAGCGATAAGTAATATAAAGTATATTTCTGAAACTTACAAGAAAATTCAAAGTTAGACAATGGACTGAACTAATTGTTACTGAACTACACTGATTTGAAAAAAAATCTGTTAAATTTTTTTGTTGAAGAGAAGAATACCTCTCCCTTGAAGCTAAATTATGTCAACGCGTCAAAAAAATGGTGTCTGCTCTGGTCATGTTGAAGTGTAAGGGCCTGTTCACATAGGAGTCCGTTGCGTTGCGTTAAGGAAAAGATGACGTTGAGACGAAAATAAACCAATCATAGGCGTTAAAAATTTCATTGCTAATCGTTTGGAGGCATATGATTGGTTTATTTTCGTCTCAACGTCATCTTTTCCTTAACGCAACGCAACGGACTCCTATGTGAACAGGCCCTTACTCTACGTAGCGTACCGCTACATCAAATGCAGCCACGGCGTCAGAGTATGGTACCCTCCGCTCGCTGTCATCGTCTGCTTCACCTTCACTCTCGTCTGAGACGTTGAAAAGTTCTTTCAAAATCATTTCAACAATCTACTGATCTTCTAAAATATTACACTCCATTAAACGAACAACTTACGCTCTACTGTACTGTACTAGGCAGCGTTCCGCTCTCCTATCACCCATTTCGTCCCAAGATTTGGTAATGTTTAGACAGACCTTACAAAATAAGCTGTGTAATCACACTTAATATGTAATATTTATGTAATCCCACGTTATTATGTAATTTAAGAATATTTTAAGAATAATTTCGCTCAATCCGAAAAATTCGTTAATCCGAAAAGGGTCTGGTTCCATTCATTTCGGATTATCGGGACTCAACTGAATTATAAATTTCAGGATCCTCCTATTTTGTAATTTAGGGGTGGGAAATAGATTTCAGATGCCCAGTTATCAGGTGTATATTCAGCCTAGACACGGGGACTTTTTGAGGTTCTCGCACATATGAAATTGAACTCGTGGCCATTCCAGCTCCCTCACTGGCCAAGCTATCTTTATAGGATTCTTCAGAGGACATTTTGTCGAAGGCGAGAAGTTAATACACACACTTCTTCTGTCACTTTTAAACTTGGTAGTCTAGGAAAATAAACTCGTCTTTCTCAGCTGTTAGACAGCCATGCTTTACCCTTACACGAATGGCATATGATATGATCTAAGTCCTCATTAAATCTTTGCAGAATTCAGATCTGATGGATGCTTGCATCAAGGTTGGATGCTTTTAAGGTATCACATAATTATTTGCTGCTTGTTAAGAAGTTTTTAAATAAATTGATTTTTTAACCTTAAATTCTCCCAGACCTAATTCTTGTGTAAACCTTGTTCTGCTCTCACTCGTAATGTGAAGAAGACCACAATCATGTTCCATCTAGAGAGATTGAAGTTTGCACAGACCGTAATGAAAAGAAAGTGGTTAGCAGAAGTATGAGTGTGTTTTCCCTATTTAGATTCGAATCGACAGCGAACAAGCTTTTAAATAAGAACCTGTTTAAAGTAGTACTAATGTGTTTACATGTTTAGTGGTGTGGGCTCCGATTAGGAGTATCTCTGTTACTCATTTGTATTGCTATGTTTATATTCACTCCATCTAAATTGTATACAGACAAACAAGCTATAGTTTGATACTGAATTAAAGTTCTAATTTATTACCATAAAAATACTATTAGACTTTGGCTATCACGAGTAAGGGCCTGTTCACATAGGAGTCCGTTGCGGAGCGTTAAAGTATTGAAATATATTTAACCAATGACAAACCTCCAAACGATTAGCAATGAAATTTTAACGCCTATGATTGGTTTATTTTCATCTCAACGTCATCTTTCCCTTAACGCTACGCAACGGACTCCTATGTGAACAGGCCCTTAGAAATTAGATAAAAACGTTTATAGTGCCACCATGGTCTCTTGCGATCCATGTGCCAGTGAATCGCACACTTGCGAAATGCAATATTCTTATTTTCAGTTCATTTTCATATGAACGTTAATCTAATAATGCAAGGTTGGCATTTCTGCGCATGCCTCAACGTGTCAACGAGCTATATATAAGCACAGTGGTAGTTTAGTTCGTTGGCGTCGTTTGGTCCGACGACCTTAGTATCTAACGGTAGTAGATATAACTGGATTTCCTTTCCAATATGTGGAAGTTCATTTGTACATGATTAAATTATGTACATTTATTAAATTATGTTATTTTATTAATTTGGAGTCAGATTCATTACATACTCAACCGAGTCCGTACTGTTGACAAGTTTTACTACCAGGGTTACTACAAACCGTGACCCTACATTAGCCAGCGCTGTAAATTAGTTAATTCTCTATATTTTTAATAGAAATTTATAAGTCATGTGTAAGATTTTTCTACTTAGACTTCGAGCACTCAGTCTTGCGTAGATAAATGCTTTTCTTTGAATTTAGAGGATTCACTTCCGTATATTGCTTACCCTGTAAAACCCATATCACACTACAGATTTAGCACAAGCTTTTAGCGCAACTGTTTCACTAAACCTGTTCTACCTGCAACTGTTGCACTAAAATACTGTGTGATAGAGTGTTTTTCTATTAATCTTTAACTGCAACTTTTCCCATTCTACATGGGAAAAGTTTCACGAAAAGCTTGTGTTGCACATAATTGTCCAATAGCAGGGCAGGTTTTTGGCTCACGTGACTCGCGATCGAGCAAGGAAGACACGTGATCGAGCAAGCAATAAAATATGGCCGCCAACATGGATCCGTGGACTAGCGAGGAAATCTTCAATTATTTCATGGACGAAATAACTATTCGTGAAAATCTGTGGAACCACACTCACGAGTATTATAAAAACAGAACGTTAAAGCGATTGACTTTTAAAGAGATAGGGGAGATAATGAGCGAGAAATGGCCTCATTACCAATCTTCTTTTACTAGCGGTAAGTAAGATTTTGCATGTCTTTTATACATTTCTTATCCGTAACAACTTAATAATTATTTATAGTATTGCCACGTTTGATATAATTTCAAAATAATTCTATTTAATTGTGGATCTTTCGGAACTTTTCGGATCTTTGATATGGATTCATATCAATTGTTATTTTTATCGCCAAACTTCGCCAATGTTTGTCAACAGAAACAATCTTCGTGCATAGGATATTGCACTGAAACAAGTTACAATTTTTTTTTCTGTATTCGGAAAACAATCAATCAGAATTTTTAATCATGTAGTAATAAGTTCTTATTTAACAAAGTTAATTGTATTGAAAGCCATTAATAGTCTACCCTGCTTTACCATTATTGTTCAATAATGCAAGAGATATTTATAATGCTAAGATTTTAAGTATTGTGGTTGCATTGATTTACTGTACTGACACTAGTATTTATCGTAAGCTAAATTACTACAATACCCTAGATACCCATTTTCCCTGCGGGTTGAGTTTTCCCTACGGTTTGAGTGAAAACCCACCCAGACTGGGCGTTTTACAAAAAAAAAAAAAACAGGGTTTTTTTCAACCCTGGCTTGTGATTTTCCTCCTTCTGTGTTCGTTTGCTAAGTGTACACTCCCATAAAGAAAGATTTAAAACCTTTTTTTTTTTACTTTTTCTCTAATCCTTTTATGAGCAAATAATAAATCAGTATTTTGTTAATACATTCATATTTAAAATAGCTAATGTATACACCTTTTATTATATTGCAGATGCATTGATGGAAAAATTCAGAAAGCTGAAAAGTTACTATCAGCGAGAAAAGAAAAAATTGAAGATCGTAAAAAGTGGTTCTGGATGTTCAGGCTTTACTTCCAGATGGGCCCATTTCGAGAAACTGAATTTTTTAGATGGGATTCCTGAGGCAGAAGCAAGCTTCTGCACACTTACATCATCAGAGAATCAAGCTATTTTGAATTCAACAGAACAAGGAGTTGAATCACAAGGAGGAACAAAAGTCATTGAGGCAAGTTTGTATTGTGTTGCACAGATTATATAACTATCTTAACCCTCTAAGCGTTTGAACCGTATTTTTCCATACCCAAAAATGTACACCAAGTCCGCCATGTTCATTTTTCAGATCAGTATAGTTTGTTTAAATTTTTTGCTGCTATAATTCTATAATACTCATTCAATTTTAGGAAATAGAGGAGAATCACAGCCAGGGTTCGTTGATATATTATATATCAATCGATATATATCATGATATATATTTATGAACTTTATGTTTGAAGACGATTTATTAGCTGTAGAACCCTAGAGAGCTGTAGAACCCTAGTTAGAATTTTCTCTAGCTTTGGTTTAGTTCAGTCTAAATTGCGCAAAAGGCTAGGAACTGAGAAAGCGGAAAAACTTCTGGATCACTTCCCTAAGTTTGTAAACATTCAGTTTACATGCAACCGAATAACAACAATAATAACACTTACATTTTGTTTAAATTTTTGAACAAAAATAAATAAATTTTATTTTGTGATTAAAGTTTTGTTAAAGAAATAAAACATTCTTAAAATTTAAGAGTTTTATAATTTGTGTTTTGAAAGAGAAAAATGTTTAACTTAAAATTTTGTTACGAGTGCTTAAAAAAAAGAAAAAAATTATTTTATTTATAATTATATATATAAAATTAAATACTATTTTATATTAGAATAATGCTTTATATTAGTTTTTATATAATGTGTAATATGTATTGGCTTTTAAGTTGTATTAAATCTGTAAATATTTATCATCAGCAATAAGTCGACAATTTTGAAAATATTGGATATATATCAAAATATCGGATATTTTCGATATTTTGGAACCCTGATCACAGCTCTCATTTTTTAATTTATTATTACGTTTCAATATTTCATTTTAATGTCTATTTTTTACAGGATACAGAAAGTGAATTTGAAGAATTTACACAAGAGTCGGTTACTGCATTCAGTGAAAATGCAGTAATAGATGCAGCCCCCAGAGCAATAAAAGGAAATTGATGGAAACTCCATTAATTACCCCTAAAAGAAAAAGGGAAAGTGTTGATAAACAAATATCCAGCACATTGGAGCAAGCCAAGAAATTAATGGCATCAATAAATGAAGATAAAGACGATGTCGACGATGCCTTTTTTAATTATATCAGATGCAGATTTAAAAGTTTAAAAGATCCAAACTTAAAAGAAAAGGCAAGAGTCGAAATCCAAGATGTTATAAATAAATATTGCATGGCAGACTTAAATAATAATAAATAATTTTTTAAATAAATTTTTTACTTCATGTTTCATTTTAGTGATTTCATTGACCATAATTTAATTGTACAAATAGCTGGTATGTTGCATATAACTGGTATTTATAGGTATTTTGGCATTTGAAAAATATATAGCAGTAGTATACAGCTCAGATTCAAAAAATTATAATAATTGAGAAAAAGTAATAAGAAAGAAATTATTTTCCATTTATTTATTTATGAATGATACTATATCTGAGAGTTTACCTTTTCGTAGATGTCCATTTTTTTAATATTGTGTTAGTATTTTACTAACGCTTGATTGCGAACAATATAAATAATTCACTATATAACATTGAATTTTACTGTGCCGATACAAATCAACCATACGAAGTTTAATAGATTCAGGAATATTACTCACACGACCCATTTTAAGACGAAAAAGCAAACAAACTGCAAAAAGAATACTGATTTTAAATAAAATCGTCTAAATTTAATCAATGATGCCACCAGTTATGAATTGGGGCTAATTAAAGGGGAATTAATGTAAAATATTCTAATATTTTGACTTTTCAAAATAATTTTTTTTTCAATTAATCTTTTCAAAAATATTAATTTTAAGATAATAAATAAGTTTGATCAACAATAAGTTCTTAATAAAAATATCATTTGCATTAAAACATATTAAATTACCAAATGATATTTTCAATTTGTAAAAAAATGTAATTATTCTAATATTTTGAATATGAGCTGTACTAAAATCTGAATGTAATTTATCTGAATTTTATCTGAATGTAATTTATCAGATTCATATGGGTAACCCAATTTATATGGGTACAGAGAAAAGAAATCAAATTATTTTGGTACTTGGCAAAGTTATGTTCTAACATAAAATAATAATGGTCGTTCTAACCCCTCTGTTGAGACTAAGTTTTCGTATGCTGTTTTCATAATTGAAACCAGTGTAGTTATTTACAAGTTATACAGAACAAAAAAATTTTCAATCTTAACTTTGAACAAGGTACATTTATTAAAAATTAAATTCAATGTAAATTGCACATTTGCTCTTGCCATGGAACAGATCCTACGGAGTTGAAGTAATTGCAGAATTTCTCCTGGATCAGTCTTGCAACAGCGCTGGATTTATGTGGAGTTTTTCGCAAATCTATAAAATTATTACTTGTAGCTCGCCAGTCACCTGTTGCTATATCAGAAGTAGATATATCTTCCACATCAATGCTTCCTGCTGGCAAGTAGCTGTTCGAGTTCTTCTCTCTCAGGAAATTATGTAAAGCACATGTAGCTAAAACAAAAAGTCTCGCGTTTGGCACTGAAGATGTTATTTGTGTATGAAAAATCCGGAATCTTGCTGCTAATATACCAAAGGCATTTTCGGAAACCCTACGGGCTCGCGATAATCTATAATTAAAAATTCGTTTTTTTCTTTCCAAATTTTTACCAGGATATGGCTTTATTAAACTGGGGCCTAAAGGGAAAGCATCATCTGCAACAATTACAAAGGGAACCTCAACATCAGTTCCTGGGAGAATGTTCGGACCAGGGATGTTTAGAGCTTTTGCATCTAGAGCCTGTTTAAATTTGCTCTTTGCCCATACTCCACCATCACTGATCCTTCCATTTGTCCCAATGTCAACATATACAAATTTCAAATTTGCATCGACCAATGCCAGAAGAACAATGGTGAAGTACCCTTTGTAATTATAGAATGCAGAACCACTACCAGGAGGTGGCATAATTTTAATGTGCTTCCCATCCATAGCACCAATGCACATGGGAAAGTTCCACATTCTATTAAAGTCAGCAGCTAATGCTTTCCATTCAGTTTCATTACTGGGGCAATTTAGATAATCATCTTTTAAAACTGTAAAAATTGCCTTGCATTCTAGTCGCAAGATTCCAGAAATGGTGTTTTGAGCAATGCGAAAGTGAAAACTTAATGATTGCTGCGTTTCACCTGAAAAATAAAGATAATTACTGTCAGTAAAGAATCAGACACAGGTAATGCTTAAAAGAAAAACATTTTAGCAATTCTCTTTTAATGATCCATAGGTGTATTTTTTCATCTAAAGATCTGTCTTAGTAATTTTGTTCAAAACAGAATAGTAGAGAAAACATAAACAATAAAACATCAGTTTCTAATGTGCCTAACATGCCAAATCTAACATCTAATTACAGTAGGCTCTCTGTAATCGACACACCTTGGGACCAATGCTAGTTTTGATTATAGGTCATTCTATTGTTTATGTTTTGAAAATTGTAAGTAAAACCAATCAACAGTTTTTTTTTACAATTAATGACAAATTAAAATAACAGAAATATTATAATAAATATTGTACAATGATTTTATTTGAATTTATTTAAATATACAATTAATGATTTTTAAAAAAATGTCACAATATATATTTTTACATGCTATCTATTGAATTGTCAATGATTGGCATTGAAACTTAACATCAAATTTCAATGTTTACATCTGTTATGATGTGTGGATTATAGGTGCTTGCGAATTAAAGAGAGTCTACTATATTATATTAAATAACTATCAAATATAATATTTTCAATTTTTGCACAGTAAGCACCTACATAATAAAATGTTTATTTTAATGCAAATACATTTGTCATTTTCATGATTATAGATTTTGTGTGACCAACTTGGTCACTTCTGGGGTAATTATCGATCAGCAACAAATTTGATTAAAGTAGATTGCCATAATATATATTATATAAATCAAAGTATTAAAACCGAAATACACTAGAATATGTAAAAGTACATGTGTATGTTAGTATCGACCATATTTATACTACCTAAAATAATTAATCCTACTGATACTTTATTGTATGCAACTATGTTTATATTCTACAGTCCTGCCCATCATATTCATTAAATCATGATAATGATAATCTTGTACTAGTCTTTAATATCAATATTAAGATTAAAAAAAAAGTAATGTTTATAAAAAGTCTATATCTTTACCTGTTGCTAAATATCTGAGAGTGAGTGCCAAACGTTCACCAGGAGGAATACTGTCTCTCATTTGTGTATTTCTTTTTTGTATCAAAGGTGATACTTTTTGAAGTAAATACTCAAAAGATGCTGTATCCATCCTAATCCACCTTCTATAGCCTTCATTATCCTAGTATTAAAAAAATAAGATATGTTTAATTTTTCATAATTGTATTTCATGTATAGAAAATTTCTATGAGCAAGTTATTACAGCAACCTTTTCAAACATTTCACTAAAACCAAACAGTTGGGGGAAAAAGAAATAATCCTCTTTTAGGGGACTTAAAGAAGGGTAAAATATTCTGCATAATAATTCTATAAATATTATTTCTATAATAATTTATTAATTCTAGCAAAATTTGAAAGAAAATATCTTACCTGAAGTGCCAGTTCCCTCATCAAATTCTCATAACATCCTAGATTATTTCTTTTTTTTAACCATTCCCTTGTCCAAATTTTTCTTTCAGATTTTTTTCTTCTTGCAATTAATGCTGCTGTAAGGCAAATTATTGTAGCACATATCGTTTTTTTAGATGATATGCTCATAAAATTGGATGGAGCCATGATTTGAATAGGTTATGTCCGACTGAGCAATCGATTCGTAGTACATGCGCTAAGAAATTTGTATGCTATGCCTAAAGCCTAATGGTCGATAACAGGATTGGTACGGTAACCCGTCCGCTTCGGTTTGCGAATCCGTTTGTGAAACTCCAGCAACCCTTCACAGACACTCCGTGAGGAGAAATGCTTGACGAAAAGCTTAAAGTTTCACCAAATTCTTCAGTGTGATACGGGTTTTAAACCCGTATCACACTGAAGAATTATTTACACCCGTATGTACCTTGTAATTGACTTTTTTTCCCGTAACTCGTACCGTTTTTGAGATAAAAACGCTAATTCCAGAATTTGCCGATAGAGTTGTAAGTTGTCTCATCGAGTAGGTCATAGCCTTTTTACTATACCTAGACACCAACTTTATGGCCTAAGCTGTCACCGTTTAGAAGTTAAGGGGGGTGTAACGGATATAAGTGGGGAACCCTGCATATACCAACATGAAAGATAGAACATGAGCTGGGAAGTACCCGATATTACGAGAAGAAAAAAGGCAAACTACCAGAACGTAAACAGGTGACTTAAGGAGTTATTTGAGAAAATAATATTTGCTTGAATACATTTAAATTTTGTCCTAGAAATTTAGTTTTTATTTTATAAAATATGCAGTCTCTAAATTCCAGTTTTTCAGCAATATATGCTATAAGATATATTTACTGGCACATATTGTTTATTGAAGGGCTTATTATAGACTTATCTTGTCAGGGACAACTTTATCGTAAGCTAAAATAGCTTTAAAATATTGCAAATGTTAAAAAAAAATCTAATTGATGTATTTTTATCCAAGATATGAGAGCTGCATTGAAGTATTGTTTACATCGGTCCCATTTCAGACAAAACCCAAGAACGCTGCTAACAAAGCATGCATTAGAAACACAGCTGGACACCTCTCCATCATCTCTAAACCCTACAATGGATATTCAAATTCAAGACCGAAAAACCGGGCTATTCTAGGATTTATCTCGGAGGCATTTACTTATCTGTGGATAACTTCTACTATCAAATGAGTGTCATGTGACGCGACTGAACAAAAGTCCCTTTTGTGACCACACGATAATATATTAACTTAACCTGCAATTATCATTTAAATCCGTTAATGAAAAGGCGAAAACGACGAGGAAGAGAGATCCGGCAAACAAAACATTTCTAGAAGTACGGAAAAGAGTTATGACTCTGGAACTGAAGGGAAGGGAGGAAACCCATTTAAATCGCATCACTTATTTTCGCTTAAGACAAGTTCACGCATTCCCACTTCGAAAATGTTAACTAGGGAATCTCGAAACTTTTAACAATAAGTAGTGATCCTGTTTCTGTATAGGACTGTTTAAGTAACAAGGCAGATCAACAACACATTTGAAACAACTGACGTTGTAATGATGTTGATGTCAGTCAAAATTTCCTTGTTTTTGCCCCGCTCGCATGGACATTTTTTTTTTTTACGTTTGAAACAATTTATAACTGAATTTATTATCCAGTTAGAAAATCGTATGCTTAAGACTGTTGGGTATTAGCCATACAGGATTCGTTCAGCTCAAGGTTAACCTATGGAAAAAAGTTTTCTAATGATTGTCGACTTGGATTTAAAGATATATTTTTTTCTTGAATGTACTATGTAATAGAGGAAGAAATTTTTTACATGGGTATCATCATTCATTCTTTAAAAAAGGCAAATAATTATCATATATATATACGTTATTTCTAAAAGGTGTTTTTTTTTTGTTTTATCCCTTTTTCTCCTTTCATACTTATCCAAAATCAATAAATGAGGTACCATTTTAAAGATTATGATCTCCGGTTCGTGATAATCGTTAATTTAGAATTGCATATCTTATTGTTTGTTTAAAAATCGAAGTATAAACATTTTAAACAATTTTTCTTCCCCTAGATGGCACGCGCTAGGTTTTATTTATTTTTTATTTTACCATTATCAATCGCACTGAACTTTTAAACTAAAAAATCGTTTACTTTTATTATCAATCTGTGATTTCATTAATGAGTTTCCTTATTGGCAACATCCGAGTAGGTGTACATTATTCTTTTTACGTGGAAAAACCATACATATTATTTCTAGAAGGTGATTTTTTTGTGATGATCCCTTTCTCTCCCTTCATACTTAACCAAAATCGATAAATGAGGTACCATTTTAAAGATTAAGTATCTTTTGCGGCGGGGTCTCTTGGACATGGTGTAGGCTGTCCTACACTAGGGGACTGAAAACAACAACAGATTAAGTTCTCCGCTTCTGACGAATTGTTAATTCAGAATGAAACATTGAACTGTTTGTTTAAAAATCGAAGTGAAAAATTGACTTTGGGCTAAAGTTATTTCCCTGGATGTGTCAAAACTTCACGGTCAAATAGTGTGCACAAATAGGTTCAGGTTCAGGTATTTCAACTTGTCGGAGCTCCAAGGTCTGTAGGACTTTATCTCCAATTGTAACATTATGCATCAGAAATATATTTGCTCAGCAGGTAATTAAATATCATAAATAAGTCCTTATCAGTAAAAACATAATACAAGTAAAATAAGTAATAGTAAAATAAAAGCAAACGCCGTGAATCGCACCCGGGAGAAAAATAACAAGGCGCACGCGCATTCACTGCGTCAGAGTTGCCACAGTTATTTAAGAAAAATAAGGAAGGTATTCGCACTGATATTATAGTAAAGTTCTAGGGGTTTGGTAACAATACAAGAGGGAGGAGTATAAAAATAAGAATAAGTAAGCAAGATAGAAGAGACAGTGTTGGCTCTTAAGAAGACATGCCCGAGGGCGTTTGCGGTTAACACGGTGGGAGTAGACATAGTCGGGAAATTCAGCTATAATCTCATTGAGAATGTTATGAATATTATCAAAAAAAATCCTTAGAGAGTTTAAGTGCAGTTTCTTTGAAGGAAAGGATGCTGAAGTCTCGTCGTATGGTTTCCTTAGACATATAACGGATCGCTTGGCAAATACGTCTGAGAGTCAAGTTCTGGATAGGGATGCGACATCGATGTCGATGTTTTCAAAATATCGATGTTTTGATAAAAACATCTATGTTTTAAACATCGATTTATTGAAGCCGATTTTTTTTAACATCGATGTTTTGTGCTCGATGTTTTACGTTGTCTCGATGTTTTTTTTTTAGTGAAAAAATACCGTATTAAAAAAAAATTTACCACGTAGCATAATTTTCACACTCAGTAAATGTAAGTCTGAATTCTGAAAAGGACGAATACAAAAGGGGGAATGATTCCTTAGCAAACAGACAAATGGCAATTAACAACCAATGAGCCAATCAGAGAGCTTGGAATGTTCCTGACACTCCAGAACCTTCCATGGGGTTTTATTTTACAAATAGTATATACACGAGTGCATCCATTTAAGTTTTTGTTTCGTTCTGGTTTTATATAAGTTGACGTTAATATTATTAGTAAGATGCCTCCCAAAAGTACCGTTTTGAAATATTTTTACAAAACCTCTGACAAATTGGCGAAATGCAATATTTGCCTTAAGTCCCTTAAAACTTCTGGCAATACCACGAATTTATCTGGAAATTTGAAGGCAAATCATGGCGGTATTTACAACGAGAATTTTGAGTCATCAATGTAGCCGAAAGCAACCAAGTTTTTGTCATTTACGTCTGCCCAATCAGAGAGTAAAATTAAATCACCCCTACCCCCACGACTAACGGAAATAACATTAATGTTAAAGATTACTAAACCAGTTTTAAAAAATGGATGTTCTAAAACATCGATGTTTAAAAACATCGATGGTTTTTGGGCGATGTTTTATTAGCATCAATGTTTTAATATTGAATATCGATGTTCCAAAACATCGATGTTTTGTTATCGATGTCGCATCACTAGTTCTGGATGACCTCCAGTTTATGGATATGAGTTTTCGCGGCGTAGAACCAGACCGGTATTGCATAAAGAGCTACGGGAAGAATAACTTGCTTAAAAAGAAGGACTTTGTTTCTAATGGAAAGATGGCTGCCGTATATTAATGAGCGAAGTTGCATAGTAACAGCGTTACATTTTTGTACTAGTTTATCGACATGGAATTTCCATGTCAGCCTGCGATCAAGGGTCACACCAAGATAGATCACAGTGTTCTCCCAGTCAATAGGCGAATTGTAAAGGTAAAGGGGGGATTACAGTAACTATTGGGAAAAAAAAATCGCGTGGCACTTAGAGGGTTTGATTCGAATTTTCCATAGCTTGAACCAACTCTCTAAAGTGTCGATATACCGTTGAATCTGACTGGCAAGATAATTAATGTTGTGAGAGGTAGAGAGAAAAGCTGTATCGTTCGCATAGAGTGCAAGAAGAGTATTAATTCCTCTAGGAATATCATTTAAGTACAAATTAAACAGGGTAGGGCCGAGAATGCTACCTTGAGTAACACCTGAAGAAATATAGAAATTACGGGAAAGATCGCGATTAACTTGGACAACAAAATTACGATTATGGAAATAGTTATGAAGGAGGTGAATAAGAGAGTCGGGCAATTTAATATCGATAAGTTTTTAGATGAGACCAGGGTACCAAACCTTGTCAAAAGCACATTTAATATCCAGAAAGAGAGCACCAGTGGGTCTCTTAGCAATCAAGCCGTCGCTGGCAAATTCCAGAACACGAAGGAGTTGAAGGACAAAGAGGTTTTGTAATGTAAATATCACATTTTCTACGAGTTTGGGTCATATTTAAATTTTAATATTGTCTACAAAGGTGGTTTGACGTGTACATATCTCATGTTCCCCTGTTTTGTCTTATGCTTTACCTCCAATATTCTGGCAAAGGCGTCTTGTAATTGGTTTTGTATTATCCTTACGCCCATTCTTATTTGACAAATAAACAATTTCTACAAATGAACCGGTTCTTCTTTCATCCTACTACAAACCATGCGAAAGGGTCGCACGGGCCACCTAGTATCTATTATTTCTAAAAGGTGATTTTTGGTGACAATCCCTTTTCTCCCTTCATACTTAACCAAAATCGATAAATGAGATACCATTTTAAAGATTAAGTTCGAAGTTAAAATCGAAGTTAAAAATTTGAATTTTGGTCCTAGAGTTCTTTTCCTGGGTGCATCGATATGGCACTGTCCAATATTGCGTACAAAGAGGTTTTGTAATGTAAATATCACATTTACCACCAGTTTGTGTCATACTTAACTTTTAATATTGTCTACAAACGTGTTTTGACGTGTACATATCTCATGTTCCCCTGTTTTGTGTTATACTTTACCTCCAATAGTGTGTCCAAAGGTGTTTTGTAATCGGTTTTGTATTATTACGCACCATGGTTATTTGACAAGTAAACAATGACTACAAATGAACCGGTTCTTCTTTCATCCTACCACAAACCACCAACCTCGCTATAAAATTAATCGCATTTTATTCTCATGCGAAATTTTCGCACGGCCACCTAGTATTTTAAAATTTGAATTATTCGGGGAATAATGTGGTATACTGGGTAACTTCCAGTGGTGGACAGTAAGTTGAGTTTCAAGTAATATGTGCAGTGCAGGATTTACGTATAAGCTACACAAGCTATAGCTTAGGGCCCCCAAGAAAGTGGGGGCCCTCAAAAAATTATAAAGGGCCCCATATATGATTTGAGATATGGGCCCCTTATAAAGGGCCCCATATTTCAAATAGCTTAGGGCCTTATCAAGTCTAAATCCGACCTTGAATATGTGAACTGAAATTTAGATGATAACTTTAAATGCTAATCGATTAATTGCAATATTTGGATTATGATCTGAAATCTCGTTCACAATTTTTAAAATGTCTTTCTATAAGGCTTAGGAAAAACTGAAACAAACAACCTGCGCAAATTCTCTGCGAATATTTAACCCTTCAGCGGACGCGCCAATTTTTCGAACACCAGCAGGCACGCGTGGCACAAAGTGCAACGTCTCTTTCAACCTTGATTATTCCTTTTGTAATAAACATTTTATTTTCAAACTGAAAATAATAAAACTGCGTTTTATGACAAGATATAAAATGTTGATAATACTGAGCTATATTTATAATTAAAGGCCAAAGATTGCAGATTCAATCGCCTTATTTCAAAACTGTCCGGTGTATTGGATTTAAGGACAACTTGCGAATGGATTCCTATTATGTCCAAAAACCTAAAATTCAATGAGATTGTCCATCTTCGAGATATGCGGGATACCGTGTCATAGCTGCATATTTGATCGACTACATCAACTCCTGCTTTTGCCGTATTGTAATCCAGTATAATCGCTGGTTTACCACAGTTAAATCACGACTAACAATGAATGGAAAGGAATACAAGGGTTAGAAAATCAGACCTGCATTAGAAAGGGTGTAGCTATAAATACACTGCTGGCCACTGTAAATGCCACACCCTGAAGGAAACATGCAAATAACATAAAATTTACAACACGCATTAGCGGAGGTGAGATATGCAAATGATTAGAATTTCAGCGCAGACGCACATCACGCTCGCCTGTGGCGCCACTTCAAAGCGCTATTTAAGGCTTGGAGATTTCGACGATTTCAAGTTCGGCAATTGTGTTTTTTTTTTAAAAAAACGATCAATTATGCCTCGTCGAAAACAGCGATCATCCTTTGATCAAGTATCTGAGTTCGACAGAGGAAGGATAGTGGCCTATCGAGATTGTGGATTATCTTTCAGGTAAATCGGTAGTCGTGTTGGACGTAACCAAACAACTGTAATGCGGATATGTGATCGTTGGATGCAGGAGGGTACGACGGACCGGCGTGTTCGATCGCATCCACCTCAACGCACCACTTCACGTGATGACAGGCAAATTGTGCGCATGGCAGTGACGGATCGCTCAGTCACATCACGAACCATAGCACAGCACATGCAGTCTGTAACGCATCATCCAGTGTCTGCGCGTACCATTCGACGCCGTTTACATCAGAGTGGTCTGTCCGCAAGACGTCCATTGCTTTATCTACCCTTGACGCAGAACCACAGACGTCTCCGCCGCCAATGGTGCGATGACAGAAGGATGTGGACGGCAGAATGGAATGAAATTGTCTTTACTGACGAGTCACGCTTCTGTCTGCAACACCAAGATGGTCGCATTCGAGTCTGGAGACACCGTGAAGAGAGGATGCTGAACAGCTGCGTTATGCACTGACACATTGGTCCTGCACCGGGTATTATGGTATGGGGCGGTATTGGATATCACTCTCGCACACCTCTAGTACGCATTGCCGGTACTTTAAACAGCCAGCGCTACATTTCCGAGGTGTTGGAGCCAGTTGTCCTTCCTTACCTTCAGGGCTTGCCCACAGCCATATTTCAACAGGATAATGCGCGACCACACGTGGCACGCATTGTCCAACGGTTCTTCGTCAATCGTCAGATTGAATTGCTTCCCTGGCCGCCTCGCTCTCCGGATCTTTCGCCGATAGAAAACATGTGGTCCATGGTTGCTCTACGATTGACCCAGATTCCATCCCCAGCTGCCACAGCAGATCAACTTTGGCAACGTGTGGAAGCTGCTTGGTCTGCTGTACCCCAAGAACTCATCCAAAGTCTCTTTGAATCAATGCCGAGGTGTGTGGCAGCGGTGATCTCCAACAATGGCGGCTACTCTGGCTACTGATTTTGGCAGGAACCACACTTCACAGAAGTCTATAAATTTAATCATTTGATACTTGGTCAACATGTTATCTACAAAATAAATTTTGTTGTGATATAGCACAGCACATGCAGTCTGTAACGCATCATCCAGTGTCTGCGCGTACCATTCGACGCCGTTTACAGCAGAGTGGTCTGTCCGCAAGACGTCCATTGCTTTGTCTACCCTTGACGCTTAACCACAGACGTCTCCGCCGCCAATGGTGCGATGACAGAAGGATGTGGACGGCAGAATGAAATGAAATTGTCTTTACTGACGAGTCACGCTTCTGTCTGCAACACCACGTTGGTCGCATTCGAGTCTGGAGACACCGTGAAGAGAGGATGCTGAACAGCTGCGTTATGCACCGCCACACTGGTCCTGCACACTGGTTATGCACTCTTTGAATGTCTTTCTTGGTGTTGCAATTTGGGTGGCCAGCAGTGTAGAAACTGCTTAGAACTTTCAAACTTTGCATGTAAAAACAAACCATTCAAAATTACGAAAATGTTGCACTTTGTACATGGGCGTGCGAGCTGAAGGGCTAAAGATGGAAAGACAGGTAGTTAGAATTATTCATTGGCATAAAACTCCGAGTCTCTAATTGGCTATTCAAAATGATGTCAAAGCTGACAAGCAAAGTGGTTGTTTTCTTTCGGTGTTCCTTTTAGTTCAAAACATCAAACTAAGTTGTAGAATCATCTAATCTAGGCAATGAGAACAGATTTAATGCTTTTCCAATGACAAGTTTAATTCTCCACCGGTTCCCCAGGCCTTAGGGCCTATCGACCACAAGTCACCTGAAGACCAGCCGCTACGTAGCAATACCTGAATACACAGTGGAGGGTTTATTTCCCAAGTTCGGTGCTTTCCATTGCTGTGGGGCTCGAGGATGCCGAACAAACAGTACAGATCTGTCATCCACTCAAGGCACCCAAGACCCCTTTCCAATGATAAATATTCAGCTTAGATAGCCAGGAAAGGAAGATAATGACACGAATATAATCTCCTTAAATATCCCAAACAATTTTCCAGTTAGAATGCAAATAATTATTGGTGATTGACAGAATTTAGCCGCTTCTATATTTGCTGCTCTATAACGTTGTTCCCAATGTTTTCCTCTTGCTGTTTACTTTGAAGTAAGCAGATTGGTGAGTATCAAAGGTACTGAATACCTTATCTATCTTCACATGCAAGGAAAATCTGAAAAATAGAAAGACAAAAAGACTCGGAGGTGAATCTAAATAGCATTTAGGGGATAGACAAGAGATTAAGTGTCGTAAGAAAGGAGTAAACAGGGTGTAGGATGAGTAAAGCATATGACAAAACTTAGAAGCCAGCTTCAACTGCAAATAAACTGAGTTCCGTGAATGCTGTGGGGGTTTATAGTCATTTGGAATTAGCTTTAAGGAATTAGCTAACCCTATTGGATTCGCTCACCTCAATGCTAACCTATGGAGAAAATTTGCCTACTATTTGACAGCACAATAAATACTGATAATCAAATAAAAATGGTATTTTTAGATAGCCTGAAATTTTCTGCATCTTGCAACAGGATTCGTTTTATAAATTTCGTTCACCGAAATAATTTATGAGCGTTTAAAACACGCTAGACCAGATTTTCTCCCCGAATAATTTAAATTTTAAAATATTATTAGAATTTTTTTTAACGGAAAATGCTCCAAGGTGTTAAATTTCTTTCTATATTACTGAGTACAATTAAAAAAAATCTTTCAATCCAAGTTGGAAATACTTGGACAAATTTTCTCCATAGGTTAACATTGAGATGAGCTAATCCAATAGGGTTAGTACACACCAGCCTTAAACTGTAAGTTCCTGTCTGTTTATCCCTTCTAGAGAGAAAAAAACCCGACCGTACCGTTTCAAAATCCAACTCATGAAATAAATTAAATTCTACGAAAGACGTGGTTAATAATGCTAGTTGGATGAAGATCGTAGGTTACAAGCCCTATTATACATCTGTTAAAAACCAAGTAACCAAAAAGTTCTTGAAGCGTACTTTGTTGAACTCGTGGGACTCATAAACGAATCGTAATTGGTGGAAAATTTTAAGAAAGGAAATCAATCTCTGTTAAAGATGCTCAGCCTTCAGAAACGTCGTATAGTGTTTCAATGAAGCATAGACAGAGCTGTAAACAAACAATCCGAGCTGATTGTGTGCGCTCACTTGAAGGTGACAGATGAGAGGGGGGGGGGGGACAAGAGTTTGCCTTTGGCATTAACCACTGGTTCTCTAATTGGGTTTTCAAAATGATGCCAAAGCCGACAAGTAAAAAGGATCATCTCGTTAGTCCCTTTTTTTAGCTGAACATCATATTAAACTGTTAAATCCTTATGTAAACGAGAAAATATTTAATACACTTTCCATGATAAACATTCAACATTTACTTGCGTTCTAAGTGGAGGTAGAATACTTGTAATTTTTGCTGAACGACGGAATCCAGAACTTTTTATGTTTGCCATTCTGTGACGTCAGTAGCCCATGCCTTATACAATTTTTCCACTCGATACTCAGAATTGACGTCATATAAATAAAATCTTCAGTAGATCATTGATCCTTGTAGATGATGATAATTTGAGTTTTTTGATCTAAATGCTAATTGGTGAAATAGACCGTGGGCATGTTTCCAAAGTATACATTGTTAGGGCCTGTTCACATAGGAGACCGTTGCGTAGCGTTAAGGGAAAGATGACGTCGAGACGAAAATAAACCAATCATAGGCGTTAAAAATTTCATTGCTAATCGTTTGGAGGTTTGTCATTGGTTAAATATATTTCAATACTTTAACGCTCCGCAACGGACTCCTATGTGAACAGGCCCTTAAGGGCCTGTTCACATAGGACTGTGTAGCATTAAGACATATTTTACACAAATAAAATACTATTCAATGCGGTTACGTGGCAACATCGGATGCCCAATGTCAGTTGAAAGTGGGGTTCATTTGGATTGTTTATTGCTTATGGACTTAATCTTACTTTTCTGCATATTATAAAGCTAAGGACTTGTGTTAAATATTTATTAAAATGTTCGTTATGGGATAACTAGGACTTACTTTTGTGGCCAATGCAATAATTCCATGGTGAATATTTCTAAAACGCAGCATGAATACGAACGCTTGCCTTATCGAGAGATCAGTAACTTTTACAAACTTTTGTGTGTAGATGTCGAAATTAGACTATCTTGAATCAAGTTGCAAGAGGGATGTTCGATGAATTACCATCAGATAATAGCAAATAGAGAATAGTAAGTAGAAGAAATTATGCAATGTATAACAAATTTTAATTGATATGAGAGTGATAGTTTTGATGTTAATGGATTGAGCGGGATTATTTTTAGATGTCATACATTTTATAGTGGAAAAAAATAAAAGTTGATTCTAGAAAAAAAAATTGGGTTTTTAGTTTTTTAACCGAAATGTAAGAGCTCTTGTAACAATTTACCTTAGCTTACATACTGCACTATGTTTTATAGGAAAACGAATGTTTTAAGTTTTCAGTAAAATAATTTTGAATCTGATTATTTTATACTGGAAGTAATAATAATAAAAAAGAGAAAACATAGTAAAAAATGCGGGATCATCGGGAAAAATTAAGTATATCTATACGTTTGCTGCATTCTGTAGCATAAAATCTAGTTTTTGACGATAGTTATTTGGTGTGATCAGAAGTATTTCAAGTAAAATGTGTCATTAATATATGCCTGCATAAAACGTTAAAAGCGATGTAATGCCATGTCACAATACAAATTCCACAAGGAAATGTGTTAATTTATGCTTGGTGAGGTAAAGTCGAGGAGTTCAACAGAATCCTTATTCAATGGAATCAAAACATTTTTTCATAATACCAGAATGCTTTAGAACAAGCAGATATTCCATTAAAGTAACTCATACAAAGAAACTGGGGTGCTATGAAAGAAGCAGAGGCAGTCTGTTTAGGAGATGTATTTAGAGAACATTTAAAATTAAAGTGATCAACTGCACTCGTGATGCTTTTCCAAATCAAAACAAACAAGTAGTTTTACCCGTAATTTCGAGTATAATCTTTCCTGTAATTGGAATTTTTGCTGCATTTTAGAGTCTACTTATGATCTAGCTATATAGTTTTTTTTTTTGCCGATTCTATACCAGTCTTTTGCATGTCCCACAGGCTCATTTTGCAATCTCCTTTCTCCAGTCTCCCTTTGAAAAAATAGCACAGTCGGCCCGTCACATTCACACTGCAGCGCAGGAAGTCATGAATGTTCTAGATCTTTATACATTTAGTACTGTTGTTGCTATTTAACACAGAAAATTATATAAGAGATTGTATCTATGTAACCTCAATTCCCATAGTTCTAAATATAGGATTTTATACTTCCCCTTTTCCCGAAATACAGAGGTTTAAAATGTATCTATGTTCCTAGACACAGTTGTATTTAAACGGCTCTTACCTTGAAATCGAATCCAGGCACTTGCAAATAGGACTCCTTTGGCCTAGAAAACTCAAGGCCGTTTTTAAAAAGATTGCAAATAACATTTTAAAATTTAAATTATTTGGGAAAAAATCTGGTATAGTGTGTTTTAAACGTTCACCAATTCCTTTGGTGGACGAAATTTATAAAATGAATCCTATTACATGGTGAAAAAAAAGTTCAGGCTATCTGAAAATATCATTTTATTGGATTTTCAGCATTTATGTAGCTGTAAATAGTAGACAAATCTTCCGTATATGTTAACATTGAGGTGAGCGAATCAAATAGGGTTAGAACACAGCAGCCTTAAAGGGACAGTGGTCCTTGAAAATGCAGAGATACGTATATGTAAACATAGAGCTCTGTAGTATATGAGCGTAATGGAATAAACATTTCTTTTATTTGTACGCGTTTTCATGCGTTAAATCGTATCTTAGTTAAGAAATTATACACTTGAACTTATTTACAAGTTTTTAGTTGAATTTTTTTTTAACGCAGGATTGCGGTCCTCCGGAAAGCAAAATTTTTAGACGTTAAAACCCAGTCTGTATCGCTTGGACAAGCAGTAAACAGTTAAACAGAAAGTGCCAAAATGCGTCAATATTTCGACATAAAATTCAAAAACATGGTATGTAAAAAGTTCTTTTTATCTTGTAATTATTATATTATTCAGTTGACTTTCCCAAAACAATGTTTCGTAATTTGAAATAGCCCTTTTTCCCGTTCGAAATACCTTCAGCCATCCAGCTATATATATATACATACGTACATATATATAGATACATATATACATAGCACATACATATATACATACATATATACATACAAAAGAGGTAAGCAACAATAAGTAATCCTGCGTTAATAACCCGCGGTAGTCTCGTTAGAAGAGACTACTTGGAATTTTTTTTTGAATTTGAAAATTTCATACACTCTCCGTGTTTACAATATTCCAAGCGCATTTCTAATCATCATTTTGTATTCAAACTGATATTCTATTCTATTCTAGATATACAGTATGAAATAAATGTTGGCAAATACACTTGTTGTATAGTTGCAATTTGCATAAAATTTTAAGCAAGCCCCAAATATACCTAGATGGCTGAAGGTATTTCGAACGGGAAAAAGGGCTATTTCAAATTACGAAACATTGTTTTGGGAAAGTCAACTGAATAATATAATAATTACAAGATAAAAAGAACTTTTTATATACCATGTTTTTGAATTTTCTGTTGAATCGTATAAACTTGACAATTCTATGTATTAATAAATACTTTTTAAAATTTTTTTGATGAATTATCCTATCAACTTGAAAGAAAATTAAGTTAATTGGAAGTTAACTTGCATTTAAATTTTCATTCCCGTCCCGGCCGACAGATGGCTGCATCAGTCTACAAAATAAAATTAACTGAAAATAATAAAAAACATGGTAAAAATCTGCTTAAAGATGGCTAAAAGTATTTAAAAATGCATTGTCATCGTGTTCTGATGTATTCTAAAAGTTTCAAATGTCTAGCTAGTCGGGAAGTTAGTTAAAAATCATGCAAATCCAGTATAAATCTTGCAATCAAGATTTATACTGGACAAACACACACACACACAAACAAACAAGAAAGCAAGTTAATAAAAACATGGTAAAAAGTTTTGACTCTTCAACGTATCGTTAACTTCCTTGACAGTTTGTCCATCGTTAACTTTTCTACAGGGAACTCAGTTTCCTTCATTTGTAGTCACATTTAAGTATTTACTCCGTTCAGGGAGATTGCATGTTTAACATTCTAATAGTTCTATTTTCCAATGGTTTCTTATAGTTTTCATATTCCAATGGTTTCTTATAGTTTTCATATTCCAATGGTTGCTTATAGTTTTCCTATTCCATATATCCAAATAGTCCCATTTCATCAGTTAGTATCTAGACCAAAAATGTATATTATCTATTATAACCAGTGGTCTAATAAAGATTTTACTTATGGGAAGTCAATTTTCGTGTCGAGTCGAAAAATAGCACGAGGAATGGTCTACTGACATTAGAGAATAACAAATGACAAGGTGCTGAAATCTGTCGTTCAGCAAAAACTACTAGCATTCTGTAACGCGCTACAATGGAAATAAATGCTAAATATTTATCCTCTTATAATAAATGATGGAATCAATCATGGGATAATCATAGAAATCGGCGAATAATAAATCATGGAATCGATCAGGTTTATCAATCATGGAATAATCATGGATATATCGTGGAATTGTGAAACTTTCTTTAATCTGCTCATCTAAGGATAATCACAACCATCGTGTTAGAATGGAAGTAAATATGAAATATTTACTGAATATTTATCACGGATTAATAAATCAAGGACTCAGTCATGGGATAATTATATAAATCATGGAATAATAAATCAGGGAATCAATCATGGAAATTATGGAATAATAAATCGCGGAATCAATCATGGTACAATCACAGAAATCATGGAATCAACCATGGGATAATCATGGAAATCAAGGAATAATAAATCATGGAATCAAAGAATCAATCATAGATAAATCATGGAAATATCGTAGAATCGTGCCACTTTTCTTAATCAGCTTATCTACGGATATTTGTAAATATGCATACAACGAGTGCCGCTCATGAAACGCATTCAAACTTCTAGTATCCTTGCTCCCACCGACATATCCTTATAATGCGCTTCAAATGAACAGAAGTTTGACAGCATTTCCTATATTTCACCCTGATATATTGCAGATAAGGAAATTAACGACGGACAATAAATTTCGAGATGATAAAAATTTTTCTATTCCTAAAATTTAGCTACAAAATAACAATTCTCTGACCGCAGTATATGACGAAGAAAAATGAGTTTAAAAAAAACAAAAAAAAACGCGTGATACTACCCTGCTCTACAATAGAAGTCAGATGGATGAATTAAAATTTGTGACCCAACAAAGACCGCGTTTTCCAGCAGTAAATCACCGAACGAATAATTATGAACATTTTACTTTTTTTTCCCAACGAAATCCAGATAATGAAGAGGATGAACGCTGCAGAAAGAAGAACTTGTGGAGATAAAAAGAAAGGAAAGACAAAAAAAGGAAAAAAAAAGAAAGGAAATTAATGTGACTGCGGAGGGTACAATAAAATACTTGTGTTAGTTCCATGCTCTAATTCCAAAAATAAATTAATCCGCGAGTGTTTCCCGTTTCATTAATATCTTCTAATTATTCTTAAGACAATTTAATCAACAAATAAGATTTATGATATGCATATATTATTATGTAAATTTGGACGTTGCTAATTAATAGGTGTCATCCTCATGCGTCTTTTTTTGGGTGTGTCTTATTCTTTATTAGCTGATGAGGTAGTTAACAGATTATAGTTTTTCCTTTTTATTTGGAAGAACAATACACACATTCCATCGCAGAAAATTAGCAAAGAAAATGTTGGGAAGAGAATTTTGGAAAACTTAAAACTTTTGAGCTATGTAAATGCAAAAGGAATTACGAGAACAATTCTGGTGGAAGTTGGCTTTTAATTCTTAGAACTAATATATATATATATATATATATATATATATATATATATATATATATATATATATATATATATAATATACAGTGGAATCTTGATCTATCGTTTTCGAAGGGACCGACTGAACTAAAATATGGATGCGGGAAAACGATAGATGCGGGAACATACAAAAAAGTATTAACATACCTTAATGTTTGATATCTCTAAAATATATTTACTCACATGCATAAATTCATACATACCCGTAGTGTAACTGAAGATAAAATTACAAAGTTGTACTGAAATCCAAGATAATAATAATAAAAAAAGAAATACACGTAGATACACAGGAATTTTGATTTAAAAAAAAGTACTTAATCATCGTTTGTTTTTTGTCGGTTTTCTCTCCACAAGTAAACAATATTTTTTTTGTGTTGCAAATTGCATTCTTTTCGGTATCAGTTTTGTGTGATGGTGCATATACATTGGTGCAGAGTTCTCTGCATGCAGACCCCCGACTCCTGTCATCACATTAGTCACGGTAACATTAGTCACATTAGTCACGGTAAGCCCCCAAGGTCCCTCGTGTTTCTTGATCTAGTGTCCCCCGCCCCCATTGTCACCATTTGACCCCCGGACCCCGGGGTCTTTGATGCTCTGCATCCGGACCGCGAGGGGAGGCGATCCACGCATATACAGAGTACAGAGTGAACATCAATCACTGGATTCCCCAAGGCACAGCAGAGCAGAGTGCATGAATGCAAACGCAGCATGAGAGTATAAAGAAGCGGCAGCCGTGAATCGTTTGTAACTAGAACCATTGCATTGCATTGCACTGGATGGGGTCCGACATAAGACCACCAGGAAGTTCTGTTTCCGGGTGAAACACTCATCGGCCAGTGTAGAACTGCAGTAATCAGAAACTTCTCACACACTAGACCAAACACCTGGGTGCCTCCATCCTAAAGCCAACAAAAAAGCTGACTGTGAGCCATTACTGATAAGAACAGAAATGTTGAATAGTCGGTGAATTTTGAATGAGTTGCCGATAATAGGGTACTCCAGGGGCAAAAGAATTAAGGAACACCAACGACGAGCAAATACCACTAGCTAACAAAATTTAACTTTTTTTATGTAACATTGATGAAAACAAATGTCTTTATGTTTTCAAGGGTGCTGAACACGGAAATGATAAAGAAAATGCAAGTTTAGCTCTCGTTTTTTAGTTATTGAAGCTTTTCAGAATTGCCCTTAAAAGCTTATGCATGTATTTACCTTGTAGTTTCCCCTCGGAGGAAGGTCACTGATGGCGCAATCGCTTTGCTTGCCTTTTGTATTCTGTTGCTGGTGATTCCCTGATGAACGTCCAGCAGTAATCCGCTAACATTGATTCACTCCACTCTCCCTGGTATCTTTCTTCCATGTCCGAAATTTCTTGGTGGAAGCGTTCGCCATGTTCGTCGCTAACAGCACCACAGTTTTCGGGGAAGAAGTCCAAGTGTGAATGTAAGAAGTGTAACTTTAAAGACTGTTACACCCCAGTCTATCGTAGCATTGCAGAAGATTTTCCACAAGATCCTTATAGTTTTCTGCCTTATAATCTCCAAGGAAGTTTTTGGACACTTGAACAAAGGAATCCCAGGCTAACTTCTCATCACCTTTGAGAATATTATTGAAATGTTCATCCTTAAACAGTTTGCGTATCTGTGGACCAACGAAAACCCCCTCTTTTATTTTGGCTTCACTGACACGTAGAAATTTCGTAGACAAATACAAAAATGCTTCCCCAGTCTTATCCATCGCTTTTACGAAGTTTTTCATAAGGCCCAGTTTTACATGCAGAGCAGGGAGTATAATTTTGCTTGATTAGACGAGTGGTTCATATAAAACATCGTGTGTTCCAGGTTTAACTGATTGACGCACAGGCCAATCCTCCTATCTGTAGTGACGTGCCATTGCATGGCTGTCCCATAAACACAAAAAGTAACAGAATTAGGTATAATCTTGTTGCAAGCCAAGTAATAAGGCACTGACTTTCAGATCACCGGAAATTTGCCACTTAAACATGTCATAGTTTACTGTGCATAACAGTTGCTTCATGTTCTCATACGTTTCTTTCATGTAAGCTGTGTAACCAATCGGAACAGATGGAAACACATTTGCATTATGCAGAAGGACAGCTTTTAGACTTAACTTTGATAAATCGATGAACAGTCTCCATTTATCAATTTTGTAGTTAATTTTCCTACCTGCCATGAGACCGTCTGTTACTACAAAATACCAAATTATTTTCACTGTTGAATCATTGAAGGAACGGGGTATAGAGGTCACGGAACGCACTCACATTTACCGTCTGGTCAAGACAATTCCATTGCTGCAGTATAGACGCCAACATTTCGGCTTTACCTTTAGGTAATTGTAAATCTCTTACGAGATCATTCAACTCACATTGTATGATTTTATGTTGCTGTATGTTTTCGTAAGGGGATAACGTCATGTTTTTTACCATCCAAGGAATTTCGAAAGCAATATCGGGAAGGCTCAAAGGAAATGCTTATCATTAACTGATAGGACCCCCCCCCTCATATATCGAAAACTAGAGCTAATCGGCGATTTTCATGGTCGTTTTCGTGATCAGCATGGTCGATTTAGTACAGAACAACTCTTATTGTTCTTGTTACATTTTCACTGTTGGCTAGTGTAATGGGAGTGGTACAATAAAGCGAAACCAGGCTGAACAAGAGAGAACAAAAATACGAGACCGTACATCTCAAATGTTCTGCTCACTGTTTAATTAGAGCGTCATTCTAGCTCAATTCAGATATTTATATTTCAGGTTCAGTTATTATGAAAAAACGATCGATCCGATAAATTAATGTAAAGCTGCGATATTCTGAACGAATACTGAGGGGAAAACGATGGATCGAGGAACGATCCATGCTGTCTTTTTTGCTTGTTTTCTATGGAATTTATTCGGGACTGGGTGAAATAAACGATACATACGGGAAAACGATCCCTCGGGGAACGATCGATCGAGATTTCACTGTATATATATGTATATATATATATGTATATGTGCGTGTGTACGTATATGTATGTATGCGATAATTTACTCTGTGATATATTATAGCTGATCCTGTGTTCTGGTTTTGGCAACACAGGAATCGACATACGTGTGTGCGATAAGTGTGCACGTGTGTCCTTCATTATTTAAATCTGATTGGTTGTTGCCATGAAATAAGTTGGATTATGTGAAAAAGAGCAGTTAGCTCTTGCATGTACAAGGTGCACCCATAAAGTAACCGGACAAAGTAAAAGATCAAACGATAAAATAAAAAAGTGAAAGAATAATCGCCTGGCTAGAAAGAGTGACAACTCAACTCTTGTTAAAGCTAGCTTAAACTGGTTATTTAGTCGTTTGCATATCAAAACGCCTGAGAAGGCATTTACTGAGAAGGCATTGTACAACAAAATTTGCTTCGGAATGGAACAACGTTGTAGCATTAAATTTTGTTACAAATTAAGTAAATCTTCTACCGAAACTTTAGAGATGATTCGAACAGTATATAGTGATGCATCGTTATCAAGAACACAAGTGTATGAGTGCTACAACCACTTTAAATGTGGTAGAGAAAGCATTGAAGATGAACCAAAGACAGGGTGCCCTTCACTTCAAAGAATGAGGAAAATGTGGAAAAAATTCGTTCTTTGGCAAAAGCTGATAGACGTGCAACAACTCGTCAAAGAAAAAATAAAACACTGAGACAAAATCAAAGACTAAGGTGATGGTGATTGCATTTTTTTATTATAAAAGACTTAGTCACCACGAATTTGTTCCTGAAAATCAAACAATTAATCAGTATTTTTACAAGGAGGTGCTTTTTCGATTAAGAAACAGGATAAGGCGAGTTAGGGAGGAACTGTTTGATTCTGGGCAATAGTTTCTTTTACACGATAATGCTAGGCTCCATACAGCAATTTCTGTACAACAATATCTTGCTAAGCATTCAATTGCAGTGATAAATCACCCACCATATTCTCCCGACTTATCGCCAGCTGATTTTTCCCTTTTCCGAAGCTTAAGATGGCCATGAAGGCACAGAGATTTGAAAACGTCTCGGATATTAAATCAAATGTTACACGTATTTTGCGAACGGTTATTTCCAACGCCTATAAACAGTGTTTCGATGACTTGAAGAAACGTTGGAAAAATTGTATTGACTCCTTTGGCGATTATTTTGAAGGAGATAAATTTATTTGAAGGTGAGTAATATTTTTTTTTATTTATTAAAAATTGTCCGATTACTTTATGGGCGCACCTTGTAGAACGACTAGAGCCTGTTTTATCCTTTCCAAGGGAGTGTACATTTTGTTGATAGCTTCAAGTCAGTTTGATCATTTAATAAATATATACTATATATACACACATCGATACATGGAAATTAAGTTGCTGTTTATCTGAACATCATAAAAGAAACAGGTTGGAAATAAAATACAAACTGTTCGAAAAAGTGTCAACTAGGCTCTTCAAAAAAAAAAAGGAGTCTACTCGTAGAAGAATTTTCTAGATTGAAAACCGAAAATTTACGGTGATTTTATAATTATTTGTGTTATATCTCCTAATTATTATGAAAAAGGTTGCTGTTTTGGGCTTATTACAACAATGGAAGTATAATTAGGAGGCAAAGATTTATTTAAGATACAAAAGAGTGATACGCAAAACGGGTAATCTCGCTACCAGAAACATAACACACTGAAACAGGTAGCTTTTAAACTAGTGATGCGACATCGATAACAAAACATCGATGTTTTGAAACATCGATATTCAATATTAAAACATCGATGCTAAAACATCGATGTTTTGAAACATCGATATTCAATATTAAAACATCGATGCTAATAAAACATCGATGTTTTGAAACATCGATATTCAATATTAAAACATCGATGCTAATAAAACATCGCCCAAAAACCATCGATGTTTTTAAACATCGATGTTTTAGAACATCCATTTTTTTAAAACTGGTTTAGTAATCTCTAACAATTAATGTTATTTCCGTTAGTCGTGGGGGGATGGTTGATTTAGTTTTACTCTCTGATTGGGCAGACATAAATGACAAAAACTTGGTTGCTTTGGGCTACATTGATGACTCAAAATTCTTGTTGTAAATACCGCCATGTTTTGCCTTCAAATGTCCAGATAAATTCGTGGTATTGCCAGAAGTTTTAAGGGACTTATGGCAAATATTGCATTTCGCCAATTTGTCAGAGGTTTTGTAAAAATATTTCCAAACGGTACTTTTGGGAGGCATCTTACGAAACAAAAACTTAAATGGATGTACTCGTGTATATACTATTTGTAAAATAAAACCCCATGGAAGGTTCTGGAGTGTCAGGAACATTCCAAGCGCTCTGATTGGTTCATTGGTTGTTAATTGCCATTTGTCTGCTTGCTAAGGAATCATTCCCCCTTTTGTATTCGTCCTTTTCAGAATTCAGACTTACATTTACTGAGTGTGAAAATTATGCTACGTGGTAAATTTTTTCTATTACGGTACTTTTGCATTAAAAAAAACATCGAGACAACGTAAAACATCGAGCACAAAACATCGATGTTAAAAAAAACATCGGCTTCAATAAATCGATGTTTAAAACATCGACATCGATGTCACATCCCTATTTTAAACCTGAGGCAGCATTTCGTATTTACGGTGTACCCTTTTGCTTCATTCACGGAAAATTACAATAAAACATTATTTCAATGTTCTTTAGATGATTAAATTGCTGAATAAAATTTTACTTAGGACAAAGCAGCACAATAGTGATCTAGATCGGAAGAACTCGTGAAAAAGTTTTAAATAGAGATAAATTCGCGTTCTTTTCAAGGGCAGTATCAATTGAAAAGTTTAATCTTAAATCATGAATACGCCGAGAAAAATGAGAATTCTTTTATGTGATAAAAATTAAATTGTCTGACTAATAATCAAAAGAAATCAAAACAATCAAAGACTCTAATCCCTCGAGACTTGTTTGTCCGGCCGATTAGACTGTTTGGGATAAAGCTTTTGAAATTATTATCACGCGTGCAAAACATTTTCTTCCAACCAATCTGTCTCAGCCCGCGAAGACAATGGCAGAACTGGCACCGCATCAATTCGACCAAAGTGTTTTGCATCTCAATAGATATTCCTTTTCAGTATGAGTTCTAAGGAATGGATATTGTTCCTGGAAAGAAAGCTATTGTGCAGGGAATACATTTTATCATGTTCTCATCCAGCTGGTTTTAATACTCAGAATGCCTTTTTCTCTCTCAGAGACTATTCAGAATTTAATAATTCAGAATTTAATTCTATATGTATAGGATTATAAGAAAATACTGAGCAGACATGAAATATATATATATATATATATATATATATATATATATATATGTGTGTGTGTGTGTGTGTGCGCGTTCATTCGTTTAGGATTCCAGCTTTTAATTAATATTTATGTTACTGAACAAGAGACTGAGAATAAAGTTAACATTGGTTAGTCTATCCTAATTCTGTTGACAAATTTTCAGGGTTTTTCTTGATTAATCAAACATAGATTTATGTATATACATTGTCCAGATCACTATAAATAAATATATATATATATATATATATATATATATATATATATACACTGCTGGCCACTGTAAATGCAACACCCTGAAGGAAACATGCAAATAACATGAAATTTACAACATGCATTAGCGGAGGTGAGATATGCAAATGATTAGAATTTCAGCGCAGACGCACATCACGCGCGCCTGTGGCGCCACTTCAAAGCGCTATTTAAGGCTTGGAGATTTCGACGATTTCAAGATCGGCAATTGTCTTTTTCTTGTGGTTTTTTCAAAAAAAAAGATCAATTATGCCTCGTCGAAAACAGCGATCATCTTTTGATCAAGTATCCGAGTTCGACAGAGGAAGGATAGTGGAATACCGAGATTGTGGATTATCTTTCAGGGAAATCGGTAGTCGTGTTGGACGAAACCAAACAACTGTAATGCGGATATGTGATCGTTGGATGCAGGAGGGTACGACGGACCGGCGTGTTCGATCGCATCCACCTCAGCGCACCACTTCACGTGATAACAGGCAAATTGTGCGCATGACAGTGACGGATCGCTCAGTCACATCACGAACAGTAGCACAGCACATGCAGTCTGTAACGCATCATCAAGTGTCTGCGCGTACCATTCGACGCCGTTTACAGCAGAGTGGTCTGTCCGCAAGACGTCCATTGCTTTGTCTACCCTTGACGCAGAACCACAGACGTCTCCGCCGCCAATGGTGCGATGACAGAAGGATGTGGACGGCAGAATGGAATGAAATTGTCTTTACTGACGAGTCAAGCTTCTGTCTGCAACACCACGATGGTCGCATTCGAGTCTGGAGACACCGTGAAGAGAGGATGCTGAACAGCTGCGTTATGCACCGCCACACTGGTCCTGCACCGGATATTATGGTATGGGGCGATATTGGATATCACTCTCGCACACCTCTAGTACGCATTGCCGGTACTTTAAACAGCCAGTGCTACATCTCCGAGGTGTTGGAGCCAGTTGTCCTTCCTTACCTTCAGGGCTTTCCCACAGCCATATTTCGACAGGATAATGCGCGACCACACGTGGCACGCATTGTCCAAAGGTTCTTCGTCAATCGCCAGATTGAATTGCTTCCCTGACCGCCTCGCTCTCCGGATCTTTCGCCGATAGAAAACATGTGGTCCATGGTTGCTCTACGATTGACCCAGATTCCATCCCCAGCTGCCACAGAAGATCAACTTTGGCAACGTGTGGAATCTGCTTGGTCTGCTGTACCCCAAGAACTCATCCAAAGTCTCTTTGAATCAATGCCGAGGCGTGTGGCAGCGGTGATCTCCAATAATGGCGGCTACTCTGGCTACTGATTTTGGCAGGAACCACACTTCACAGAAGTCTATAAATTTAATCATTTGATACTTGGTCAACACGTTATCTACAAAATAAATTTTTGTTTTGATATCTCTTATCTTTCTTGTTGTTGCAATTTGGGTGGGCAGCAGTGTATATATATATATATATATATATTTCAAAGAATTCGATATTTATAAATACTTCCTTATATAAACTTTATTTTAAAATGTAGGATTACGTTCCTCCATAACAGTCCTTCGGAAAGCAAAATTTTAGATGTTCTGCGTCGCGAGTTATAATTTTGGCAGCGCGTCAAACCTAGTCTGAATTGCTTGGGCAAGCAGTAAACAGTTAAACACAAAAGTACCAAAACACGCGAGAATTTTGGCATATATATATATATATATATATATATATATATATATATATATATATATATATATATATATATATATATATATATATATATATATATATATATATATATATATATACATACATATACATACATATATATATATATACATGTATATATATATATATATATATATATATATATACATATATATATACATATACATGTATATACATATATATATATACATGTATATATATATATATATATATATATATATATATATACATATATATATACATATACATGTATATACATATATATATATACATATATATATACATATACATATACATACATATATATATATATATATGGCTCTCTGTTTAACGACGATCTCTATTTAAAGGCGATATTTCCCGGTCCCGGCCCCTCCGACGTAAAAAAATTCTATTTAAAGACGACGTTGTTTCTGTTTAACGACGATTTTTTTTAAGCACCCCTCTCTCACTCCTTCTGGGAAGCACGTGTTCATGTTTAGAGAATTTATGGTTGTGTGTAGGAGCTCATTCCAGTACGAATACGAGGTGAGCAGAGCAAAATGGCATCTTACGCTACACGAAAAAGTGAAAATTATTGAAAACTGGGAAGAAAGTGTGGGAATAACAAAAGTCCAATTCGCAAGACAATTTCAGTTACCCGAGTCTACTCTCGAAGGCATTTTAGCAAGCAAAGAGAAAATTCTTGAAGCAGCCCAAAAATCTGGTTTGGGATCCAAATCCAAACGGCAGAAAATTCAATGTGGCCGATCAGAAGAGTTTGATAAGGCAGTCCTGCAATGGTTTCATCACGCAAGAGCATCTAACATTCCAATTTCCGGAGTGAAATTTAAAGAAAATGCTATTATTCTGGCAGAAAAGTTTGGAATGCAAAATTTTCAGGCTTCGGCTGGTTGGCTAGCAAAGTTCAAAGAAAGATACGGGCTTGAATTTAAAAGCATATCTGGCGAAAGTGTCTCCGTAGATGAAAAAATAATGGAAGAATGGAAAATAGTGCTGAAGGGGATATTAGATGGATATGATAAGAAGAACATATTCAATGCAGATGAGACGGGCCTATTCTACAATATGGTGCCTAATAAAACCTTAACGTATATGGGCGAAAAGTGCTTTGGTGGAAAACACAGTAAGGAACGATTGACTGTTTTACTGTGCACTAATTCGGATGGATCTGAGAAATTTCCACCACTATTTATAGGCAAATCAAAGCAACCAAGGTTTTTTAAGAATATCACCAGGAAACCTTGTGAGTACCGCAATAACAACAAAGCGTGGATGACATCACAAATTTTTATTGACTGGATTAGAAAATTTGATGCAAAAATGCATCAAGAAAAGAGTAAAGTTTTACTTTTAATAGACCGATGCACTACACATACTCTAAATATCCCTGGACTTACAAATTTGACTATCCATTTCTTACCAGCTAATTGCACTAGCAAGTTGCAGCCATTAGACCTGGGTATCATTCGCAGTGTGAAAGCATACTACAGAAAGTCTTTAATTAGGAAATTAATAAACAATTCCGCTGACAGTATAAAAATTAAAAAATTTACTATCTTGGAAGAAATGCACATGATAACATCAGCATGGAAAGAAGTTTCTTTATCCACAATAAAAAACTGCTTTCGCGTTGCTGGAATTCACAAAGAACTTGTAGTGGAACTGCAAAGTACGGATGTAGAAATCAACGAAGATGACGTTACCCCTGATGAATGGAGAAGTCTTGTTGAAGATGAGGATGTTTCAATTCAAGATTTCTACAATTGTGATGAATCTGTTTTAACAATAGATTACAGAAATGTAGAACAAATTTATGGAGATATTGTAAACGAAAACACAGTGTCAGACGAAGAAGATGAAGTTGAAGACACGGAAAACGAGACACTGCCACCGTCTTACTCAGATGCAATTTCTGCTCTAGATGTTCTCCGAGGCTATATTACATCGAAAATGGAAGGTGACTCATTTCACATTTTAGAAAATCTTGAAAAGAGAATAACGAAAACAAGGCGAATGAAGCAATCAACACTTTTTTAATTTTTTAAAACGTAATTTATTGTATTGTTTGTACTCTTTTTTTCAATGTAATTTAAAATAACTTTTTGTGAATAAAATAATGATAATAAAAATTTTATTTTTAAACACGCCAATATATTAAGAAATATATTGACAGTCCTAAGCCTGTAAAGTGTGAAGGGAAATGTTATTTTATCACAAATTCTGTTTAAGGACGATCTCTACTTAAGGACGATTTTTCACGGTCCCTTGAAAGTCGTTAAATAGAGAGCCAACTGTATATACACATACATACATACATACATATATACATACAAAAGAGATAAGCAGCGATAAGTAATCCTACCTTAATAACCCTTGGTAGTTTCGTTAGAAGAGACTACCTGAATTTTTTATTTATTTTTTCTGTAATGGGAATTTCTGTGTAAATTTTGTTCAAAGTCAGGGTTGTACAGTTAATGTCTTTAAATGAAAGGTCGTTATGTGTGTAGTTTTCACTGAAATCGTATTCGCATATCCTTGGATGTACTATGTGAAGTCAATTTGAATGTCTTAAGGACTTTGTATTTTGCTGGAGCCTCTCTGTAGATGTTATTGGAATATAATAGCCATATATCATTCATGAAAATATGAATATATTTAAGAATGGGTGTCTTATTATCGTCCACTAGCCTTCTCATGATGATGATATCATTCAGTCAGACGATATTCGTTCACGTAACAAAAAGTGGAGAAAGTGATAAAATAATATACATTGCTTTTTAAAAATCATCTAAAAATATAAATTCAAATGAACACTATAAAATTTATTATTGCATATGTGGCTCTTATCTGACGACATATAAAATCTATAACGTAGAATATCCTTGGAGTAATCGTTATTATTATTACAATATTTGCGTGACTAAGAGACTAACGATTTGACAAGTGAAAAAAAAGTAATAACATTCATTTCAGTCTTCGAATTATTTTTTTACTACAGAAAGAAAATTGAAATAATCTATATAAATAAAGCAAAGTGTCTCTATGTGTGTATGTATGTATCGTATACAAATCTACATTTCTTGACGAATCTGTTTGAAGCTTCGTATACTTATGTTTTGAAGCCGTGGGATAATTCTAAGATAAGTTTGGAAGCTTTTAAATAATTATAAATAAATACAGTTTTTTAATAATATTTCATCTCCAGGCGTTGGAATCAATCATGCGAGGATTGAATCTGCGCATGCGCACATATTGGATGTTAATTCTGGATAATAATTGGGTTAATATTGGATGTTGGAAGGTAAGTGAACGCATGGATTTCAATTACTTTAAATGTCTTTACACATATTATTGTTATTTTGTAGTTATTTGGTTGGTGTTATAACTGAAATAAACCATTTTCCTGATTGTAACAAGATGGAATACGCCATTTTCAACATCGTACCCCGTTGGAACAGCTTTGGTATAGTAGAATTCGTATATTGGTAATTTGGTATACACAGAATTCGTTTACAAAGTTTACGCTATTTTCCTTATTGTATTATTTTTTAATTTATATTGTATTATTTTTTAATATATATTTTGCAAAATTAAATTTCTATGTAATTCATACGATACTGACGATGCGATGTTTGGCTAGGCGACAAAAAAAAATCGCCAATGGGGTGCTATATCGAAGCTGTTCCTATTCTTAGTATAGATTATTAATTTTATTACTTATTTTATATATTATCACTTTTAAACCAATTGAAAACCAATTGGGCTCAATCACCAATACACAGTGCCACGTATTTTTTAGATTTTTGCCAAATTGGCGTTAAAATGCCAAATATGGGTTGAGTTTGTTAATTGCTTTTCATTTAGCCGTTTATTGCTATGTTAGTTAAAGATGTTGTTTCTGAATATCAGGGGAGGATTTTAAGATCGGATGATATTTTTTGAATTTTTGTGATCGTAGCGGAGTGAAGCAAGGGTATCTGAGCGAAGCGAAAATCCCGTGTGCGCCTACGAGTTTCATAAAGCCAGCAGTAAGTTTGTTTTCCAATTTATTTGTTCTCTCTTGGTAGCCACATTTGTTTACATTTCGCAGTTTAAGCCTAACAGGTCTCCGAACGGGATTTTGGCGCCAACTTTTCGCCAAATTGGCTATGGCACCGTGTATTGGGTATTAACCTTTAATCGTAATTTTCATCTCAGTTTTATTTTAGGCAAACTTTTTCAGTTGGTAATTTAATTTTGTTTTTGTCGTTCTATAAATTTAAAACATACTTTTAATTTCATTTTCTGTAATTTTGCACTTTTGATTTTAATCTCAGTTTTAAGGCAAACTTTTCAGTAATTTATTTAGTTTTTTTAAAATTTTTATCTTCAATTCCCGGTCCGTTTAAGTTTCGCCATGAGCATTAACAAGGCACAAGGGCAATCGCTAAAAGTAGTTGGACTCGATATTCTTAAACCCTGTTTCTCCCATGGTTAGCTGTATGTGGGTTGTTCTAGAGTTGGAAAAGCTGAAAATGTCTACATCCTAGCTCCAAATGGAAGAACAGTAAATGTAGTATATCCTGAAGCTCTCTAAATTGATATTTCAAGCAAGAAAAGTGAAAGAATATTATTAACGATATACAGGATTATATTCCTCTTATTTAAAACAAAAACGGTTTAAATACCTTTATTCTTTGTTTTTTAGTGTTTCCATTCTCTGACGATGATTGCTGAAGGGAGCGGGTCCCTAAACCGACCGGCTAGACTGGCGAAGCCCGGCTAGTTGTTTAATAAGACACAAGGTCTTACTTCTGCAGCAGTTAGACTGTAACTGACTTATTTATTTAAATTAGAGTATGGACAACGATTTACATTAGAGTATGGACATAACTCGATTGCCTTCTGAAAAAAAAAATTCAGGTAGTCTCTTCTAACGAAACTACCGCGGGTTATTAACGGAGGATTACTTATCGTTGATTACCTCTTTCGTATGTGTATATGTATGTGTTATGTATATATGTATCAATATACAGTCGAACCCCATTATAGCGAACCCGGTATATAATGAACTCACGGATATAACGAACGAAAATTTTTGTCCCGCCGTTTTCCTATTGTACGTAACTTAATTAGTATTTTGTCAGTTTAATGTAATCGATTTTAGTCGATTTAATTCATTAATGATCATTTTTAATATATTTTATAACTTTTTAATGCATAATTATTGAATGCACAGTGCAAGTAATGAGTTATTTTGTGAACTCTAGCATTTTTCTTAACGGTTCGGATAAAGCGAACAAAACCTTTGGTCCCTTGAAGTTCGTTATAACGGGGTTCGATTGTATATACGTAGGTATATATATATATATATATATAAATTTTGATGCATTTTGGTACTTTTCTGTTTAACTGTTTACTGCTTGTCGAAGCGATACAGACTGGGTTTCTCACGCTGCCAAAATTATTACTCGCGAGGACGTATGGACGGATAGTTTTAGCGTCTGAAATTTTGCTTTCTGAAGGACCGTTATGGAGCAACGTAATCCTACGTTAAAAGTGTTTTATTATTCGATGGCCAAAAAAAATTTTTTTTTGTCAGTGTGTGGTGTCCTTATTATTAGAGAAATTTATTATGTATGTAAAAAGTTAGGAGTCAGTGAAGTGATTTGACACTAAAATTTCAAAAAGTAGATTTAACCGATTTGGCTTGTGAATGGCTCAGTGTAAAATAGTGCTTTAAGTTTGGTCTTGCTCCAAGGTCGTTGAATAGAGGTTCGGTAAACACCGTTGCAGATACAGGTATTCCTCGACTAACGACCGCTCGCACTTTTTTCGCCGACCGAAATTTTTAAATTAAAAAATATTATTTTTTCTTTTTCAAAGGTACTGTTCCTCGAATGTACAGTACATACTTATATGTATTAATAAAATATTAAAACGTAATTATTAAAAATATGATGCAATATTCTGCAATACTGCAAAAATTTAAGACGCAGTGATAAAAATGTATGATTCAATAGTTTTCTATATCCGCACGATAAATCAAATAAACTTTCATTGGTTTTAGAAATGGCTTCAGCTTTTCATTATATTAATAAAGGACTACAACAATTAGAAGCAATGGATCCAAATGAAGAAAGATTCACAAGTGTAAATCGTCGTATTCGGGAAAATCTGGATTTCTACGAGACACTATAATACAAGGAAAAGAAGACGCAAACTGTTCAAGCTACCTTGGATAACTTTGTTAAAAAAAATTGGAACGTATCTTCTGTCGCAAATTCTGAACCAATGGATTGTACTAACATAATAAGTAGTGATAACGAAGAATAATTTATGTCTTCTAAATACAATGCGTTTCAAATTAGATATGTATGTATGAAAGTAAAAAATCTATGTATGTACATGCACAAAAAATATTGTTTGAAACTCGACTTACGACCAACTCAACTTACGACCAATGTCTCGGTCCCTATCTCGGTCGTAAGTCAAGGAATATCTGTAATCTACTTTCATCATAAGTTCTTATAAGATGAATAACAAAGATGGACGAATTCAAATCTTTTGTATTCTGACTCCGATGGATGTATTTAAAGTTTGCTTTTTAATTCATATTTCGTAGGCATTTCCTAGCCTCATTAATCATTACGATGTTACGCCAACTGATCTACGATGCAAACTGACAAAGGGGTTGATGATACCTCTCGGTTTAATGACACTGTTGTTAATATGATAGCAGTTACGTCTCCTAATGGCATATTTTGCCAGATGGGTTTTATTCAAAGGCTGGTTATCTGCTGCCTAATGCTAAACGCTCGGGTGTTATTTAGCAGGGGTGGCCAAACTGTAGCTCTTTATCACCCTCTTTCACCCATAATGAAAATTAGCGACATTTTTGGTATAATTTATGGCTGTGAATCCTCGTGTTCTACGTTTAGGTTGATAAAAAATAAACAACGGTTAATGTCGACAAGTGCGCATGTAACTGAATTGTTACGAACGGCAACAACTCAAAACATGCCGGACTTGAATAAATTGAAAAAAAAATTAAAATTTAAAATAATTATTAAAAATATTAAAACGGTTTAAGAATTTAGAAGTACAGTGGTACCTCGACTTACGAGTGTCCCGACTTACGAGTTTTTGAGATACGAGCTGTCTGTCGGCCATTTTTGGCCTTAAGTTGCGAGCTAAAATTCGAGTTAAGAGCCAGCTTCAGACAAACCACCGATAGTTTGCGGAACGAACGCCATGTAACATTCTCGTCAAATGAGCATACTAGAAACAAATAATATTTACAAACTTTATGTACAATTATTATACAACTATATATATATTATTCTACGACTACTTTCCAGTCTTAAACCGAGAGATTAATTCTCAAGAAATGGATTAATTACGAAGGAACAGATTAATGGCATTTCAATTCATTTCAATGAGGAAAATTAATTTGACATACGAGTAATTCGAGTTTCGAGCTCCGTCACGAAACGAATTAAACTCGTATGTCAAGGCACCACTGTATTAATTATTTTAACAATTAAGAGAATGATATATATAATATTTACAGTCGAACCCCGTTATAGCGAACCTGGTATACAACAAACTCACGGATATAACGAACGAAAATTTTGGTCCCGCCGTTTTCCTATTGTATTTAATGCTAATTTATCCTTTTATAGCGAACCTCCGAAATATTAAGAATCCGCTATAACAAACCCTTTTTCCAGTCGACTGCTGAATTTTTTAAAAACTTTTTAAGGATGTTGAAGATAAACGAATGTTGATGAAGCAAAGAATGCTGAAGAAGAAAATGATGAAGAGTTACCTATCGCGATGTGGATAGAAAAGCTCAAAATTTCATTATTCTCAGATTGTGACATGCAATTGTTCGAAACGTGATGATTAAGACATTACATGTGAAAATCCGATTTTTTGAAGATATTGTGGAAGAAATTAAAATGAATCATTCTGAAATCGAAGATTCTGCATCTGATGCTGATGAAGAGGAGCACATAAATGACGAAATCCGCACCATCTCAGATGCTACAGTAGCGCTACGTGTAATTAATAAGTTTTTGTTTACACAACCAGTGGAAAAAAGAGTGTTGGAGTCATTTGATGTATTGAACAAATAAATTCATAAAATATTTTTGAAATCGGCATCACGTCAGCAGAAGATTACCGATTATTTCTGTATCAAAACATTGAGCAACAATTAAAGGTAAAATGAATTTATTTCCATTTGTCTTCGTTTTTAGTTAATTTAATTAGTATTGTGTCAGTTTAATGTAATCGATTTTAGTCAATTTAATTCATTAATGATAATTTTTAAAAGATTTTATATTTTTTAATACATCATTATTGAATACACATAGCAACTAATGAGTTGTACATTTTGTGAAGTCTAACATTTTTGTTAACTGTTCGGATATAGCGAACCACCGTATATATAGCGAACAAAACCTTTGGTCCCTTGAAGTTCGTTATAACGGGGTTCGACTGTATATATAATATAAAAACATTAGGGAAAAAATCAACGCTTAAAATTTCTTTCATATCAAACATAACCTTTTTCTGTTTTAGGCTCTTAATTCTAAGTATGTAGACATCCCCGAATGGTTCTCACCACTGTTTATCTTGGCTACCCCTTATATATAACATTGTGCTTCAGAATCCAATATTGAGGGCATAAAGTTGAACCGCGGCAACATTAAGCTTTTCAACTTGCTCCTCCACTTTCTATTTCTGTAGATTGTAAAAGTTTTGGTTTTTTAAGTAACCCAATGGGGTTAAAAGAAATCACAGTTAATTTTCCTCTCAGAGGTTCTTTGAATTTACCTATGACCAAACCAGCTTCTTAAAAAGCTTGAATTTGACAGACGTTTAGTCAAATTTGTTTTAAAAGGTATTATTCCAATTATAATGCATAAAGTTTAGGCTGTAACTATCGACAAAACTGGTCCCTGAAATTTTGTTCAACCTTATATCGCACAATTTAAGAGTGTAATAAAAACGAAAATTTTAAAACAACCATGGATGGAATATACCGCGCATATACAGGGTGGCCTAACAGTCACGAGACCATTTTAAAATAAAATAATTCTTTTATTTATTAAAAATTCATATTTACAGTCGAACCCCGTTATAACGAACTTCAAGGGGCCAAAGGTTTTGTTCGCTTTATCCGGTGGTTCGCTATATCCGAACCGTTAAGAAAAATGCTAGAGTTCACAAAATGTATAACTCATTAGTTTCAATATGTATTCAATAATGATATATTAAAATAATGATAAAAGCTATTAAAAATGATCATTAATGAATTAAATCGATTACATTAAACTGACACAATACTAATTAAATTGCGTACAATAAGGAAAACGGCGGGACCAAAATTTTAGTACGTTATATCCGTGAGTTCGTTATATACCGGGTTTGCTATAATGGGGTTCGACTGTATTCCTTAATGATCAATAAAAAACACTTCTTGCAAATAATTTTTGATTAGTTTTGTAAATTACGTCTTTCAAATAGCCACCATTTTGTTGTTGACAATGGCGGTCTCATTACAGGATTGCTTCATCACTTGTAATGTATCTAGGCTTATTCCTTAAATTTCTTCACAGATGTTGGACTTTGAGGCTGCTGTGTATTAACCCTATTGGATTCTCTCACCTCAATGCTAACCTACGGAGTATTAAGTAAATATGTTTAGTCATTCAAACACTTGAAACTTCTTGATAAAGGAAGTAAAATAAATGCCACTTTACTTAAAACATGAAACATACCCCTATTAAGCAACAAATGCGAAATTGAAATATTTTGGTGGATAGTAACTTATCGGGATCGAGTAATACAGAACCTGATTTAAATGCCTGTTTGTCGGAAGTATTATCGGATAATTAGAATGAGGCGTTTGGTGGAGCGATATATTCTCCGCAATAAAATACGTTATTGAAAGATAAATAGGTCAAAATGATAATGCTGGTAGCGCAATTTGGTATCATTTGATTCAAAGCTGGAGAAGATAAATTCGTCTGAGACTGTATATCGCCCCCAAACAAAGCTGCCCGCTCTCGTACGAAAGCGAATTTCGATAAAGACCATGTTTTACCTAGATAGATGAACCAGAAGTGACCCACCATCATCATTTAGCTTATCACAAACGTTAGGTGGGCTGACAGATAACGTAAAAATAGAGCATCATGAAATATAAGGTGCGAGAGGGAGAAACAAAGGCCATTACATCCTAGCTTTGGCGCTGAAACAACATATAGGATATATCTCATATATTGATAAATATTATAGTTATGCAGCGAGATAAATAGAGGTCATGTTTAGTTTGTGTGAAATGTCATGCGTCTTTTCCAGTTTATTAAAAGTGATAAGCGATGTATTACCTTAGATTGTTTTTGGTGAAATCTTCACTGTGGCTGTTCATCTGTGTTTATCTTTATTCATTTTCGTCATAAAACACTTGATCTAAGAATTCCAAATTTTTCATTTTTAGGCAACGACACTTGTCAAGAATCATGAAAAGTACAGGGTTGTCAGAAAAAAATCCTCCGATTACAAAATTTAATATTTTCCATGATTACAAACAGAAAATTATAATTAAAATGTCATTGTAAAGGATAAATGCTAATTTTTTTTTCACAGGTGTTCTATATGACTTCCTTTAGTCACCCGTATAATATCATTGCAATATGCCCATTTCTTGCCAATCACGTTGTAATGTTTCACTATTAACTGCTTGTAAAGCATCACAAATGCGTTGTTTAAGTTCGGGCAAACTTTTAGGCAAAGATGGTATGAACACAAGATCTTTGACATATCCCCAAAGGAAGAAGTCGCATGGGGCTAAGTACGGTGACCTAGGAGGATAGCCGTGTAAGACCAAATCATCGGCTGCATTGCGACCCATCGGCTACACAGTTACACTTCTAGGTCACCGTACTTAGCCCCATGCGACTTCTTCCTTTGGGGATATGTCAAAGATCTTGTGTTCATACCACCTTTGCCTAAAAGTTTGCCCGAACTTAAACAACGCATTTGTGATGCTTTACAAGCAGTTAATAGTGAAACATTACAACGTGATTGGCAAGAAATGGGCATATTGCAATGATATTATACGGGTGACTAAAGGAAGTCATATAGAACACCTGTGAAAAAAAAATTAGCATTTATCCTTTACAATGACATATTAATTATAATTTTCTGTTTGTAATTATGGGAAATATTAATTTTTTTTAATCGGATGGTCCTTTCCTGATAACCCTGTATATTTATAAGTAGTTCGTTAGAAAGCACTAGTTCCAAGAATTACAGTTTTTTTATTCTTTTTTAGTACATGACCTTTGTTTAGAAATAACAGCCCTCAGAGATTCTTAATTTTTTTTAAATATAAAATACTAGTCCAAAGAATTCCAACTTTTTCCTGTTTCAAGGTCTTGTAGGTTTTCCAGAAGATTGTTAAAATAAAAGAAATGTTGAACAAGCTTCAAGCAAGTGGTATGCGAGTAACTGGCTTGCCTGACGTTTAGACGATAATCATGGAGAATTGGTGAGTTTCTTTGTAAGTAGCGAGCCAACATTGTGGTTGCAACACCGAGAACAACACTACTCTGCCCACAGTTGTAGTAGAGCAGGGATTCTCAACCTTTTGGTCTTTCTTGGGAAGGGGGGGGGGGTTAAGTTAAGATAATTTGTTAACGTATTTCACCGAAAAAATTGTCAATTCCTATTTACCATGAAACTGCAAAGCATTGATGCATTTTCAATGAAAAGATCTCATTCAAAGTGCAAACTCAATTTGTTAGAAATGTACCACCTTTATTTGGTGGTAAATGAAAATCATGGTCACTTACTATACGTAGCACATACACTAATTCTAAACGTCAGTTTGTCTTTAATCTGCCTGTGCTGTCACTTTTGGCATTACTATTGTAGTTTCTCCAACGGAATAAAACATTTTTTTTTAAAATTTAGGTAAGGGTTTTTCTATTTTCATTATTATATAATTCTGAATCCATGCTTATTTTTCTTGAGGTTCTGTTCTGTTCTCGCCTTTACACACCTTTGACTGAAGGATGGATGTTTCTTACTGTTCTCCATTTTTTGTGAAATTCATTTTTGTTAAATTAAACATTTGGTTGGAATTAAATTATTAGAATTGCAGTTTTGCTTATTTTCTGTATCTTAAGAGGACTGTTTAATGGAAATATTAAGGATAGGAAGGGGGGAGGGGGAGCATAGGATACGTTGAAACCATTGAAGGGGGGTGTGCGACATGAAAAATTTGAGAAGCACTGTAGTACAGTATTCAGGGTCACTTGGAAACTCGTCCGATGACTTATCATTAGGGATACATGATTTTCGTATTTACGAAATAGATGAAAATAAATGCGAAATTTGCCGATATGAGTGAATAAATGCGAAAATTATTTTTTTACTACTTTTCTGCGAAAACTCGGTGATAAATGGCTTTTTAAGTGAAATTAGGTAATAATAGTAATACTTTAATAACATAATTAGTTATTTAAGACCATCCACGGTCTTTTAACTGAGAGATCTTTATATACATAAATATTTATTTTTGCGAATAAATGCGAAATTTTATATATTGTAGTTTTATTTTTTTGCGAAATTTCGATATTTATTATGTGAAATTTACGTACCCCTACTTGTAAATTTCAATCAGGAAAGTACGCGCCAGCACTCTGACAAGGAATAAAGCCATGAAAAAGCAGAATATACATATAATTATGTTTATTGTGTAAAGATTAGGAATCTGCAATTATGACAATCACTGAATACCTTTCACGGGTTTGCCTTTTTTCTTCACTGTAGATCACAAATTTCTGTTTACAGTTTCCAAGATAATTAAAAGAAGCACACTTCCCATTGACGATTTAAACCATGAAAGATTTAAAAATAATCTTTTTCGAATTATTTGCTCAGTATATTATTTTTAACTTATGTCATGAATAAACTCATAATCTGTTTGATAGAAATAAAGAGTGGAAATAAATTTAAGTACACTTTTAGAAAGGCATGCAGTCCACTCCCCATTTGGGATGTTCAAAGAATGTTTAAGATAATTTAACGTATTAAAAGTGGGGGAACACAAGATTAAGCTAAATATTATTATGCTTGTAGTTTTATGTCAGGGGAAAATATACGTTTCTACACGCAGTCAAACTTATACAAGATCAAAATTATACATGATACTCGACCAAACATGATAAAATAGTTTTTTTTAAAAAAATCTTGAATTATCAAATTCGATTATTCGACATTAATCGAATTTGAAAAAGTAGACCAAAAATAAGCAGCTCATTTCTTGGTCTCTTGAAGTTATTAAATATGGAGAGACTAGCTGAATACCCGTGCTTCGCTGCGGAGTACATTGAAATTAAATACAACGGTCAATCTTGCAATTAATACGAAAAAAACGAAAAAATATATTTATATAAAAACCATAAGGGATTTTTTATACACAAAATAATGTAGAAGAAAATATTGAAATTAAATCTAATAGAACATACTAAAGAATATAGTACAGTTAATATAGTACTACAGTTTGAGGAACATTTCTTTTACTGTATTTTAATATTTTTTTGGATAATGTCCAATCGTCTGCCGCATTAGCAAGAAAAAATTATATTTTTTTGCCTATTTCGTTGTCATGCACGTGACGCAAAATTAGTTTAAAGTATCACAAAAAGAAAAGAATCCACGTGATCAGCATTTAATAAATTAAATTCTAAAAATGAATCTTTAAATATTCACCAAAAATCGGAAAATGGAGGTAAAGATTCGAAAAAGATTTCCTTTTAATGGAATTTTTATGATCTTTCTCGTGATATAAATTTTATAGCCCTCGGATTATTATTTTAAATGCAAACTTGAAAAAAAGTTACAAAATTAGCTTAAAAATTTAATTTTAAAGAAATCTAAGAAGAATTTTTCGAAAATCTTTTTTAGTGCACCCCTACACTATAAGAAGAATCGCCATGCGAAATTTCAGCCCTTTAGGTCCAGCGGTTTGGGCTGTGTGTTGTCTGTCAGTCAGTCAGTCAGCTACGGAATTTTGTTTTATATATATAGATTATGCAGTGAGTAATTAGAGACTAGTAAAAAAGCAAGCCAGGTTTCTTACCCAGTATTGCAAAGACAAAATATGTCTCTCTCAATTGATTTTCTCAAGCGTTAAAGTGGTATTTAATACCATATCTTCGCGAATCCAGACAGCATGATATTACTCTCATAACGGAATATTTGAAATTAAGGGTGAGTTATGTCCCTTACTTTCTCCTCGGCGACGTCTCATCAATAGCTATTGATATCAAAGCGAGTTATCACACGAACTTAGTCCTAGTGTCTGAGCAAGATTTATGAGCGCTCCTGACCCGCCATAATTCTCCCTTTCTAAATAAAAGTCGAATTTATGAAGAGGATCACGGGAAGGGACACAGAATATACCACTCGGAAGATTAAAGAGGAAAAGAGACAAAGAGAAAAGACCGGAACGTGTACTGCCATAAATTACAATATAATGCTAGCGGACATGGATTTCTTTCTTCCATGTTTGATTCATTCGTACATACTGCCACCGAATGAGAGGGATCCAGGGTTTATCTGACTATTATTATTATTTTTTACCATGTTTTTATTAACTTGCTTTCTTGTTTGTGTGTTTGTCAAGTACAAATCTTGCAATCGATTTTTAACTAACTTCCCGACATTTGAAACTTTTAGAATAACTCAGAACACGATGATAATGCATTTTTTAAATACTTTTAGCCATCTTTCAGCAGAATTAAATTAATTTTCAGTTATTTTCAGTTAATTTTGTTTTGTAGACTGGTGCAGCCATCTATTGGCCGGAACAGGAACGAAAAGTTATATGCAAGTTAACTTCCAATTAACTTCATTTACTTTCAAGTTGATGGGATAATTCATCAAAAAAATTTTAAAAAGTATTTATTAATACATAGAATTGTCAAGTTTATATGATTCAACAGAAACTTAAAAAACATGATATATGAAATGTTCTTTTTATCTTGTACTTATTATTTATCAAGGCATAGAAGCATACATTCAAGCTTACATCATTATTTCGTGCATACTTACTCGTAAGCAAATGGAGGTATTTTTGGACTTAATTACTTTATATTAACAGCCATGCAAGGCCATAATTACGGATGAGAGATCCACTTTCAGTATTTATTTCCAATATAGTTAGTTAGGACAAATTTCAGTTATTACGCAGGTTGGGGAAATTAGTTTATGAACGCCTCCGAATCTAGGTATACAGGTAACCCTCTTATAACAAGGTAGATAGATTCCTAGAAAATGCCGTGTTGTGTGAAACCGTGTTATGTGAGGCAGTTCAAAGAAGGGGGGGTTACGTTATGAAAACTTATTAAAAACAATAAAAAATTTCTAAAATTCCATATAAGCAACTTAATTTTTATTAAAAATATTAATGTATGTAAAGCACAAAACGAAAAGAAACAACAAAATATTATTTTCATTTAATGCGACCTTAATTTAATAAATTTCTTCCTGATCACTGCTCAGTACAATCAAACGAGAACTTTTTTCGATTGAACGATATCACCTTCACTTTCAGAACTTTTTTCTTCATTTAGATTTTTTGCACCTTCTATCCTCATTAAAAAATCAGTAATTTTGGTTTATTTGCTGGTTCTTACAAGGTCATTGTAGATTCACGGTATGGAAATACAGGCAATTTTGCAACTCCCTTTTGAATTTTCGGCTTCTTTCAGCGGAAGGGTCAGCATTCAGGAAATATAATTCAAGATTTTCAGCTAAGCTTAGGCCTTCTTGTAATTTTATAGAGTTATAAATGAATAAATTATAATTTGTTTATACATTTTCATGTAAAGCCACTATAGTTTATTGTTCCTTCCCGTCATCATTTTAGGGTAATTTAGTTTTTAAATGTGTTAAACAAAAATCATGATATCTAGAGCTATAGAAGTACAGTGTTGTACAAACGTTTTCGCAATTTTTTTATCGTGTTAGAGCGAAACCGTGTTACAGGTCGCAGTGTTATACGAGGGTTCCCGCAAAATATCTTATAGTGTTAGAGCGAAACCTTGTTGTAAGATGCTGTGCGGTAGGAGGGCTACCTGCATGTCCAAAGGCGACAAATGACTTGAAACGTAACGTTGTAATTGAAACAAAAAGAATGACTAGACTCCAAAAAAACACATCCATCATAGATCCTGGTTAATATTTATTCATTTTCCTATCGTCCATTAAACGGACGTTCCATGCTCTGTGGTTCTAAACAAAGCGAATATTGAACACTGATAGAAAATTTCATTAGCAACGTTGAAAATACATCAACACATGGACGACTATCGCCCTCTACACTAGAAAAACAAAACTAATTTCCGTCACAGTAATGTAATGTTCACGGTGAGCATTGCATTACAAGTGTACCCCTGTTTCTTCGCGAAAGCTCATTTTAAATGTCCCTCTTCAGTCAGTTCAGTGCAGTGGCGTAGCTACATATTCAGCGCCCTGGAGCAAGTAAAATCAGTGCGCCCACTTTTTTCTTGGAAGAGGTCTGACGAAATTTGTTTTCTATCTACTCTTATTTCGATTTAAAACCTTACTTAATAACAATTTATTTGAAATTCAAGACATTTAAACAATAAGAAATTCAATTTAATAAATATAAATATAATAATAAAACAAATTATAATTTTTTAATTACGGAGAACCCACTAATATCTACTACATATTTTATAAACTCTATTGACAAAATGCACTTGATCATGTTTAGTTTGCACATAAATAAACCTTCAAAATTGTTTTCTCGCTTTCTCGTTTGCAAGTCGGTCAAACATTTTCTCCAGATCAAGTTGACAAGTTATTGTTTTTTCAATTGATATCGTGGCCAAAAGGCTAAGACGGTGTTGTGACATGTTGAAATTAATCAAAACATATTTAAGAAGCATCTTTGAAAAACTTACTTCTGATGTTGCTGACGTCACCGGTAAAGTTAAAAAAAAATCATGCATGCTGAAATAATGTTAAAGAATCTACTTGAGGCTGCGGTGTGAATTATAAGTACTTCAGCAACTTCGCGTATAGAAGTAATTTGTTTTAATTGAATATAAAAGCACATTTTAAATCGAAGCAGTTGAAGTCCCAAAATAGGTGAAATATCGGAAATATATTCAGATTGTAACCATAGGCGTAGCGTGCTTTTATTTATTTATTTTTTTTTTTTTTGGGGGGGGGGGCACGAATTGAATTCAGTTAGCGCCCTCCTCAGCGCATTAACTGACGGACGGTCCTTAAAATATGAAATATTAGGATTTTTTTAAAAAATTGAATAACAATAAATTGATGTTTGAGTAGTATTCAAAAGTTATACAATGAGAAAAATAAATATAATATAAATAAAATGAAAAAAATATAGCATCGAATTTTTGTTATGTATCATATTTTTAAAAACTGTTAAGGCTAAAGACATAATCGGAATCTTCAGTTTCACAATTGATAAAAGCGGGAAAAAAAGAAATTTCTTAAAAGTTTTCTACAATTTTCCGATTTTAACTGAACTTCTATTAACGTTTTAATTTATTTCAAGTTAAGTTGGGGAGGGGGCATGTGCCCCCAAATTTTATTTCGACATACCTAATTACTTACATTTTTCCCATAACACACTGCTTCTTAAAATTCCCAATAAAAATTAATAATGGCAACTCGATTCAAACTATGATGTACTTCAGGCATCGAGGCACGGTGATGATTGTCTCCATGAACAGTTTTCAAATGCATTTATGAAATTGTTCAATACATTCAAAATCTCCATTGATCCATTCTTAATTTTTCTTATAATTCAAGATGAACTTGAAAGAAAGGTTTAGAAATGATTAGTGATACTCTTTATGTGAGAATTAAATAAAAATATTTGTAAACTAACAGACAATTTCCATTTAGACTAAAACTTACATTTAGTCGGTCATAAAGTCTTAACTTCTCTTTAATTTCGAATGTTTTGACTAAACGTAAACCTGTTCTGAGTTTTTACAATTAACTTAATATTGAACTCTAAATTTACTACTAATAAAATTAGTTAACTTCTTCCATTTTTGCCCGAATGCAACTATTTTTTTTTCAATCGTTTTCCTAAATAAAACTTTTTTTATCGACAAAACTAGAAAGTTTAAGGTAAAACTGAAAACTGTTATTACAATTTAGTATACTTTCTATTTATTCTGATTACATTTTAGAATTTGGGTGCACGTTGCACCCGATTAAACACGTAATTCATTTCGGTGATGTTAACGAGATTCAAATTCATTGAATTATGATAGTTATGCTAATAACACAAAAATAATTACATCTGTTCATTTGCAATATTAGTGCATCTGATTTGCACTAATATCACTAATGTTATATTTGCTCATATATTTTTGTACTTTGTGGTTTTTTCAATCTTTTTCGATTAACTCAAGGAAAGTTTAACTAATTATTCATAGTATTGAACACTGCTTTTGTCTACAAATATAATTTATAACATTACTCTTCCCAGTGGCGCATCCAGGATTTTTTCTTGGGGGGGGGGGCGAGATGAACGGATAAAAATATTTATAATGCAAAATCAATATCCATAATGAAACTTCTATTTCTTTGAGGGGGGGCACGGCCCCTTGCCCCCCCCTGGGTGCGCCACTGACTCTTCCGTTTAAACACAGAATAGTGAAACCGGAAGTACTTTAATCTGTCATACGCAATATTAGTTTTAATCTTTGATAGTTGATTTCTTTCCTAAATAACTTGTAACATTCTGCTTACATTTATCATTCAATAGATTTAATTGAAATGGATCCAAATGTGCCAACTGCTCCGAAATACGGGGAGTTTTTCCACCAAAAATGTTGAATGCATGTTAACTCCAGGTATTTTGACAAATGGAATAGCAGTGCTGAAATGCGTTTTCCAACGAAATATTTCTTCTCTTCCTCACTTTTATTAACGAGAAATTAGTTTTAAAAGAAATAATCTCAGAAAACCTTAAATCTTCAAGGTATTGCTCAGAGGATTGCAGTAAATTTTGGAGTGACATTGCAGATATTTTAAATTCTAATTTCGATTTCAGTCGGATGAGTTATTTTACCCAGGCAAACGCAGAATCGCCCTAACATAATGGACAAGTTTGGTTTGATTTGGTTTGGAGCGCTACGGTTCGTTTTTGCTACACAAGGGTTAAAACACAATGGACTGAGTGATCTTATGTTATCCCTCACACTAGTAGAACCAGATATAAAAAAGTTTATATTTGGCGCTCGTGGGATTCACCGGATACACGTAACTTCTTTGCAGTAAAACACAACTTATAATACGTATAGTAGGTGCCTATAGTAGTTAGTGTTTTTAAACATTCTTAGCAATCATCATACATTTTTATAGCTTTATTAGATTATAAAGTGTTAAATTTATAGTGAAAATTTTCTGAAATAAAAATTATGATAAGTCAAGTACATTCTAATATATTTAGGTGCTTATAGTTTTATTTACTTAAAAATATTTCATTTATTTCTTGTTTATTGTATAAAAAATCTGACAAATCGAAATTTTTTTTATACAAAAGTTTTTACAAATTTTTATTCCACTCTTTCAAATTTTCCGCCCTCATGATTCGTGCGCCCGGAGCAGTTTGCTCCAACTGCTCCACGGTAGCTACGCCCCTGGTTCATTGTGACCTGCACTGACTTTTAAAGTGACGATCAAAGGGATTTGAGTAAAAAAAAGACAGTCTAGTGCAGCACAATTGCTCGACTTGAGCGGCTCGTCACTCCGATCGCTTTCAGACACTGAATACTGAATGCTACATTATATTACATCTTTAGTCGTTAAATGTCGTATGAATATAGGGTGAGTTAAGGTGATCATGCATAGAATGTTCGAGAGCTTCCTTTCTGATATGGATAAATTTAAAACCACTAGCAAAGTGATTCTTAACGTCGGTGAAGAAAAGTTATCACAAAGCTTTAACAAGTAATGTGAAAACATATCGAACAAAAAGGAAATACACCTAAAGAGGGTTAGAATAAGAGAGGCAACTGCGTTAAGTCAAGAGTTCCGTGGACCGGGGAAACAGTCATTTGTTTACAGTAGGTCAAACATGTACAAGCTGCAACAGAGATAGACACAGACTGACTAAAAGAGAACATCACATGTATTTATAAACTTATGCAGGATCCCAGAAAGAGCCAATAGTAACTTTTAATAAGACATTGTATAGAAATCTTTGATAAGAGAATAAATCAAGAGAAGGGAAAGAACTGAGATTAGATGATGCCGTCTGCGATTACATTGCTAACAAAGAGGGAATACTTTAATTGAAAGAAACAAGATGGAGATATCAGAGGGATATCGTCGTAATTACATAAGAAAATATAATAAACATTACATATATCATCATCATTGGCAAGACAACCTATCGTGGGCCCTAAGAAGTCTGTCCCTTAAGAAGCCTTAGGAAGTAAGTACGAGTTTTCCCTCTTAAAATCAGTTGTTCGTCAGTTTATTGTCCGAAAAATCTTAGTCTTTGTTTAGGATGCTACTAAATTTTTTTTCGTTGTTCTCTCAGTTAGCATCAGATATCCTGTCTCTTTCATTATACAGGGATCCCACTTATATCCGTTACACCCCCTTAACTTCTAAACGGTGACAGATTAGGCCATAAAGTTTGTGTCTAGGTACAGTAAAAAGGCTATGCGCTACTCGATGAGACAGCTTACAACGCCATCTATCAGCAAATTTTGGAATTAGCGTTTTTATCTCAAAAACGTTACGAGATACGGGAAAAAAGTCAATTACAAAGATTTTCAGCATCATCGACTTAGTAAGAAAAGACACCTTGTGCACATTAATACTTAAAACAGAATGTAGAAAATGTACATTTCTTTGGTCACCATTTTGAAAGGAGTCATGTCATAAAGAGAGGATGTTGCACAATGTTCAGCGAGAAATCCAGTCCAGATTACAAATGTGTATAGTGGATAATGGAGAGCATTTTCAGCAACATAAGTAAATGATCCTGAAGATAGGGAAGTGTCTCAGTTTCTTTCTTCCAGTCTTTATGGCATGACAATTTTCGAAATCGTGACCAAACAAATGTTCATTTTCTACATTCTGTTTTAAGTATTAATGTGTGCAAGGTGTCTTTTCTTACTAAATCGATGATGCTGAACAACTTTGTAACTGACTTTTTTCCCGTATCTCGTACTGATTTTGAGATAAAAACACTAATGCCACAATTTGCCAATAGATGGCGTTGTAAGTTGTCTCATCGAGTAGCGCATAGCCTTTTTACTATACCTAAACACCAACTTTATGGCCTAAGCTGTCACCGTTTAGAAGTTAAGGGGGGGGGGGAAGGGTGTAACGGATAAAGGTGGAAACCCTGTATGTACCTTTAACAATACATAGCATATTCCTTTAATACTCATCCAACACATACAAACATACACCTAAAAATGGGTACGTTTATGCACGGACTTCTGCTTATTTTTGCTTACAAGGGGAGGGAGAGGAGGGAATTTAAAATGACTAAAAATGTGCTTGCGTAATACTTGAACGGCCCTTTATACAACAAACTTCAAAGGAAAATAAAAACAGCATTTTCTTGTTTCAGAACAGGTATGATTCATGCGCACTTCAACAAAGACCCTAAATTATTTAAATTGTAAACTGTCTTACAAAAGAAATTAAATTAATTCTTAGTTAGAGATCCCGAAAAAGATCGATTTCCTATTTTTGTGCCCTAAAGATAAAATTGTGAGAGAGAAAAAGATAAGAGTTGGAAATAGATTCCATTTTTTTAACGAAAAAAAAAAATGGCGAGTGAGATTTCGTACTTAGCGGAAATTCTAGTTTTGATAATTTTCTTATCTCTAACAGCACATTGTTCAGTTAATCCTTTTCTCTCTTCAAGTGACACTTTCTAATTTCGGATGAGAAGAATCTTTTAGTCTAGAAAGAAAAGTTAACTTTCGACCTAGTGGATGTGAATGTCAAACTGGATATCCCTTCCAAAGTAAACATGCTCGATGGTATTAAATGCTTCTGAAATCATGAATAATTTGTGAAATGTTGCTAGAATCGGAAAATGGATACATTAAATAGGAAATAATTTAATATGTCATCAGGAGAAAGTCTGTGTTGTGATCCATACCCCTCTTATGCAGTGGCAGATTTAGGCACAGGTCAACTAGGCCGCCGCCTAGGGACAAAATAAATATTTTACTTTCTGATTTTCTTAACTTATATAAAATATATATAAACAAAAAAAGTTTGACGTTGTTTTAAAATAAAAAAGTGAATATTGTATTAATGAATTATTATTTTCATAACATTATTATGTATTTACTAATTTGTCTTTGATATAAAAAATGTTATTTTTCCCATTGTATAAGTAAATTTATTCTATACAAAAAAAAAACTGTGCAGTTCTTCTCAACTTCTAAATCTATATGTATATTGTTTTAAAATAAAGCAAAAATATAGTATGATAACACTTCCATAACAAATGTTTTCAGGTAAACTGTAAAGTACATGATTAATTGGTAATAACATAGATTGTCAGAATTTATACTTTTCTAATTGCTTTCAAATGAATTGGAAAGGGGGGGGCTCTCAAAAGAAATTTATTGGGTCACCAAACTTCTAAGTTCGCCACTGCTCTTATGTAGTTTGCATTTTGAATCTTTTTAACTTTTCCGTTTCAAATTAAGTTTTATTGTTAGAATATATTCACATTTTCGTATTTCCTTTCTGCTGAAGGGTTTTATTCAAAATTTCTGTAGTGCCCGGTATAAAGGGCTTAAGTAAAAAAAAGTGATTTTTAGATATTTGTTATTACTGATTAAAAAAAATCTTTTGACTTGTATAAAAGGCTTCAATTTTGTATCCAAAAGTTCATTTCTTTGTACAAAGGACTCAAGTCGAAATTATATTTCTGCGATCGGTATAAAAGCCAATAACTTGGTATATTTAAATCACTGTTTTTGACTTAAGCCCTCTATACCGGTCACCATAGATTTGTCACTTTAGTTATAATCTTTTGCGATTGACCAAGATATTTCGCTTCTTCGGTCTAAAGGGACGCTATCTGAGATGTCTTAGATTTCATTTTCATGCATGTGAAATCCAATCAAAATTATCGAGTACAATAAAACTACGGGTACGTAAAGCTATGGACCTGAAAGTCATCGTGTAAAGTAAGTGGGTTACCTGCTGGCCCCTTCAATAAAATGTAGACAGAATTGTCTTGTGGAACAGAAGAAATTGTGTTGTGGCTTATGCCCCTTGACAGACAGCAGTATCAGATTGAGGCCATTATAGGCTATTGGGCTCGAAGATACGGCTCCGGTTTTAACTCAGCACCACAAGGGTTGGAGCCCGACTTGACTGAGGGTCCGATCCGGTAATATTGAACCGAGTCAATTGACGAGACCGATACACTTGACCCAGCATCTCCAGAGGTAAATTTGAGAAATTGGAGGACAATGCAGCCACGACAGATTTTACGTGCACCAGCCGTCATTAGCGTACATGGCGGTGGATTTTTGTCAGCGATCGAACCAAAGACGCTCAGGTCACGAGTTGTTTCCCAAAGTACCTTTAATGACGCTTGGAGAGTCTGATGCTGCTATTAAAACTGATAGTGAGGAGTTTTAAAAATCTTACGTACAAAATAATTTGATAAAAACACCAAAAAGGAAACTTAAAAGATTTGGAAAAAGTGGGTGAAAAGGTAATTTTTATAAGGTGGACTAAGACGATTCCATCTGCGTCTGTACGCCAGAAATTTTATTCTCTGTAGCTGGGATGTTTCCAGTAAACTGAAGAGGAAACTGATTAACCCCAGCATTTACCACTTTTCCTGTTTAAAGTCGTGTAATAAAAAATCCTCCAAAAATATGTTCCGTAACATTATTGGTATTAGGTACTTCGAGGGTAAAATTTAAAAATAAGAATTTTGGTAGCTAATAATTCTTAGCTATTTATGTCGATAATAGAACAGAAATTATTTAAATTATTTGGGGTTCGGAGACCCTCTCCTTATCTATAATGTATTTTGTTTAATAACGTTGAGACCATGCATTCACTTTCCTTCATTCTTTTTATCATTCACTTATACCAGGGGCTCCCAACCTTTCTATAGTACCGTACCTGTACGCTGTAAACAATTTGATGACGTACCGGTAGACCAAAAATTTTGAAATGGGGAATAAAATGCAATGGAGAACATTTGTAATAAAGACAAGTAACTTGGGATATATTTTTATTGCTGAACATATACATAAAATATAGTAATCACTTTAAAATATATATAATTAGTGAGAAGGTTGGGCCTGTTTATTATTAACTAAAGAAGTAATATCGTGCTCAATGTTTGTCAGTTTAAGGCGAAGATCCAATTCAATGTCCAGCAAAGCACTATATTTGGTTTTCATCGCAGTCATTGCAGAAAATCCTTTTTGACATAAATATGTGGTCACAAATGGCATTAAAAAATTTACTGCTTGGCAAGAAACTTCTCAGACACAGTTATAATCCCCAAACACAGTTATAGATACAGTTATAATTCGCAGGCGAGTTCCAAATTTTTATGGGGCGGTCATAGATAACACATTCAGGTGTAGACGGCATCTTTTGAGATTAGGCAAATCCCAGAAAAGTATTACAACACAAACAATGGATAAGAAATTCCAAACTAAAATATTAAAACGTATGGATTATTAGTTATTATAGTCATTTCTTTTCTTTTTTTGTAATACAGATTTTTAATAGGTTTTTGTTTTAAATTGTAAAATCATTCGCGTACCGGTAGCTGCTTGTCCACGTACCGGTACTGGTACGCGTACCCAAGGTTGGGAACCACTGACATATGCGGTTACACACTAACAATTCTTCGCCCTTTAACCGCGTATAAGCAGGGAGTATTTACACGCTTCTATCACTCTACTGAAAAAAAAGCATTGTGAAGAAATCCAGAGAACTGAAGGAAAATCATATCTTGATTGTAGATCCTTAATGCTAAGAAAACGTCTATTTTGCTATTTTAAGTGTATTTTATAATCTGTTTTTTTTCTCTCTACAGATAATGACGTATACACTCCCATTCAATCAACTTTTACGAACAGCCGGGTTTGAGTCTAAGCTGCTTTTTTAGCATTTCATTCCCAGATGTCACTTACGAGTAGAAAGTTAATCCTGTCCCCTTAACGAAGTCTTTTCGGGAATGAGTCTTTCTATTTTTGAAAATTTTTTTTAGCTCATCCAAAATTATCTGCAGAGGGTCTCGACGAGTAAGCACTTTTAAGAAAGAGTATTATGTTTCTTCGACTTCGATGACATTTCCTAGATGATGACGGGGGAATGAAGGCTGAGGGGGGAAGGGGGGTTGTACTAGAGAAACGTATCGAAGTTTGGTGATAAAAAAATTACTCCAGATTGGAAATATTCTCATTTTTTTTTTATTTATCTTCGGAGTGGCTAGCTGAAAAAAGAAATATTTGATGTGTGAACTTACGACCTTTTAAGAACTCGATGGACGCAATTGCGGACGAAAATATTTGGTGTAAATGTATAAGAAAGTTATAAATTATGCAGCTTTTTGCAGCTTAGGGTTTTAAAAATTTGTAAATTCGCATTGCAGCTTATCAGTGAACAGTTTAATGCCAAAGTGATTGCTGTTTTGACTGATTTCGAGAAATAATTCTCTACTCTTTTGGATTGGAAAATAATTGAGATGAAGACAATTCTTTTTTGGTTTTGCTTTGTTGCGACCGAATTTCTAGGCCATGTCTTAAGATATGAATCTTTTAAGGTAGGATTACGTTCTTCCATAACGGTCCTCCGGAAAGCATAATTTCAGATGTCCTGCGTCGCGAGTTATAATTTTGGCAGCGTGCGAAACCCAGTCTGTATCGCTTGGTCAGGCAGTAAACAGTTAAACATAAAAGTACCAAAATGCGTCAAAATTCTGACTGACTGACACACACACACACACATACATATATATATATATATATATATATATATACACTGCTGGCCACACAAATTGCAACACCAAGAAAGACAAGAGATATCACAACAAAATTTATTTTGTAGATAATATGTTGACCAAGTATCAAATGATTAAATTTATAGACTTCTGTGAAGTGTGGTTCCTGCCAAAATCAGTAGCCAGAGTAGCCGCCATTGTTGGAGATCACCTCTGCCACACGCCTCGGCATTGATTCAAAGAGACTTTGGATGAGTTCTTGGGGTACAGCAGACCAAGCAGCTTCCACACGTTGCCAAAGTTGATCTGCTGTGGCAGCTGGGGATGGAATCTGGGTCAATCGTAGAGCAACCATGGACCACATGTTTTCTATCGGCGAAAGATCCGGAGAGCGAGGCGGCCAGGGAAGCAATTCAATCTGGCGATTGACGAAGAACCGTTGGACAATCCGTGCCACGTGTGGTCGCGCATTATCCTGTTGAAATATGGCTGTGGGCAAGCGCTGAAGGTAAGGAAGGACAACTGGCTCCAACACCTCGGAGATGTAGCGCTGGCTGTTTAAAGTACCGGCAATGCGTACTAGAGGTGTGCGAGAGTGACATCCAATACCGCCCCATACCATAATACCCGGTGCAGGACCAGTGTGGCGGTGCATAACGCAGCTGTTCAGCATCCTCTCTTCACGGTGTCTGCAGACTCGAATGCGACCATCGTGGTGTTGCAGACAGAAGCGTGACTCGTCAGTAAAGACAATTTCATTCCATTCTGCCGTCCACATCCTTCTGTCATCGCACCATTGGCGGCGGAGACGTCTGTGGTTCTGCGTCAAGGGTAGACAAAGCAATGGACGTCTTGCGGACAGACCACTCTGCTGTAAACGGCGTCGAATGGTACGCGCAGACACTGGATGATGCGTTACAGACTGCATGTGCTGTGCTATGGTTCGTGATGTGACTGAGCGATCCGTCACTGCCATGCGCACAATTTGCCCGTCATCGCGTAAAGTGGTGCGCTGATGTGGATGCGATCGAACACGCCGGTCCGTCGTACCCTCCTGCATCCAACGATCACATATCCGCATTACAGTTGTTTGGTTTCGTCCAACACGACTACCGATTTCCCTGAAAGATAATCCACAATCTTGGTAGGCCACTATCCTTCCTCTGTCGAACTCGTATACTAGATCAAAAGATGATCGCTGTTTTCGACGAGGCATAATTGATCGTTTTTTTGAAAAAACCACAAGAAAAACACAATTGCCGAACTTGAAATCGTCGAAATCTCCTAGCCTTAAATAGCGCTTTGAAGTGGCGCCACAGGCGCGCGTGATGTGCGTCTGCGCTGAAATTCTAATCATTTGCATTTCTCACCTCCGCTAATGCATGTTGTAAATTTCATGTTATTTGCATGTTTCCTTCAGGGTGTTGCATTTACAGTGGCCAGCAGTGTATAATATATATAATATATATATATATATATATATATATAGAGAGAGAGAGATGATACACTAGCTGAAAATCCGTACTTCGCTACGGAGTACATTCAAATGAAATAGAAAGGTTAATGTATGCAATTAATGCCAAAAAATAAATATATCTATATATTTATAAAAAAAATCTTAAGGGATATTTTTATAGACAAAATAATGTAGAAGAAAATATTCAAATTAAATTTAATAGGACATACTAAAGAATATAGTACAGTTAATATAGTACAGTTTGAGGAACATGATATCTTTTACTGTATTTTAATATTTTTCTGTATAATATCCAATTGTCTGCCGCATTAGCAAGAAAAAAAAATAATTTTTTTGCCTATTTAGTTGTTATGCACGTGACGATAAATGTATTTAAAGTACCAGAAAAAGAAATCACGTGATCGGCATTTAATAAATTAAATTCGAAAATTTTTAAAAAAAATTCACCAAAAATCAGAAAATGGAGGTAAAGATTCGAAAAAGATTTCATTTTAAAGGAATTTTTATGGTCTTTCCTGGAGTATAAATTTCATAACCCTCAAATTATTATTTTAAATGCAAACTTAAAAAAAGCTACTAAAACAGCCTAAAATTTTAATTTAAAAAAATCTAAGAAGAATTTTTCAGAATCTTTCTTATTGCACCCCTACACTATAAGAAGAATCGCCATGCAAAATTTCAGCCCTTTAGGTCCAGCGGTTTGGTCTGTGCGTTGTATGTCAGTCAGTCAGTTACGGAACTGTTTTAAACAGGGTATCCATAATTAAAGTCCCACTTTCAAAAGGCTGCAAAAAAAGAACCACTGGTCAGAATGACTTCAAATTTGAACTGAATATACTGGAAGAAGGGGGAAACGATTTGGCATAAAAAAAGGTTCCAAAATGTATCAATAGATGGCGCTATAACATTTTGGATATTTTTTTTTTATTATGCCAAATCGTTTTCCCCTTCTTCCAGTATATTCAGTTCAAATTTGAAGTCATTCTGACCAGTGGTTCTTTTTTTGCAGCCTTTTGAAAGTGGGACTTTAATTATGGACACCCTGTATATAGATAACACACATATATACATATATAGATACAAAAGAGATAAGCAACGATAAGAAATCATACGTTAATAACCAGCGGTAGTTTCGCTAAAAGAGACTACCTGAAATTTTTTTAATTATTTTCGACGATGCTTTTCATTCCACTGTAGTTCTTAGCAATGGCTGGGTGTATCTGCATCGACCAACTGACAAAGCCCAGACTCGAACAACGGATCATTCAGTGTACTGCAGATTTTCGTTCGTGCCACCAGACTACCGTTTCGTAGCATAAGGCCTAATCATTAGGCATAAAAATAACATACTTAACTCTAGAAAGACGGCTGCTGTCATTTTTACCGTTTCGGACATACTGTTGAGCGATGTGTCTGTATTTATGTCCTCGGGCTTCTGAAAATTTATGACTCATATATATTCGACAATATATTCGATATTATATTCGATATTAAAGAGGGGGGATAAAACTAAGACTGAAAGCCCCCAATTTGACGGCAATATAGAAAACAGGCAGAAATCTAAAATAATACCGGAAAAATGTTAGTTACTTTTCTTCTCTTCCCCCTTTTGCAAATAACAGAAATATTGGCTATTCGGAAATATTGGTATTGAAACATAAGGACTGCACAAACCACGCATATATTTTTACGGATAAACCATACCAGGTTGTCAGCTCGGCATACCTGCATAAAAATATATCTAAATATATAACAATTTATTATATATTGGTATGAAATAGTTCAAAATTTAAAGTATTTTACCACTTTTTAAAAACACATTAAATATTTTAAATTCTTGATTTTATTTTTAACCGTCGAAATGACGGCGTTCTGTCTTTTTAGTAAGAAAGAGTCCGTCTTTCTAGTGTTAAAAGGTGGCAACTGACTATGTAATGGCCATGTAGACTGTAATGTAATGGTCATGGTGATCATTAGGCTGATGTGTACTAACCCTATTGGATTCATTTACCTCAGTATTAACCTATGGAGAAAATGTGTCCAAGGATCGTCGACTTGGATTCAAAGATTAAAAAAAAAATTGTACTCCGTAATAAGATAAAGGAATTTTACACCTTGGGACATTTTTCATTTTAAAAAAATGCATAAAATATTTTAAAATTTAAATTATTTGGGGGGGGGGAAATATAGTATAATGTGTTTTAAACGCTCCTCAATTCCTTTGGTGGAGGAAATTTAAAAAATGAATCCTTTCGCAAGGTGCAGAAAGTTCGGTCTATCTGAAAATATCATGTTTATTGGATTATCAGCATTTATGTAGCTGTAAACAGTGGACAAATTTTCTCCATAGGTTAATACGGAAGTGACCGAATCCAATAGGGTTTGTATACAGCAGACTTAAGGCAGTTATCGACTTGTAACGTAACGTTATAATGTAATACAGGGTGTTTCAAAAAACCTTGACAGATTTTAAAAATTCATACCAAAAAAAGTGCACAAGGTAGGAACAAGAAATTCACACATGTGTTACCTTATAAATTAGAGTTTCTTTTAGTATAGTCAATGAATTTCAATAAGAGCAAATTTTGTGGCACGGAGAACATCTAGTTGGTAATCAGTCTCAACCTATTTGCGTTCCAAAATGGATTCTGTAATACATGAAATTGCAGCAACTATGCGTCTCTTGAGTTCTTCAACACAATTAGCTAAGATGTTGTTATGACTTGGAGGATCTTATCCACATTTCGTTGCACTTGCGTAACAAATTCCGTTTTGCAATACCAGCCAACACATATTGCTTTTGACGGAGTAGCCATTTTAAAACATCCTCTTTCACGGAACAACTAGCTCCACCTGTTCAATTTTTTTTACATAGAAAATAACTCTAATATATACGGTAACATACCTGTGAATTTCCAGTTCTTATCTTGTATACTTCTTTTTGTATAAATTTTTAAAATGTGTCAAGTTTTTTTGAGACACTCTGTATAATGTAACACCAGTATTCGGTAAATCAGTTCCTGAAATCGAGTAACAATCCAAGCCACTCAAGTCGAACAATGTCGTTTTTTTTTTTTTTTTTTTTTTTTTTTTTTTTCACGAATCCCTTTGATCGTTACAATACAAGTCAGTACAGGTCACACTGAACGGACTGAAGTGGAGCACCTTTTAGACCTAGCATTTGAAACGAGCATTCGAGAAGCAACATGGGTACACTTGTTATGTAAGGCTCGCCGTGAGCGTAACCTCAAGTATTACATTTTTAACTTACATGCCAAATGGCTGATTTCAAACATCTATAACATTATCGCCTTTAAAAAAAGGCATTATAAACTCCTTTAAAAATATTTCTCTCAAACAAAAATATGCTTAGAAAATTAGCCTTTTTAAAAAGCTAATGGATACATTTTCCATTTAGTTGGTCTTGGAGAGATTCCTCGGGGAACAGAGTATTATAACCATCTTGCTGATATGCCATTTTCTTGAAAAGTAATGTGTTTAAGTAGCTTTCTTTCAGTAGAATTCCTTGTATGATCCATAGATAAAGCAATTGTTGATGCTTTTATTTTCATGTTTCAGTGTAATTAGAGTTCTTTGATAAGAAATGTCTGGGAAAAAAAATTAAGGAAAATTTATTAAAAGCAGTTGTAACATGACACAACGAACACAGTTAAATTCTGTGCCAGTGCTTTAAACTTTTCATGCAATTGACTAACTTTACGGAATAAACACACTCGCTTATCTTTAATTGTGTAGGAGGATTTAATAAGACCGAGGTAGCATTTTTTTTCGTCTGATAAAATTCTAAATTCGAGATTTTTAAAAAAAATACCAAACCCAGTCACAGTGATTGATGATTAAAATTTATCATACGATATTTTCTAGTGTGGCCATTCGCCGAAACAGTCGCATAACAACCGAAACCTGTCGACTTCAGGGAGAAAGTAAACTTGATCCCGGCAGTAAAAAAAAATGAAACCCGAAGTGACATTTTAACTAATTTAATGAAAACATAACAATTACTTACAGAATTACACAATTTTAACAAGTATACTGGCACACACGAAAATATGCTGCTACCAGCTAGGAAAACATTGGATCGACTGACAAACATCTTTTCCCAGCAAGCAGAGTTCAGAGGGTGCCGGCACGTCGGCACGAACACTAGTGGTTGTTTCCGTCCACGGAGTCAGAGAGAGTTTTAGGGATTGCTTCTTACGATCCTGACGGCTGTTTGCAAGGCCGCTTTACGCTGTTTGGGCATCATGAGAGTTTTTGGGAATCAGTTAGTGATGGTACACAGTTTGTGGGGCTACACATATGAGAGTATTTGCGTAATGATGCCCTGTTTAAACCAGTTGGTTACACAAGGATTTTTCATGCTGAAAATATTTTTAATGGGTGTTTTAGAAAATTCGATAAGTTTATGTCTAGAGAAAGAAAACTGCTAATTTTATTGTTGTACTAAAAGAAGAGAATACAGAGAAGTCAACTATTGTTACTTAAGATGTACTTTGCATATTGAAATTCATTCGCGCGGTTTGCACACTCTAAAACTGAAAGTTAAGAGAAATTTTTCTACAAATTATTGTGAAGTAAGTAAGCATGAATAATAATTACAAGATAAAAAGAACTTTTTATATACCATGCTTTTTTATTTTCTGTTGAATCATATAAATTTAACAATTCTATGTATTAATAAATACTTTGAAAAAAATTTTTGATGAATTATCCCATCAACTTGAAAGAAAATGAAGTTAATTGGAAGTTAACTTGCGTTTAACTTTTGTTCCCGCCCCGGCCAATAGATGGCTGCACCAGTCTACAAAACAAAATCAACTGAAAATAACTGAAAAGGAATTTAATTCTGCTTAAAGATGGCTAAAAGTATTAAAATAATGCATTGTCATCGTGTCCTGAGCTATTCTAAAAGTTTCAAATGTCTTGCTAGTCGGGAAGTTAGTTAAAAATCGATTGCAAGATTTGTAAGGGAAAAAACACACAAACACACAAGAAAGCGAATTAATAAAAACATGGTAAAAATATCAGCACAATGCTTATACTATAATACTTCACACTTTTTTAATTTCAAAACTTTAGTTAATACTTAATTTGGAAAATATTTTGAATTTCAAATTAAAGTTAAAGAAAGAATTACACGAATGTAACGTTAGAGCCTTATTATACAGAGCCACTCGAGTGGCGAGAGTCTTCAGACGCTCAGACAAGCCACTCGAACCGATACATGCAATCATACGGAGCTTATTATACTGAGCCACAGCTGTGGCTACAGGTCGCGACTATCGCCTGGGCGGGCCACTCCAGTCGCCTACCCTCGCTTCTTGCGGCTCGCCTGCGCGACTGTGGCTTTGGTAGCGGACCATTGTTTGCTATGGAGCTTATTATACAGAGCCACTGCACAGAGCCACAGTTCCCGTTCCTAGCCTTGGCAAGACTATTGACTCGGTCAACCCTTTGACGTTGTTTGAGCTGGTTGTAGGCTAAAATTTCGGTTTCAAAATGGTGAAAAATAATAATATTCCTCAGTGGATTATCATGGATATCAGTGGATAATCAAACAATTTTACTGCAGTTTTAAGGGGGTCCAGGACACAAAATTCTTCAAATTTTCGAAAAAAAATGTGTTGCATTAAAATATTTTGTGTTCTTTTCCGTTTAAAATGAAGTTCAGATCATGTTTCTATCTTAATTAGAGATATTCATTTTATTTTAGCAACATTCTAATAGCCAATCTATGTTTAAACCTGTAAATGCTGTTTTCTGCATCGTGGGTTTTTTCACCTCTTCTCGTCTTTAAATTGTTATAAGTCAAAAACCGTTAAAGATAAATGGTGCAAACTGGAATATGTCTTTTTCCATTATTTTACTTTAATTTTGATTTAGCAAATTTGAAAAGAAATATTTACTTCTGAAAATATGATTTTTTAAAATTAAGTTACATGTTTTTTTTTTTGAAATTTTTACTCTAAATATTTTTAATTTTTTTAAAATTAATATTTTAAAAAACACTGAATCAAAATTAAAACTTTTTTATTTCTGTTTAATTAAACGAAAAAATTTTGAAATTCGACAAATAATATTTCGAGTTATAACGATTTTAAATTATCCCACTTTAAAAAAAATAATTTTAATTTTTTAAAAACTATGTGAGAAGTTTTATGATGTGATTTTGTTTACAAATTATATGGTTAACCATCACAAAAAAAACGAAAATTTTAACTCAATAAATAATTTTTTTAATGTGGGTTTACAACGATTCCCTCTTTGTTCGAGAGTAATGTAGAACGTACCTCCAGAAAACCTCCGGAAGTACCAAGTTTGACCTCCAGAAGTACCCAAAAACAACTTGTCGTCTGCTCTTAAATCGTCCTACAGTGTATGAAAAACACCTTATGAGGGCCTTCCTAATAATAAGGGATGCACTCCTAAAGTTCTTTTCTGTCTGCGTTTCCTTTTTTTCAGTAAGAGAAGCAAGCACAAATCATCATCTTCACTTGACGAAGACATCTTGAATACCAAAAACGGAATGAAATCATAACAAAGCACACGGAAGCTAGGCCACCACGGAAGCTAAGCATCCAAGCCACTGCTGTGACTTGGATGCGCCACAGCTGTGGCCAGCCCGTGGGTCTGTTCTGTGGATCGCGTTCGCCTCTCGAGTGGTTCTGTATAATAAGGCCCTTACACTCTTCGAACCCTTACACTCTTCCTTAGCCCTTACACTCTTCGGGGTAATGCGAATTGGACACACATTGATATGCATACTGGTTTCGATGGAAAATGCAAAATTTTAAAGTTTGGTGGCCAATGAATGAACATGTGACGCTGCAGCGCATCTTAACTGAGCAACTGGCAGGATATTAAAGCGAATATACTTCGATTCCAGGTTAGGGATGCGACATCGACAACAAAACATCGATGTTTCGAAACATCGATATTCAATATTAAAACATCGCCCCAAAACCATCGATGTTTTTGAACATCGGTATTTCCGTCCAAATATCTGTTGTAAGACACATTTGAGACATTGCTCAATCGCTCTTTTAAAATAAATGACACTGTTTCGTACTTCTGATCTATCATTGAATCTGTTGTTCTTCGTGATGGAACAGTATATAAGGCCACGGTTACTTTTAACAACTCATCTTCAATGACTGAAATCGGCTGAGAATCTCTACAAATTATGTAAAGAATAGCTTGAGAAATTTTGCTGTGCATGTCTCCACCATCTTTAAAAGAAATCACATTTTTGAAACTGTTTATCAAAGTTTTTTGATAGAACCTAGGAATATTGGATTACGGACTTGCGGTTTCTTCTCTATGTTCCGTTTCAGTCACCGAAATGCTTGAAATGGCTGGGGCAGCAGCATCTGGATTGTGTGGTTTACTTTTTGCCTTAGGCTTAATTAATGACTCAAAATACTCTTTGTAAATATCACCATATTTTGCCTTCAAATGTCCAAATAAATTCATGGTATTGCCAGAAGTTTGAGGGACTTAAGGCAAATATTCCATTAAGCCAATTTGTCAGAGGTTTTGGAAAAATATTTCCAAACGGTACTTTTGGGAGGCATCTTACTAATAACATTAACGTTAACTTATATAAAACCAGAACAAAGCAAAAATTTAAACGGCCGCTCTCGTGTTTATACTATTTATAAAATAATACCCCAAGGAAGGTTCTGGAGTGTCGAGAACATTCCAAGCGCTCTAATTGGTTCATTGTTTGTTGATTGCCATTTGTCTCGTTCCTAGGGTATCGTTCCCTCTTTTGTATTCGTCCTTTTCCGAATTCAGACTTACATTTAATAAGTGCGAAAGCTATGCTACGTGGTTAATTTTTTTTATTTATTATGGTACTTTTCATTTAAAAAAAACATCGAAACAACGTAAAAAATTGAGCACAAAACATCGATGTTAAAAAAACATCGGATTCAATAAATCGATGTTTATAACATCGATGCTTTTATCAAAACATCGATGTTTTGAAAACATCGACATCGATGTCACATCCCTATTCCAGGTCATAAATTTTTTGCGAATTTCATTCCGTGTACTCCGGTAGACAGTAACTATGCCTCGCATACAGGTGCGTGAACAATATGCGCAGATGTCAGCATTTGAGAGAGGACGTGTAGTTGGGATCAAAGAAGCCGGTTGGTCTACGGCGAATCGCTCGACATTTGAATAGGTGCGATGCCACTATTGGACGATGTTGGTAGGAATGGGTGAATCATGGCCGAACACAGTCAAGAAGGAAGCGGTCGGCCTAGAGAAACAACAGAACGTGAGGACAGAGCAATCGTCAGAGCGGCACTCACAGCCTCAGATTCACCATTATCATCGATCGTACGTGCAACTGGTGCTTCAGTGATCAAAAAGACCATTCATAGGTGGTTCAGAGAAAGAGGGCTGAGCTCATGGCACCCCTTGCGCCAACTACCATTGACTTCTGTACACCAACAAGTCCGTTTGCAGTGGTGTCGGACCCAATGACCTAGAATGTCACTGACTGGAGAAGAATTGTCTTCAGTGATGAGTCCCGTTTCGAATTGAGCCCCGATGACCAGCGAATACGTGTCTGGAGACGCCCCGGACAGCGGTGGGATACCAACTTGACTGTCTTCCGCCATACGGGTCGACAATCAGGAGTAATGGTCTGGGGTGCCATTTCATTTCATAGCAGGACCCTTTTGGTTATCATCCCCGACACCCTTACAGCATAGCGGCACGTCGACGATATTCTACGCCCCGTTGTTTGCCCTTCTTATCACGCCATTTTCGGCTTACATTTCAGCAAGATATTACCCTCACGCACACGGCGAGAGTTTCTATTGCTTGTCTTCGTGCTTGCCCAACGTTACTTTGGTCAGCAAGCTCGCCGGATCACTCCCCTATCGAGCACGTTTGGAACATTATGGGCAAGGCCCTCCAACCAGCTTTGGATTTTGACGATCTAACACGCCAATTGGACAGAATCTGGCACGATATCCCGCAGGAGGACATCCGCCACCTCTATCAGTCAATGCCAAGCCGAATAACTGCTTGCTTAAAGGCCAGAGGTGGAATTGTTTTCAAATTGTAATAATTTTTTTATCTGTACATGTACATCACATCTATCGATTTACGTCCCATTCGGATAACTCCTTCTTGGTGCGTCTTTTTGTTTTTTTTGTGTAAGAGTGTATTTATTAACAACAGCAAAGCTCCCGTCACATCAAAACACACAAACACTCGGTAGTCTCTACTATGTGTGCATTTAATTACACTTCGCAAGATACAGGACTGAGTCGGAAAACCACCAAACACAATGTTCTATGAAAGTTGACAAATTTTTACCATATTCAACACCTTTATCTCTAAACTGCTGCCACTTTACTTTCAATTTTTCTCATAAGACAAATCAGTGAGTTAAAATTTTTTTAAGCAAAGGCTTCGTGAAAGAAAAAGGGGCTATTAATCATTTAATTTTTTTTTTCACTAAAGAAACTTCGTTTCGTGGAAGTTAGTTTTTTGTTATAAGGGGATTCATTTGCTTCATTGGATTCATTCAAACCAGAGGACGGTCCTGCAGAAAAGTTTGTAGAATAGAGGACTATTAAATGGAGGTTTGCTATACGGACACTTCACTCTATTGAGATATCTTATAGGCTTGTATGTTTTGTTGCTTGTATGTTGGATGTTTATTTAACTGCCTTTTTAAAACTAAACATTTTATAATGTCCTCTGCTATTAAAATCCTTTGAGAAAAAAATGCCTTATTTAAGAATGAGAAGCCTTAAATAAACAGATATTTATGTTATCTGTCAGTTTATCCACCTATATGTTTATTATCCACAGATATAAACACCCAAGCAAAAACATTCTGCATTTGTTATGCTGCGTTTGCATTCATGTGCTCTGCACTGCTTTTTTGGGGGGAAGCCAGTGATTTATGTTCACTGCGTACTCCGTACTGCGTGGATCTCCTCCTCTGGCGGTCTCTGCTACAGAGCATCAAAGAAAGGGCGGGGGGTCAGCGGGTCAAATGATGTCGAGCGGGGTCGGGGGAGACACCAGATCAAAGAAACTCGAGGGACCTTGGGGGCGGGAATGGGGATGGTTCTAAATACCGTGACTAATGTTACCGTGACTAATGTGATGACAGAAATCGGGGGTACTTTCCTGCAGAATTTCTGCATGAATCTGGTTGTACCATTAATAGAATGAGTGTTAATAAACAAAAATGCAGTAAAATCTCGTTTATCCGGACTAACTGGGACCATAGGGAATCCGGATAATTGAAAATCCGGGTAATATGGGTAATAAGCAAAACAAAATCCTTAACTAAGCAGACTTGCTGTTTATTACGATAAAAACTATGTTTCGTAACAAAATTACATAGTATTGTTTACAAGACATTAAAAAATATAAAAATTACTTTTCTGAGTCAATCCACGTCAACGCCCTGTGATACTCTAATAAAACTTTCTTAAATTCAACAAGAAGCATTTTACACTGCTTGACAATTGCTAAGGAACAACTGGTTTTTTCAAACTAGCGTTCCCGTCAGCAGACCAATCACAGTAAAATGAAATGCAGAGGGCGTAATAGGGCAGGACAAGTTGCTGTATAAAAGACAGTGCACGAAAATTCTTTATTCATTCGAAATTTCATGCAGTTAGGTGTTTGACGAAAATAGCACCGTAGGTTGTTGGAAGTTATTTCTGTGAAAATCAGTGTGGTGTGGCAATAATGAAGTGCAAAATGTCTGCAAGACATCATTTGAGTGCTTGCGATCGTGGACGAGCAGTTGACAGCTCGAAGCAGGACAAAGTGTCATTTCTGTGGTCAGAGTAATGGGAGTGGCAAAAAGTGTGATATCGCGATTAAAAAAGGCCGCTGTATGTGAAAATGCTCTGTGAAAGCCTGCTGATGGTTGTGGAAGGAACACCACACCTCAAGAGGATTGATATGTATCCCTAGTGGCGAGAAGGAACAGACATCTCACTCCTAGTCAGATAGCTGCACACCTTGCAACCGTTACCGGTACAAATTTATCAGCCAGAACCATTTCTAGGCGATTAAACCACGTTGGTTTGTATGCACGGAAGCCTGTTCAATGCACCCCACTTCAACCACGCCATCGTCGAGAAAGATTACGTTGGTGTAAGGAACATATTGGTCGAGGTCAGCAGGAGTGGTCCAGAGTGATGTTCTCTGGCGAATCCCGTTTCACTGTGACAAATGATTCTGGCCACCAGATAGTGTGGAGAAAGAGGAGAGCACGTTATGCACCTCAGAATGTTCAGGAACGTCATCGGTATGGCCAAGGCGTGATGGTGTGGGCAGGCATTAGGCACAATGGCAAAACACCACTTCACATCTTTGAGCGAGGTACTGTTACATCGCAGCAGTATTGCAGGGAGATTATTCTGGATCATGTTCGTCTTTTTATAGGTACGATAGATCCAGATTTTCTGTTTATGGACGACAATGCGCGCCCACACAGGACCGCCGAAGTATCGGACACACTAGAAAGTGAAAATATTGAACGTATGACATGTTCCTGCTTACTCTCGTGACCTAAATCCTATAGAACATGCATGGGATGCTCTTGGCAGGCGTGTTTCTCAAACAACTCGCCTTCCCCGAACTATGCAAGAACTGAAAATCACCTTTGAGAGAGAAGTGGGACAATATACCCCTGTGAGATTTCCCCTCCTCATGGCCCAGCGGCGGAATGCGAAAAGAATAGTTCCCCCGGCCGAGGGTCACTTACAAAAGGAGTCAGTTTTCGACTCGCAAGCGAGGAGCGACTTGACAATAGCGAGGCGCCCCGATGTCTACAGCGAAGACACTATATCACAAAAAACTAACAAAGGCAGACCATCCCCCTGATGAGACGACTTAATGACCCAACGTGCGCTGAAGAAATAAAGAACAAGCACCGTTTTGCACACGGCCTAGGCGGACCAGCCTATCCGAATCAAGCTTGAGAGACGGAGGATGTTATAGATCCCGCCAGGGGAAAAAGTGTTAAAAACGGGTGCAGGAGATTTTTAGAGGGAGAGAGACGAGTTTAGAGACGAGATTTCGAAGCCTGAGTTTAGGAGGGATAGCTGATCTCCTATCTCCAGTCACTTCGATATTTTTGGTGACTTCGATATTTTTGGAGGCTCAGCCCCCTGTGTGAAGAAGACCTTTTTCTCGCTGAGAAGGGTCATTTGGAGATCCAAACTTGATCTTTAGTATTTTTGAAGCAGCTAGCTTCTTTGGTGAGAACGTGGGACGAACCGTCCACTACTCTGATAATTAGACCACACCGCGTCTGGAGTTCGAGTTCGCCTCATTCCAGCCTGTTCCGACGAGTGGAATCCGTTCCCAGCAACTGAGACTTCTGCAATTAGAGTTTTATTGCCTGAAGGCCCGATCTACGATCCGTAGCGACAGATCAGCCAGCCAGCTGAACGGACAATCTTTAGCGTGCATCGCAGACTTCAAAGGACATTATTAATGTAAAGTGTATGTTCCAGAACACGACCTAATCGTGAAGTATCTAATCCAGAATCTCTAATAAATTGATATTCATTGTAAAAAGTTCTTATTAGTAAGCTGTTTATCACTAAACATAACCGGTGTGACGCTACCTAGCGTGTCGGCTTTGACACCAAGCACGGAATATGTTACACCCCCAATGACTCCTCAATACTTTAGTAGACAGCATGAAAAACAGATGCACAATGTGCACTAGTGTCCGAGGAGGTCACACACCTTACTAAGGTACTCATAACTGTTTCATTCTGGCAGGAAGACCCATTTTTCGTGGCTGTTTGGAAATGCTCCAAAGAGCAGCTTTTTTGTTTTTCGTTTTCTTCTTTTTCCATGTGGCGAAATCTGTACCATTTTGCCTAATAAATAATACACAGTATCTCTACTAAATATGTACTAAGTTTCATTTCTTCAATCAATGTCTATTAGGAAATATTCCGAAAAATGTGACTGTTCCTTAGCAATTATCAAGCAATGTATTACCATAATAAAATAGTACAATCTATGCAGGAACTATACATTGAATCAAACTAAAAAGCGAATATTTGGCATACTTATAGTTACGTTCTTGCTGTCATAGTTAAAAACTATGATCTGATGTGAACATTAAATTAAAAAAAGTCTACAAATCTGATCCGGATAAACGAGGTGTTACTGTAATTCAACTCTTCGACCGATCTACGGGTGACCGAGGGGATATGCTGATTGGTAAATCTCTACGAGCTAGATTCAAAATGTTCAGCTGGTACAGATCTTTCGACCCATAGGCCAGCAATGCAAGTTAAAAATATTCGGACTCTTGTTCTAAATACTATACACATACTATATCAAAATTATCGAGACTTCAATATTTCTTTGGCTTAAGTATTTAAATGATCGCTGGAATTGTGTAAGAATAAGGATGGTGTAATTTAAGGTCGATTTAAAAGGAGGTTTGGGACTCAAATCCTGAAGGGAGCACCGTTTAAAAAAAAAAAAAATTAGAAACATCAGGGGAGGGAGATGAATAACGAATTTGATGAATTTTATTGTATTTGTTCAGATTTTTTATGTTTAAATTTAGGAGCAAAAATTAGGGCAAAAATTTAGGAACAAATGGAACGTCCCGAGGAAGTCTAGTGGTAGCGCGTCGGCTTTCGGCACCGCGGGTTCTCTGTTCGAATCTGACAAGTACCATTAAAATGACTTCGTGTATAGGCCGGTTATGGGCACGTTAAATGCGTAGACCAGAAAGTTCCTTTAAGAGGTCAGAGAGGGTGGGAGAAGGTACGATCCGTCCACACAGATGTCGCTCCTAGGGTTGCTCGGTCAAAATTGAGGTGGTACCTAGCCAAGTCGGACTCCGACCCTTGTGGTGCGATTGTAAATCGGAGCCGCATTCCTCAGCCCGCAAAGCCTATATGGACCTGGTCTGGAACATCCGGCCAGGGAGCATTACGTACTGTAACGTCGTGACACTTTACGGGAAAAGAGACCACCCAAGCCCAAAATCCTCTCTTTCGAGGGGGGGGGGCGTTTCCGAGAAGGAAAGGGCCCGCATTTAATTATCTGAAGAAAACGTAAGCCTATGGTGTAAATTGGTTTTCTTGTAACTGGCTGAAACCGCCTGGCGCCCGACTTCAGTGTGGGGGAGACAGCATGCTGAGGGTTTGTCCCTTCGAGACGCAGATGACAATGAAGAGCCGAATGGCGCTTCCCCTCCCACCGAGTAAATTCGACCCCTCCCCGTGGGAGCGGAAATTGGCCAGCGCCGATGGCTGGCCGCCGCGTAGAAAGCGCGGGAAAGATATTCTTCCGCCAAAAAAAAAAAAGACCCCCAGAGTTCGTGTTGAGCCTCGCAGTCCCGTTTACAGCAGTACCGTGAGTATGCGGAGACCAGCCAGAGGGGTCCACGAACCTTTCGGATTGTTGGGCGCAGAGAACCCAAAAGACTTGAGTGAGAATAGAGAGTGCCGAGAGCCCCTGTCGACGTTTCTGTGAAAATATTGGGACTGGACGGTCCAATATTTTTCTCTCTCTCAGCTCCAAGTTTACAAGTCGTAGTGACTGCTAGAGAGATACTTCTCTGTTGAAAGACTGCGAGAGTCTTGTGAACGTTTTCATCGTTCCAGTGAATATCTCTTGTATGCAGACGATAATACAGAGGCTGTTCGCACATTTTTAGACGATTTTGGTAAGCGGTAATAAAAAATCGTTTGCTGCAAAAGAAATAATTGCAATTGTACTATGTTTTTAAAAGTCAAAATTATCGTCTGCGGCTTGAAAGTTTTGTTTTTGTTCAAAATGGCGTTTTTGACAAAGCAGTGGTTCGAAGGCTACATTTATGCTCTTTCCGAAGAGAAATATGAATACTCCGTTATTCAAAAATGATATGAGAGTCATGGTTTTGTGATATCTAAAGCGTCGATAGGTAATATCGTCAACAAGAAAGGGAAAAAATGTCAAACTGGAGCCTCAAGTGGGACAAAAATTCCAAACAAGTATCCAAGGAAAAAACGGACATATTCGACTATTGCAAAGGTACGTTGTTTAATGTTAAAAGAAAATCCCCCTAGTCAAAGGACAGTTGCAAAATCATTAAAATGCTCGGTGTCCACTGTAAACAAAATGATAAACGTTGATTTAAATCTTAAGAAAGCGAAAAAACGCAATGTGCATCGTCTTCTTCCAAATCATATCGCTGAACGGAGGACACGCTGCAGAATTCTATATGAGAAACACTTATCCAAAGAAAAATGGAAGACAATTGTCATAATAGATGAATCATGGGTGTATTTAAATGATTGCAACAAAAAAAGAGCCATTTATTATCATAAAAGGGGAGAAAAAAATTTAAGTATATGGTTCAAAGAATTGAAAGAAAGTTTTTCTAATTGATTCATGATTGTTGCTGGTTTTTCTTATAATGGCAAGTTAAAAATAAAGAGAGTGGAAAAAAATGTCAAGATTAACTCCAAATACTATCAGGAACACATTTTATCGCCAATTTTTCTGAATGAAATACCATCGCTTTACCCACAGTGCCATCAATCTGTGAGACTCCATCAGGACAAAGCTAGCAGTCACACATCAAAATCCACTGTAAATTTCCTAAAAGAAATGGAACAAAAAACTGGTATCAAGGCCATACCCTTCACTGATATCCCTACTAAATCTCCCGATATATCACCTATGGATTTTTGTGCGTTCGGACTTCTAAAATCTGCATTATCCAAACGTCGTCCCAAAACCCTTACAGGACTCTGGAAAGCTGTTCAGGAGGAATGGGATAGAATACCTCTTCTGACACTTCAAAAGGCATTATTATCCTGGAAATTGCGGTGTCGAAAGATAGTTCAGAATAAGGGATGTCAAATAGAACATTTAAAACACAAGAATTTTATGTAATTTAGTTTTGTGAATTGTAATAACCCACTCTGGGATTCTTAGGCTATGATCGTGAGGTTAGTAATGTCGCGTTGCGACTAACTCTCTTTCAATCCACAATTAAGTCAGGGGTTACAATTCTCAGTAAATACCCTTTGATTACATATATACAATTTATTTTTATACACATATATATACAGCTTCAACAAATAGCATCATGCTAACTTCTCACCGCAATTTAAACACAGAATCAATCAAGAACATATATATTATTATAATTAAAAAATAGTATTTCTACAATTGAACACTGCCGACCCTTGTGGGTTAAGTGGCGGATATGTATTAAGCGTTGGATGTGAATTACATATTGTTAAAAATGCTCACCCTTAGACGGTTGTCACTGTAGTTACGGCTCGTTCCAATCACTTATAGACAAATGATCTGACTAACGTTCGTACCTCACTGTACACACAGTTCTGTCAACAAAGTTCTATATTACTATAGGGAAAGTTCTGGATATCGTAACACACAGAATTCGGGCTCTTGTAGGTCGATGATCAATCAGGAATACCTCTGTGACGTAACTGTCCCTTAGCGGATCTGTCAGTAGCGGTCTCCGTCATACGCGGGTTCACCTCGGATGCTCACGTAGTTTTTTGTTGTTTCGATACTCTGATTACTCAGCTCCGACGTCTGTAGTATCCTTCATCGATTGGTAGTTATAGGCGGGTAAATACATTCTCGTTGTGGCCAGGCCGCATCAGTCGTCTCTCCATCCTTTCTATTTCGTGTATCACTCGGTTGCACTTCAGCTTGATTCGCTGGGCATTCAATCTTGCGTCAATTTTTTTAGAAGTCTCGTATCCCTTGTAGCAGCTTAGGGTATTTGTCGTTCTTTTTTGTAGTAAGGGGATCTCTTGTCGGCCCTGTGGCAGCTTAGTTTTTAGGCATCTTTTTTTTTAATAACAGGCTTATTTTAAAATGCTTCACGCCCTGTATATATATGTCGTTTCTTTTTTTTTTTGATTGGAGCTTGTCTTCTGGCTTGTGATTCGCTCGCTCCGCCTCTTGATTGTGCTGGGGGACGAACCATCATGTTCATAGGTTGGCTCCTGTTTTTATGTCTGCATTTTAATTACACTGGACGCCTCACCTCGTCTGGGAAATTTCTTAGCTCCTATTCAGCACCTGTTTCCTAATCTCTGGTTTAAGCTTCTGTCTTCTTAACTTTTAAGGTTTTATTGCCTGCATTGATAGCTCGCTTGCGACGCCCCCGTTCCCCGGCGCCTGGCCGCTTGAGAGTCATAAATCCTTCTCACAATGCAGGCTGTGTGGTCCTACTCATCTAGATTGACGCGTATTCACATCTCGCTTGTTACATGAATACAATATACATCGTCTAAAAAATGTGTGAACAGCCTCTGTAGTCTCTCTTCTGTTGTAAATATTGTTCCGTTTTCCTGGGTTCGATGGGATTGAATAAATATCTTCAGAAAGTGCACACAAAATAAAATTTATTATTCTGTAAATTCTTCAGGCGCATACACGAATTCAAACAGAAAACACGTAACAACTGTCTTCTATACAACGAAAAACTCTAAAAACACATGTCTTGATAACAGAGTCTTCAATACAATATACGCCTAACGCACTTTCAATGCATTCAATTCTCAGCACTAAAGAATACTAAGTTCCAATGACATGTCAGGTATATTTATAGACTTCCAAAGCGCCCCCTATCGGCTGGCCAGCTAGAAATAATGAACATTCCAGAAAGGCCTAGAAGGTTGGCGACCATTTGGCGACATATCGTCAAATTTGGCGACCAAAATAAGTCCCCAAATCCATAGCCAATTTTGCGATAACTCTCATATTTTGTGAGATTACCATAGGCTCGTAAAATGCGTAACAATATTGTACAGAATTATATGTTTAATACAAACTGTGTATTTTAAAAGATTTCTGTCTCCCGTGTGTTTATTTCAACCCCGGGACGTCACAGTAGCAATAATAATAGCAAACGGAACAAAAAAATATGAATGATATAAAATAACCACAGTTTCAAATATTGGAATTTTAAGTTACGATAAACTTTGAAGCAAACACAGCTGGCCAAAATACATTTCCATTATTTAAAACGTGGCACCAAATTTAATAAACTAAGCATAATAAGATATCAACTATAATTTAAGTCGTTGAGAAAATATATCATTACGTAGAATTTGAGAGAAAAAGATATCCTTTATGTGAAGGCATATGTTTACAGGATTCTAGAAATTTCGACATGACTAAAAATTTTTATGTCGCTGATAAATGGTTAACATTTTTAAGTCCAGACTCAAAAATAGATTCATTAAGTAAAGAAGATTAGAGAGTTATGTTTGTTTTCCTTTTCAGAGAATGTCTGAAGATTGATGACAGAAATGTCTTAACGGAATTTTACTCTTATTTACGCTAAGTGGATCTTTCTGTTTTTGCATTAGATTGTCTTTTGAGACGTTTATTTAAGTCTGACTGTTTACCGAAAAAAATTATTCAGTTTTAATGTTAAGTTAGAATTTTACACGTCACAGAAATATCTTGTAAGTTTTCTGGGAAGTTCTACGAATATCAAAAAGTATTTTTTAGCATTATTTTATTTGTTTGGATCTTATTTTTTTACTAATGTCCCTGGGGGCTAACGACATTACACCTCAGTACATATGAATACAAGGAAACAGAAACACACAAACACTGGAGAACTTTATTACCAAACGATGATACCGGCGATGGACGATGGGTTGCAGCTCCCCTTTCTAGACGGGGCCTTTTGCAGGCGGAAGACTGACCGGTTCCCCAGAATACAACCAAGTCTTATGCGGGAATCGAACCCGCGCTCCCGTCGTGGCAGGCTGATGCCTTAGCCACTGGGTGACAGTTTGGATCTGTTAATGACGAGAAATTCAGAACCACTCATTAGACGGGTTATATCAGTTGTTGTCGTGCTAAAGAAATTTTCTTGGTTCAGTAAAGGATACGTTCCGTTGTGTAAACATAAACAGAAGTCTCTTTATAGCCATAAACCATAGTCTTAGAAAATTAGAGACTCCTAAAGTTTCGTTAGTGAAGAAACGCAAGTTAATTGGGCAAAGGGGTGGATTTCTAAACTTCCCCGCGGCAGTAAGTGTAATTACCGGACTTTATCAGCAGAGTTCGCTGAAAAATATGCATTGATCCCCTAAGAAATGGTAACAAAACATACTATTTCAAATAAACTGTTAAGCGAACTGGATAGAGCTATGATACAGATTTTAAACAGTCATCTACAAGAAAATGAAAAAATATCTCGCTATTACGAACTTTTACAGAAAAGGACGAAACTTGAATAATTTAACACACCTTTTGTTCCACCCCCGGAAGAATTATTCGAAATATATGAAGAAAAGAAAAATATAAATAAATAAATAAATTAATTAATTATAAATAAATTTATAAAATCATTTATTCACACAAAAAAGTACTCATACAATTACACATTGAGTATTACATTATCAAAATATTGGTGATAGTTAGCTACACTAATATTTGTAAACATATCACTGTTTATGTACTTGCATGTACAGTAAGTATCACATATGTTTTTAACAATGTTACAAAGCTTCATGGAAAAAGTGCCATTTTCCCAAGACTTTGATGTTTTTTACTGGCACTAGTACTTAGGTAAGGGTGTTGACGTTGGGAAGGGTGATTAATCACACATCCATTGCACTTAAACAGTCTATGCAATGTCTCTAATAGTTCATCTCTAATAGTTCATCTCTAACGCACTGAAAATAGTTGTGTCGGGCTTGTAAAATATCTGTGTGCTTTTTTTTTGACATGAGTCTGAACCATCAATCTTTTTCTTGCAGAATGTGCGGTAAAGTTCTACACATAATGACCTCTTCTACACACTCAGTAATATCCGAAGAACTTTCCGTTAGTTCCTTTAACTGATCATAATTCAAATTGATGAAAGTGGACACTGTCGAAAACATTCCATCCCAAATCCAAGGATTTTATCATGAATGGTCCGAAAGCGTTTAGGCCTTTCTTCCGTTGTCTAAGCCGTAAAAATTTCTAACAGTAAAATCAGTTTCCTCATATCGTTTCTCACCAATTGGCTAGTGGACCAAGTTCGCTATTAATTTTTTTCGGTGTTGGTTTGTTGCAGCTCATGTTGGAAAAAAATGCTGGCGAGACCACATTGATAGAGGTGAAATATTCTAACCTACACTGGAGGAGATAAGATAAGTAGCGTTACTGATCAAGCGTCAAACTGATGCTCGACCCGAATACAAGTTTTTAGTTCAAGATGCCATCCCCAGCTGTAAATTCCCATTCTTCTGTTTCCGAATGTCCCTATAGTGTAAGCCAGAGAAATTCCTTACATAAATGAATAAATAAGTAAATTATCTATATATATAAAACAGTTCCGTAACTGACTCACTGACTGACTGACTCACTGACAGACATGCAACGTACAGACCAAACCGCTGGACCTAAAGGGCTGAAATTTTGCATGGCAATTCTTCTTATAGTGTAGGGGTGCACTAAGAGATATTTTTGAAAAATTCTTCTTAGATTTTTTTAAATTAAATTTTTAAGCTGTTTTAGTAACTTTTTAAGTTTGCATTTAAAATAATAATTTGAGGGTTATAAAATTTATATCACGAGAAAGATCCTAAAAATTCCTTTAAAATGAAATCTTTTTCGAATCTTTACCTCTATTTTCTGATTTTTGGTGAATTTTTAAAGATTAGTTTTTAGAATTTAATTTATTAAATGCTGATCACGTGATTTCTTTTTCTGGTACTTTAAATAAATTTATCGTCACGTGCATAACAACTAAATAGACAAAAAAAATATTTTTTTTCTTGCTAATGTGGCAGACGATTGGACATTATTTTGTCTATAAAAATATCCCTTACGATTTTTTTATAAATATATATATTTTTTTCTACATCAATTGTATATATTGATCGTCGTATTTATTATAAATAAATATATATATATATATATATATATATTTATTTTTTTGGCATTAATTGCATACATTGACCGGTGTATTTAATTTGACTGTACTCCGTAGCGAAGTGCGGGCTTTCAGCTAGTATATATATATATATATATATATATATATGACACGGTACTTGCACCTCGTAACCATTATCTAATTAATTAATACTTAATGGCAGTCATTAGACAAAGTAGGCCTGTGTCAAAGAAAGACTATTAAATTACAACCAAGATCTTTACTAATTAACATTAATTATCCAACCAACCCAGTTAAAATGCCATATTCCCCATTCTCTCAACCCACGACACGCGGCCGGCCTCTCTGAATGTAATCCGCAATCTATCCTTTGATCTTTTTCGCGGTCTGCAATTACGCGGGCGAAGCATCCGGAGTCAGACTAGCGCGATTTCGAACATTCGATGATTGCGGTAGTCAGAGCACGTGATATGCAATTAATCATTGATGACCTCGGTCTTGAGAACTCTCCGCTTCGAAAAACAACCTACTTCCTGAATTGGAAAACAGTAGAATTTCTAATAGTAAATTACCATTTAACGCTAATTTGCCTAATTTTAACCCTAATTAATATAGTTAAATATAGTTCCTAGCATTACATATAATTATTGCATTATATATATATATATATATGGATATATATACCCGTTCTTAGCATTACTTACTTACACACACACACACACACACACACACACATATATATATATATATATATATATATATATATCCCTCATGCAAATTTTGGGCTTAAAGGAACGTAAAAAAATGTCTATTTTCTAATCTTTTTCTATTTAAATAATGAATAAAGAAAATTCAATTTATATTATTCCTAATCTTTTAAATCGCATCGATATCAATATCTATCATGAAATAGTTTTAGATTAGTGCCAGGAAAAAAAATTCAAACTGTGCGAGTACTGTGCGAAAACGAAGAGCAATTTTTTAAAACGTGACTTTTAACATATTAGTATTGAATCTAATATTTTAAAGAAAAATCTGAATAAAATCCTATTTATAATTTTTTTCGCTTTATTCCCGTCACCAGGGATAAAAATTGTAAAACATCCAACAGACTTTAATTTTGGATTCAAAAGGAGCAAGATTAAGTAAAATTTGAATGCAAAAACATGTAATTTTCTCTCTCAATATCGCAGAGTTTACAGTGAAATATTTTTTTGAAAAAGTTGATCAGGCAAGTAATTACTGATTAAAAAAAATGCTCTTTTCGGAAAATTGATTGCGGGTCAATCCATTTCAAATCACCAAGGAGGTGTTGCTCAACAATTTTAACTTTTATAATTTTTTAACCAAGTTATCTTCATGGTTTTATGAGTTTAAAACCATGATTGAAAATTTTTTTCACCCTCAATTTTTTTTGGGCGTCCATTTTTAACCAGCTATGTAATCATTTTTTGGTGGAAAACGTGCATCACGGAAAATGCTATAGCTGCTTTACTTTTATACCTATAAAGATAAATAAAAAAACTAAAATGCTCAGCATAAAATTGTCTACATTTTAGGTTACTAGACAAATGTCATTAGACTTAAGGATCTAGGTCAGAAAAATGTTTGAAAACGTTAGAAATAAAAGGTCAAACACCACATTTCGCTACCCCTATTTTTTATCAAGAAAATCAGACTCACCTTAAATATTTTTTCTTTCTCAAATATCTCATAGGGTTACTTGAAAAAATTTCAATCTTGAAAACTTTTTCCTCTTTTTTGTACAGCCTATCAAAAACCGTGTTAGGCCTGTTTTGGGAAGTTTTCACTAGTCAATATCTCAAAAGGGACTGAGAAAAAAATTCTAAGAACTTAAAATGATAAACATCTTTGTAATATAAAGGTGCCATATAAATTTTATTAGTGATACTTAACTGGTATTTGAATTGCAGTTCACTAAAACTCTGTTTATTTCTCTTCAGTCCAGAGAAAGGAAGTTTTAACTTTTCTCTATATGATGCTTTCTTAAAAATTATCCAAGAATGTTTTTTAATCTTAAAATTCTAAAACTTCACATGAATAAATTGTATACCTTATGTTGTATTACAATTATAAGAACATCAACATAGAAAGAATTAAAAATAGTAGTTTAATTTTATTTTGTTCATCCACTTAAAAATTATTTATGAATATATGTGAATGTTCTTTCTTTTATTAACTTCTTCGCATTTTAAAATCATTTTGCAGTATTAAACAGTGCTGAAATTTCACTGCACATCTTTTCTGAGGTATTGAATATTCGTCCAGAAATAGTTGTCAATTCAATCGGTGTCAATTTGCATGGGACTTCAGTGACAGGAACCCAAACACTATCATTTTTTTGATAACTTAAATGCAGTTGCTGATCCTGATGGATGAAAAAGTGCACTAAACTGTCATTGTCCCCTTCGCTTTTATCTTTAACTTTACCTGTCAGCCATTTATCATCATAAATAAATGCCATGCTGTTGTTATCGTCAAATGATGAGGCTTTTGTAAACTCAATTGAGGTTTTGAAATCATCAAATCTCTGGCATTTCAAAGTAGTGTAGCACCTAATTTGATTTTCACTTATGGGTACATACCGATGATAACCTCGAGTACCTGGGATTGGTGCACAACATTCAATTTTTTTAAAGCAAAGATTCCTTTTGCATTATTTCCTCTGTTGAGATAAAAATATAATTTATCCCTAATATTTCCTCTGAACAGAACTTAAACATATTTTGGGGTGTGAGTATTTGATCACTGTAAGGTCTTTGAAGACTGGCTCTTGTTACTTCCCGTTTCGTGGTTCCACCTCAAGAATTTTTCTCCATGCGATCTCAAGCATTTTTTTCCAAGCGATGATGCAAAAAAGTTATATTCTGCTGCTACGCCAAAATCGTGTTTTGTGTTGGCAGACATTGATAAAATTATTTTTGTGTTTGTACTAACTGCTTGCACCATCACTTAAAGTAAATGATCTTCTGTATTCTAGATATAACATTCATCTCCTCAAGTATAACATGTTGTTCAAAATGAATACACAGTGGTTGTATCGTGTATAAGGTGGTCACTAATAATACAAATACTTTTACAACAGATTTGGTTGTTTATTAAAATAACAAATAAAAGGATGTAGTGTTATTGCCTGTGTATTAGTCCAATGAAAGCTTTGAATTTCATCTTGAACCGTAAAAGTATAATTCTCTGAGAAGTCTCCAATAACTATACATTCAAAACCTGTAAGATTTTCTTTCAGTCCTACAAAGTTTTGAGCTTGGAGCTTTCATATAAAATGATGTGATTTTTATAAAATCAGTTTTTCTACAAGAGTTTGTCGAAACTAGGTAAAAACTATGTGATAAGATCAGCTCTATCTGTCTTCACCCATTTTTTGAAACTTATTTCATCAGGCAAGTTATGAATCTCATTCACATTCGGGGGCCTACTGGGCCTAATGGAAAATCAGGGCCTGCTCCTACCACATCCCCAGGCTACGTCATAGATGTGTATTTTTATCCATAGTAACAATATTCTAGTCCACGACTCCATAGGAATCCTAGGAATGTTGAAGCTGTTACAGTACACCATAAAACTGCCGAGTAATCGTCAGAAAATTTTCTATTTTTTTTAATATCTATGGAAGGAGAATACGATATTATAGTCGAGGAACACGAAGGACTTCCAACCATCGTGATGCTCTTGTAGGTGGACATTAGAAAATTAACGAGTGTATTTGAGAAAATTTTAAATATTTTTTAATATTTATGCATGGAGAATGATTGTATGCTATATGTACTTTCCCAAAAACCCATATCACTAAAGAAACCCAGATCTGGGTTTCAAAATAGAGATGGGATATCGAAAGCAAAATATCGATATGAGTATCGATAATGATATCGGCTATTAATATCGATATCAATAATATATCGGCACAAAAATATCGATATTTCAAAATATTCACTATATTTCAAAATATTGACGATATTTCAAAATATTGACGATATTTCAAAATATAAACGATATTTCAAAATATCGATAGCACATTTTCCGTTCAGTATGCAGTCAATCGTATTCGGAGGAATGATTGTATGGTAAAATAATCCTCAACTTTCAAAACTTTAAACTTTTTAAATTATTCAATTAAAACCTCAAAAGAAGCGGGTAATAGAAACATGTCATTCCGGGTGGGCCAGCTCCTTTCCGTTTCGCAAATTTCCACTATTTTAATGCATGCAAAATTAAACTTTTCCGCCCACCAGTCGACAAATTTTTTATTTCCATGTGTTCTACAACTCTTCATCTTTAAGCATATGCACATTTTCAAAAAGTTAAAAATGTTTTTCACTGCAAACGAAGCTTTTTCCCCAAAGCAGTTTTCCGAATTTCACGAAATCGACAATTTTGATGGACAAATATTTCGGTTTTCTGCACCTATTAATGTCAATTTTATAATTTATCAGCATTGCCTAGATGTTCAGCTTCAAAAATATACCAAATACATTTAATAGAAAAAATGTTATCATTCTAAAAAAGCGTACTTACAAAACTCACTTTTGAAATTTCCCGCGCTCATCGACATAGTATTTTAATGTAACTGAATGGGGAGTTCTTAATTTTTCGACTTATTATTTTACTCACTAATAATTCCAGCAAGTTCGTGAAATTTGTTTCTAATTAATGAGCAACTGATGAGGATTCTTCCGCCACCAATTTTGAATTCCTGAGAACTGTCTTTCTATTATTTTAAGCACTTTTTCACCCATGAGAATTTCTATTTACATTCGCCATGTTGCCAAAATGAAAAAGTATTAGTTGAGAACGAGTCATTTAATAACTGAAATCCAGAAATAATTTTAAAGCACCAGAAATAATTTTAGTTTCAGGAAAGGAGAAGTTAAAACCTTTAGAATTTTTTCTACTTGAATGAACTTTTTTGTTTAAAAAGCAAACTTTGAAAACGGAAATTTGAAAGAATTATTTCAAAAGCCAAAAACCAAAATTTGAAAAAGAGACTTTTAAATAATTATTTCGTTTTTTAAAAATTCTAATATATTTTTAAAAGTCATTAAACAGTTTTTAATCTTTAAGAAATAAAACCATTTCATTTTAAATCGAAAAAGCAACACATCGGGTTGCCATTCTTGAAGTAATGTAATAGCTGCCTGCTCATCTTTAAGCAAATTCCATATTTTAAAATCCATTACATAAAAATACGGTCCGATTTTCTGACGGACTGTAAATTCATTGCAATTTAAAGTAAGCGTATTAAATTGCGGCATTCCATGAAGTTTCGTTATCTCCATGACCACGAAAATAATATATCTTATATCGTCTCTTGATCCTTGAATCTCGAGATTTGCATATTTTAATATTGTAATTTACCAATCATTAGTGCCATTATATCGCGTTACTCTTCTCTCGCTGCGGTGATTTTTAAAAATGCGCCAAATTGGCGTCAAAACGATTGTAGTGCTTATAACGGAAAAGTACTGTTTTTAGGTATCCAACTACCTTTAAAACGTCGATTTTACCGAACATTCCGAAAGTGATTTTATTAATTTTCTTAAAGATTGTAAATTTGTGTTTCTAAATCTTCTTTTATTTTTTCTGAATGATCATTAGAAATGAAATGAGAGCGATTTAAAGGTCAGCAGCAGATATAATTTCAATACAAGTTGAAAAATTTAATTATGTTTTCTGAAGAACTAATTTTTCATAAAAAAATGCAAATAAATATTGTGATAAGTCTATGAAATTTTTCACGTATGTTTTTGTTAATATTTATAATGCAATGAACTACAGATTTAGTTCTATGTATATTATTTGTTGATTTATAGCTGCATTTATAGAAAATCTCATAAGAAATTACTAAAATTTTACATATAATTGCATATAATGATCTGTAATTTTTTTAGGTTTCGCAATATCGATTAGCTTTTAGTTCCTTACACTCAGGAGGTACTTATGTACATATGACAAAAAGAAATTGTTATATGCATAATTTTTTTTCAGAGGTAGAGCCGTTTAGTAAAAATTTGATGAATTTCGACACAAATTCATAAATTTTGTTAAAAGTTGCACAGTCATGGTCTATTTTTTCATCATTTTAGTGTTTTTGTGTTTATACCCCTTCGAAAAATAAGACAGAAATTGACGGAAGTATTTTTTTTTAAGTGCTCCGAAGATAGTCGGATACCGTAAGCCTAAGTGCCGCCGAAAAAAATGGCGTCGCTTAGGTAGGTTGCATTATTCTGAGTTTTTCGCCAAACGCGAAAAAAAATCAGAAACCGAGCCAAATAGCGCCAAGCGGCACAGGATACGGAACTCTTCCCTGTCTTTCTATTTTTTAAGCACTTTTTCCCCCATGAGATTTAATATTTTTCTTCGGCCATGTTGCCGAAAGGAAAAATTATTAGTTGAGAACGAGTCATTTAATAACTGAAATCCAGAAATAATTTTAAAGTACCAGAACTAATTGGTACAGCTTTCGCAGACTGTACAGCTTTCGCCCTGCTAAGTTTGGCGATTTTGTGTATGGCGGGGTAACCGTTCGATTTTGGCGAAATTTTTTGGTTGCCAAGTTGAGGCAGTTAAGGCGCCAACGTTCTGGCTCCTGTAAATTCGTGACGTTTTTATCATGTGATTATTTCGTGACGGATGTATCACGTGATTTATTTTGACCAATTATGGGTATTTAATCGTTTTTTGTTGTTGCTTGAATTAGTTTGAAAGTTTTTTGACTGTGAATTGTTACGAGATTTATGATGGCGGCCATTTTGAGTGTGAAGGATGTTGTTAGTAAATACCAGGCGAAGGTTTTGGGTAATGTTAGAGGGCGTTATTCTTGTGATAGATATTCGGAAGGGGTGGTAAATGAGTCACTTGTACATGGGTTTATTCATTCTGATCGAATGATATTTTTTGAATTCTTGTGGGATTTGAAGTTTTTAAAGCCTGATATATTTTGCGTGAAATGTGATTTAAAAATGAAATTAAGAAAAAAGAATGTTTCTGATGGGTATGTTTGGGTGTGCAGAAATAAGATCGATGGGAAGGAGTGTGGTGCGCAGAGAAGCTTACGGTTTGGGTCTTGGTTTTCGTGTAGCAAATTGACAATTGTATATGCATATGTATATATATATATATATATATATATATATATATATGGATAGATATATAGATAGATAGAGGGATAGAGACAGAGAAACATGCAAAAATATATATAGAAACTAATGCCGAAAAAGTCGAACAATTTTCCGGCAGATTCTATAAGAAATATGTGTACATCAGGAGCTTATTTTTTTATGACTTTTCTTCACAAAGTCTGAGGCCCCAATCCGCCCTCCCTTATTGGGTATTTATTTATATAGGTACTGGACAGTTTATTAGGCCAATTTTTTGTCAGGTTGGCGCCAAAAACTTTTGACGCCAACTTTTCGTCAAGTTGACGTCAAAAATTTTTTGCGCCAATTTAGAATTTTTTCTAATTGAATGAAATTTTTTGTTTAAAAAGCAAAATTTGAAAATGGAAATTTGAAAAAATTATTTCAAAAGTCAGAAACCGAAATTTGAAAAAGAAAATTTTAAATAATTATTTCATTTAAAAACATTTTAATATATTTTTAACAGTGATTAAACAGCTTTTAATCTTTAAGAAATAAAACCATTTCATTTTAAATCGAAAATGCAACACATCGGGTTGCCACTCAGCTAGTCTATATAATAACAGCTGAAGGTAAACAAATGTTAGTTTGTTAGCAGAAAACGGGGACGGGCTAATCTCTCGAACCGAGCATAGCAGGATATCGCGACTGGTACCGATGGACGCGGTCGGACGAGACGCGTGCACTGGTACCATCCTCAACTTTCAAAACTTTAAACTTTTTAAATTATTCCATTAAAACCGCCGAACTCAAAAGAAGCGGGTAATAGAAACATGTCATTCCGGGTGGGCCAGCTCCTTTCCGTTTCGCAAATTTCCACTATTTTCATGCATGCAAAATTAAACTTTTCCGCCCACCAGTCGACAATTTTTTTATTTCCATGTGTTCTACAACTCTTCATCTTTAAGCATATGCACATTTTCAAAAAGTTAAAAATGTTTTTCACTGCAAACGAAGCTTTTTCCCCAAAGCAGTTTTCCGAATTTCACGAAATCGACAATTTTGATGGACAAATATTTCGGTTTTCTGCACCTATTAATGTCAATTTTATAATTTATCAGCATTGCCTAGATGTTCAGCTTCAAAAATATACCAAATACATTTAATAGAAAAAATGTTATCATTCTAAAAAAGCGTACTTACAAAACTCACTTTTGAAATTTCCCGCGCTCATCGACATAGTATTTTAATGTAACTGAATGGGGAGTTCTTAATTTTTCGACTTATTATTTTACTCACTAATAATTCCAGCAAGTTCGTGAAATTTGTTTCTAATTAATGAGCAACTGATGAGGATTCTTCCGCCACCAATTTTGAATTCCTGAGAACTGTCTTTCTATTTTTTAAAGCACTTTTTCGCCCATGAGAATTTCTATTTACATTCGCCATGTTGCCAAAATGAAAAAATATTAGTTGAGAACGAGTCATTTAATAACTGAAATCCAGAAATAATTTTAAAGCACCAGAAATAATTTTAGTTTCAGGAAAGGAGAAGTTAAAACCTTCAGAATTTTTTCTACTTGAATGAACTTTTTTGTTTAAAAAGCAAAATTTGAAAGCGGAAATTTAAAAGAATTATTTCAAAAGCCAAAAACCAAAATTTGAAAAAGAGACTTTTAAATAATTATTTCGTTGTTTAAAAATTCTAATATATTTTAAAAAGTCATTAAACAGTTTTTAATCTTTAAGAAATAAAACCATTTCATTTTAAATCGAAAATGCAACACATCCGGTTGCCACTCAGCTAGTGTATACTATATGGTGATAGAATGATTAAAAAAATGATCGAAATTTTTTTAATAATGAAATAACATTTCAATGAACAATATATTATCAAATTAAAAGTTTCTATTTAGAGAAAGAAAGAAACCCTAGTTTGGGTGAAGCAATGGCAACACTGAGTGTATGTAAACAAATTGGTAGGAAACATTGGAGATAACCGGTTTCCTCAATTCTATTGTTAGTATTCTTCCTTTTATTCTTTTCATCGTAGTAAAGTTCTAAAGTTGTGTTTTAGCGTGCTTTTCATAAATTTCAGTTTGTTTTTCAATAATTAATAAAATAAGTTCAATAATGCCTCCAAAATCGAAATGGTGGAGTAATTTCTCTCGTATTGATGAGAAAAGTACAAAATGCAAAATGTTTATTCATTTATTGTTCTTTCTAAAATTCTTTGTATATATGGCATAAATTTTGATTTTTCACACATTTTTTGATTGCTTGTATTAAAAATTACTTTCTATATATTAGAAATTATTTGTATCACTCATTTATTTTTTCCCTTTGGTTTTGAGATTTTTCAACCCAAATTTTTATAAATTATAATTATTTCAAATAAATTCTTTTGAAAATATGTAATCGATAATATCGGGAATATAATATCGATATTCCGATATCATCAGAAATCAAATATCGATATTATAATATCTAATGTCGAAGGGAAAATATCGATATTTCGATAATATCGATATCAATATACCATCCGTATTTCAAATCCCAGGTTTGGGATCCCTGGCTGTAACAGACTAACAGACAGCGTTACTCTTTTTTTTCAGGTCCCATACACATGAAATATAATTCATATTTGGCTTTGCAAACTTGCACATCATCCACTATGGTTTTGTATTAACAGTTGTTGCTACATTTTGAATTTGAAATTTTTTTCTTCTTAATGTAGAATTTATAACCCCGGTGTCTTCTGTGATTAGATTATGTGTTCGGTTTTTTTTAGGTTACAGTAGGGATTTCAAACATTTTTATGTTTGCGGCATCCTTGGGAATTGCGGCACCCTTGTAAGTAAGTTATTTCAATTTTTTAAATATTAAAATAAAGTGGAATATATTTCAAGATCATGTTAAATCTATGTTCAAACAAATACTCACTCCATTGCTAGCATTGAGCCATTAATATGCCGTATTTCTATCTTTGTTTTACTTTTTATCTTATTGTTGATTGTTTTCTTGTTGTAGTTTATTATCTTGTTTTTTTTATTACTTCCCATTGGAAATTTAAAAAAAAAAGAACTTTTATGTTGTAAAGTGTGATGTTGATACTGGTTATTTTTAATAATACATGTTTTTAATTATTCCTAGTTTGTCTGTGATTCATAATTTCATGTAATTTTATCCTTCTGATAATTTATGTATGGAGCATGAAGCTGTAGCTTCATGGTATGGAGTTACACTTATCTCAACATAACTTCACGGTAGCTACTTTTATGCCGGACATGTATATTTCAGCATTTGTCTCCGCCTAGTAGGGTGGGCTCTATGCGTTTCCCCTCCCTCTGAAATTGTATTCAGATTTCAGCAATAACACCACGGTGTCTGGTACGATGTTGTTTTTTTATGTATGCATAAGGCCTCTTTCAGACGAGGCACATTTCGTGATCCAACTGACTTGCATTGTTTATTTTCATGTAGTTGACTGCCGTGTGAGGTTCTTTTCACACGAGGCGCGGCGCTCAATTCAAGGCGAAACCTTCTCTTCTGGGGTTGTGGCAACGCTTCCTCAGCAGCTTCGTTCAGTCGCGTTTTCGCCTGTTACGCAGGCGAAATGTTCTTTTAATTTTGGAGTTTTTAACCACCATTAACAAAATAACAAATGAACTTTTAAATTTGAATGGTACCGACTACTTTATTGAGCAGGCATCTGTATTTATTTATATCGATATTTGCAAGGGGACTGGGACGTCTGCGACAACTAAGAAGTTGGAAATTTGGGCTATTCTTTTAAAGCCCATATCTTATACAAATATGCATGTATCATTATGATTTTTTATGTTAATTTAGTAAGACCTTTATGAATATTTTAAGATAAAAAAAATTCTTTTTGGATTGAAAGGTAAATTTAAAATAACAATATAAACAAACATACTTTTCCCCCTGAAATTTTTGAGGTATTCACTTTGTAACACTTTTTCAAAAATTTAGTGAAAATCTTACCTTGAAATCTTGTGTGATGATCAAACACAGTTTATTTTATATAGTTAACCCATTTAAATCTTTGTTACACTATTTTAAATTTTTTTTTAAAAATTATAAATTTCACTTATCAGAAATCTGCATATTTTTGTCATACATTTTCACCATTTACAAAAATATCTTAAGGTTTAAAAATAAAAATATAGGTTATATTGATACAAGAGCACTTATTCTATTGACGTTTAAAATTACAGAGATGTACTTGCAACAGATTTTGCAGAAAGTGTACCATTACATGAAAAAATCACATTTTGAGAAAAACGCAAAAAATACTTTCCCATTATATGGGATTTAAATGTATGTTTACATTTTTAAGTTGCTAATAATTGTTGTTAGAGTGTCAAAAAGTACATAAATTATATATATTTGTAATCTGCAGAATCTGCTCTATTTTTTAAGCCACAAATTCAAAAATAAATTTTTTTGAAGTCGGAATAAAATTTGCGTGCCAATTCCCTCCAAGCTTCACCCCTTTTAATTTTATCGCTATATTCATCACACCTCATGTCCCATATCGCGGGAGTAATACGAATTTCTTCGATGAATTGTTCCACATTCAAACTTGCAATTGAAACGCTTTCAATACTGAACTGAGCTCATGCAGCTTGGCGGCTGGTGTGAAGAGCGTACCTTCAGTAATGTCTTTAGTGTTGAGTCTACTCATCGGGGTGAGAACGCCAGCGGCACAAGTGCCAGATGTCGAAATGTCTGGGCACAGAATTCACTCCGTGTGAAAAGGTTTCGGCGATTTCCATACATTTGCATGGTGGCTACAATCCTTGACAGCCGCCCGGAAATCAGTTTGATCAACTATGTGCCTCGTCTGAAAAGGGCCTAACAGTCCGAATTTATCAGTGCTTTTGCCTTTTTGTCCCCGCACACAGAATATTTTATGATAATTTTAAATTTTTGTTCATTCAGATGATTAAATGAGCTCAAAATCGTTATTATAATTGTAGTAAAAAAACTCCATCAAATTTTTTGAAAACATAAATTCCTTTAAAACAGAAAAATTTAACAATTGTTATATTTATTCACTCTACATACAACAAACTGAAGTGTTTGACTTTATAGAGAAAGTTTATGCAACATTGTTAAAAGCTACGTCTTTGATTCATAATATGGCCATCTCAGCTATTTTCCTCTTTAATCAATCCATGAGTTTTCCACTTTCTCATTTCAAAGGATATATATAAGGGAGGGACAAAATTACTATTCCTCCTCAACCCCACCCCCTTTACTTCAATTTCTACTTTTCATCCTCGTTTCTAGTTGAGAATAATAAATATCCGTCAGTATCTGTTTTGAAAAAATACTCGGTTGCAGGATAATTGATTAAAACTATTAACTTTGTAAAGCAGTGTTGGACCATAATTTTGTCTCTTTTCAGTAGACTTCTTCACAATTCTTGTTCTATAAGTTTCTAATTCTATATAATATCAATGACTAAAATCAGTTTATATAAACTCCAATATATAAAGAGTAAATTTGCTTTAAGAATTAAAGTTCTTTAAAAAGAAAGAAGGATATTGCATATGATTTTATACAAAACAGGAATCCTATTATCTCCTATTTCAGAATTTTCATTGTCCTTTCTTTATGCATATCTAAAATTTGTCCATCTTGAAACATTTACTCTAACACTTACTCTGCGGCCCACAAAGCCTTTTGTGAAGACGCATATTATACATTTAAAAAAAGAGGGATATTATTTTTAGATTTATAATATATAAACAATGAATATTAATATTTATTTAATCTTTTAAGTAATCAGTAATTTATTTTTTCCGTTAGATATGATATATTTCGCTTTTCCACCAGGCCTATTTTTTTGCGGCCCGCAACACCTATCTATAAAGTAATATGGCCCTCATCACATTTCGAGTTGTGCAGACCTGGTTTTGGGTACAAGATGCCTTTACTCTGAATGGTTACTGAATGATTATGTTTGCTCGTGCAGATTTTGTATAGGAGATCACGGATGACTTGGGCCATTCTAGCTTTAGCATTTTTATTACCATGATGGTTAAATTTAGAATCAGTAGTAATTAGGATACTCCCTGTAGAATCTTCAATAGAGTGGACGAAATAAATATTAAGATGGGTTTTTTTTTCTCCGGGGCCAATTGTTTTGGAATAATTATGATCAACTTTTATATAATAAAAAATGTGGTATTTTGCGGGGTTTTGATATTCTGAGGGTTGTCTAGACAGCTTCAGGACTTGCTTAGAAGTCGAGTCTGTGAAAAATCGATGGTGTTCTTAGGGCGTTTACTTCAGTCGAAGTTAGCGTCTGGCTTCAGTTTATTCGGGTGTTCTCATCTTCCCTATAGCCTCCTCCCTCGAACTGGGCATCTTGACTGCAAATTTTTTTCGATTAATAAAGAAAGGAAGTAAAATCATATTTTTTTTTCTATTTTAGATCCTTTATACGGGTATTATCCTGTAACCTGATCAAACAATGATCTTGACGCATGAAATTCCTCCCCGACTAAAGCAAGAAAAAGAAGCATTAATTTAAAAAAAAAATTGCTCTTTTTAATACGTGATTCTGCTTCTATTCACCAGTCGTTTTAAAACTAAAAGAGGTTTTAAACTATGAATGAAATTTTTTTTTCAACGAAAATTCGCTTTTTTCTTGATGCTGCGTTTAAAATAAAACATAAAATAATCGTGAAATCCCACGCGTAGAAAGCTGATTCCCTCAGGAGAAAAAAAAAGTGACTATTTTTAGACACCAAATGTCCCTAAAATAGTGTTGCGTAAAACTTTTAGCGGGGATGTATACTTCAGCTGTTGGGGATGAGAAATAGGAAGGGGTGGGGTGGGGAAGATTGTTTCTGTACAGCGAGCTAAAGATTAATTTTCTGATGGATATACATGCCTGCACTTAATATAGGCATATCCAGCTCAAATTGCGGGAAGCCTATAAAATGAAAACAGGCAAAAAAAAATTTTTGTTCTTAACTTTTGAGAATAAAAACACACAACACACACTCACATACACAGACATTTGTGACGCATTGGCTTTTCTAAAACAATTTAACGGGATTTTCCTTTACAATTTTTGACATTTAGGGCCTGTTCACATAGGAGTCCGGCAGCGGAAGCGTGAAAGGAAAGATGGCGCTGAGACGGAAATAACCAATCATAGGCGTTAAAAAATTCGTTGCTAATTGTTTAGAGGTTTGTCATTGGTTAAATATATTTCAATACTTTAAAGCTTCCGCTACCGGAAGCTTTAAAGTAGCTTCCGGTCCGGTTCAAAGTGAACAGGACCTTCTTCTCAGTAAGTCACCGTCTGCCGCATTGGAATTCTCAGTAAGCAATGGAAGCAGGGGCGGTTCCAGTCAAGAGCTTTTTTTTTGGGGGGGGGGCAACGTCGGCTTTTAGGGTTTTGTATATATATATATATATATATATATATATATATATATATGAATATACAGTGGTGCACCCAGGGGGTGGCCCAAGGGGCCCTGTCCCCCCCCCCCCAAAGAAATAGATATTGCATTATGAATTTTGAATTTGCATTACAAATATTTTTATCCGTTCAACTCGGCCTCCTCCAAGATTAAATCCTGCGTGCGCCACTGTATATATATATATATATATGTATATATAAGAAATAAACATCGTCTCATTTTAAATTTAAACTCATTAGTCTTAGGTGTATGATTATATAATTTTAGTCTATGAAAAAAAAATACGCCGGGCTTTTTTTTTGTGGGGGGAGGGGGGGGGGGATTGCCCCTCTCCCCTTGGAGCCGCCATTGAATGGAAGGCTTATATGCTGTTAGTAAAGACTTCTTAAATTCACAATAATGCCTGTTACTAGAGACCAGTTTCAAACTTTTTGGCAATCACGTATACTAAGTTGTGGATTTGAAAAGTTTTTAACTTCGATCATTATAAAGTCACCCATAGTGTACTGCAAAGATTCTCAAACTTCCCGTGGTCGAGGGTACATTGGAGTTTTCAGGGAGCATTGTGGGCACAGCCAGTGGTTTTTTGTATCACCGATGATCATTATTTACATAATAGAAATATTTTTTTATTCAGCAGTACTATTATTATTACAATGATTGACAGCCTTCTAATATTATTACAATGATTATGTTTCGAAAAAAAATAATAAAAGATTAAAAAAAGAATAAACATAAATGAAATTTTGATTATTTTATTTTATATGTAGGTACATGGAAATAATAAGAAAAAAGTAGCATAAATGGGTTTATTACTTATAAATACTGTACGGAGGTGTACGATGTTTAAGAAAATAAGCACAATGGACTGTAAAAACAATAAAAATTTAATAGCGAGGCTTTGTTTGCCATAGTAAACTCCGCTTGTTGCAGGAGCCCCTTGATAGCACCGATACAGAGTTCGTTCTGATTTATACTTGGCGCTAGAGGGCTTATATAGACAAATGTGTGGAGGCGTTACGTCATAGATTATTACGTAACATACTCCCGCGTTGAAATTTTGAAAATTTCAAAATACATACAGTGATACATAAAAATATTAAACAAAAAAAAGTATGCGAATAAAAAGTTAGCACAAAGCACATTACAATAATAAAAAAAAAATAAGAAATATTATGCAGGATTGAAAAACACATTAAGATATACCTTATTTATAATAATCATAAAGAGATTGATCATCAGTTACCGGTACTAAACAAATTTGAGTGATGCCTCGTTTTACCACTTCATTAGCTGTTTTGATGTACACAACTCTAACAGCGTTGTCCGCACCTTTAACTATCTTTTCGATGCAGCCAAGCTTCCATTTGCAAGGAGGCAAATCTTTGTCCTTAAGTATAACCATGGCGTTGGGTTTAACATTATTTTTCAGAAACATCCACTTGTTTCGTAAGTTTAAATGATTGAGGTAATCGATTGACCATCGCTTCCAAATATATTGGGCGAATTTTGTGGTTCTTTGCCACCTTGTAAGATAATTGTCTGGTTTATCAATCATTGTTTGTTCTGCAACAGAATTTAATGGACGGCCAATTAAAAAATGACCAGGAGCTAACGCAGTTAAATCACTGGGGTCTGTTGACATTGGACTGATTGGTCGGCTGTTTAAAATCCCTTCCATTTGTGTAACGACTGTTAGTAGTTCCTCAAATGTTAATTTAGATGAACCAGTTACTCTTCGAAAGTGGCATTTAAATGATTTAACCCCCGATTTCCACAATCCACCAAAGTTTGGAGATCTGGGGGGGGGGGGGATAAATTTCGTTTTAATACATTCAGATGTTAAATAATTCGCTAAAATTTCCTCTGGATTGCTCATAAGTTTGTGCAACCTCTTTAGCTCTGAACTTGCCCCAATAAAATTCTTGGCATTGTCAGAGAATATACATGAACATTTTCCTCTTCTTGCGAAAAAACGTTTTAATGCTGCTATAACAGCCTTTGATGTTAAATCTGTGACAAGCTCTAAATGGATTGCCTTAGTGGCAAAACATATCAATATTGCTACATATACATTTTGAGTTCCTTTACGTTGACTTTTATAATTTATGAGGAAAGAACCCCAGAAGTCAATTCCGCAGTTGAGAAAGGTTGGGCTTGGAATGACTCGCTCAGCTGGTAAATTTCCCAACAACTGATTTGAATTAATTGGTTTATTTCTGAAACAAATTACACAATCATTAACAATTTTTCTAGCCAGATTTCTGCCTCCTATGGGCCAAAATTCTTCTCTGACGCAATGCAAGAGTGATTGCGGACTTGTGCAAGTTTTTGTTGTGGAAATATTCCATAATGATTTTAGTGAATCTATGCCTAGCTGGTAAAAGTTTTGGGTGTTTTGAATCCTTGTTCAGTTGAGAATTTTGTAATCGACTCCCAACTCGAACAATAGTATTTTTTTATTAGCTAGATATTGAGCACATTAACGGCTTTCGAGCTTTAGCGGTAACATATATATAGATAAATAATTTTGGGACGAAAGATCGTGTCTGGTTACGTCAACCGTGTAATTCATTCCTACAACGAAAAGCAGCGGACCCAGGGACGGTTAGGCCTGGTCGAGGGAGAGCGATCGCCCTTCAACAATATGTAAAAGAAATTTCAAAATAAAGTCAGGCGTATTCCAACACCTTCGCGGGCACAGGGTTGACAGCTACTACTTTATGGTATTCGGATATAAAACTTCCACTACGTGGGACCGGTTTCAAATCCTGACTAAGGTGGGGATGTGTTGTTCTTTCGAAGGAAAGAAGGAAGTTGATTCACCTTTCGGGTGCTAGCATTTTGAAATAGCTAACGTATCACGGAGTCTTTGGCGAAAGTCTTCAGTATAACATCTGCCGGTAAGGGGAAAAATAACTTTACTTATGCTAGTGACTAATGTCGGGACAACAGGAGTTAACTCAGTCACTAAGATCATTACATGCAATCGCCACCCATGACAAATCCAAAATCAGGCAAGTGACTTTCTTATTGATAGAAAATATGTTTAGCTGGGACCCCTGCACACTAGTGTGTGTTTGAAACAATGATACTTGTTAACAATTGAAAGGGGTTGTGGCTTAGTTTCACACCCTGCTAGTATGTGGTTATATTCCTTCTATACACACTTTCTACGCCTTCCTGTCTTTTAACTTTAATTATACTAGTGACTAACGTCGGGACAACAGGAGTTAACTCAGTCACTAAGAGCATTACATGCAATCACCACCCAGGACAAATCCCATATCAGGCGAGTGACTTTCTTTCTAGACCTTCCTGTCTTTAAACTTCTCATATCAAAGAAAATATCTCTCGTTGCATTTGTGGTTTGTCCGGTGACGACAAAATCTAAGGCTCTGAACGCCTGATGAAGGGTTACATCTGCTGGCTCGATACTAGTCGCTTCTATTGCAGTTATTATGGGAGTAAAAAAAGGCTAAATCTTATTCGTCTTCCTCTAGTACATTGTTTTTTAACCTTTTTTGCGTCGTGGACCCCTTTGACAATCTGGTGAAAGCTAAAGACCCTTCCTTCTGGTAGTAAATACTCGTATTACGTATCGTTTCGAAGAAAAAAAATTGGAAATGTAATAAAGCAACAAAAAGTTAAAAAAAATCTAATTATATTCGATTATGTTCGCATTGTAGAATGGGAAAGATATGCATAAAATAGAATACAAAGGATTACAAAAGATATCAATATATTACAAAAACCCATTTGTGATTTAATAATGTATTTTTACATCAAAGCCGTACTACTGCTGAACAGTCGTACATCTGATTGAAATCAAATTTAAAAATTAAGTTTTTTATGTATTTATTTATTTCAATTTTTACGCATGCATCCATTTTAGTTTCAAATAAAAAGTCTTGAAATTTGTGCATTTTAGCATGAGCGAGTTCTTGGGCTAGAATTTTCTATCAAATCGGCGGATCCCTTTTTAAAATTGATTCACGGACCCCCAGTACATGAACCACAGGTTAAGAAACCGTGTTCTAATACCTTGCGAGTACTAGTCGCGTGTATTTATGGAAATCGAGTGAGAATTGAATGGGGGTATTTATGGAAATTGAATGAATCATTTTTATGGAAATATTATAAAGAATTTTTTTCCTTCATCATCTTGTAAGCATCACTTAACCTTTAGCTTACAGGGCCCATTTTTCCGATTCCCGCTTTAGAACGTGAAATATCATTCCCCTTTTTAAGCATGTTCCTTAAGGGAGTATATATATATATATATATACACATACAGTGCTCGATTTCTAGAAATAGAGGTGCCGGAACAGTAACCTTCCGAGGTGTGTGTGTCTGTGTGTGTGTTGGGGGGGGGGTATTCAAAATTATATATATATATATATACACTCATGGACAAAAAAATTAGCGCACCAAGAAGGAGTCGTCAAAATGAAACGAAATTTTACATACGTAATGACTACTTTGATATAAGTAAATGATAAGAAAATCAAAGAAAAAGTATAATTTATTTCAGAGAAAAAGGCAAACGAACGGAGGAGTTAATACTCCGTTGGACCCCCTCTAGCGCGAATGCACGATGCGATACGATCGGGCATTGAGTCATACAAGTTCTGTATGATGTCTTGAGACATTTCGTTCCATATTTGCTGTAACCTTGCCTCTAGTTCGTTCAAACTCGTGGGATGCCCAACTCGTCGTCCCAAATGATCCCAGATATGCTCGATTGTAGACAAATCTGGGGATCTGGCAGGTCAAGGAAGGGTAGTAACAGTGCGGAGACAGTCTTGTGACACCCTTGCCGTATGAGGCCGAGCATTGTCTTGTTGAAAAATGGCTCCTGGGAGCCGTTGCATGAGTGGCAACACATGTGGTTGAGGGATTTCATGAACATACCGCTGGGCTGTCATGGTGCCACGGAACAATACTAGGGGTGACCGTGTATTGTAGGCAATGGCACTCCATACCATCACACCAGCTGTGGGAGCGATGTGTCGCTGTACAGAAAAGGCAGGATTGAAGCGTTCACCACGGGCTCTCCACACACGAACACGATTGTCATCACTGCCGAGATTGAATCTGGATTCGTCGCTAAAGACGACCTGGTTCCATTCCGCTGCAGTCCAGTTTCCTCGTGCGCGGCAAAACTCCAAACGGAGGCGTTGATGGGTGGGGGTCAAGGGCAGCACACGTAATGGGCGCCGCGATACCAACTGTCCTTCATCCAGGCGCCTTCGTATGGTTCGAGAAGACACAGAGGCCCCTAGTGAAGGTGCTACCTGTGACTGGATGGCGGCCGATGAAGCAGTTGGCTGTACGCGTGCATTTCTTACGATGTGGCGGTCTTCTCGACGACTGGTCTGTCGAGGGCGTCCTGGGCCTGGTCTTCGTGTACATACCATCTTTCGGGTCCACTGGTCCCAACACCTCCTCACAACACAATCAGAGCAGCCTAATTGACGAGCTACTCGCCTAGCTGACCACCCAGATTCCATCATCCCGACGATTCTCCCCCTCTCAAACTGCGACAACTGCTTATATTGTCTTCGAACACGGCGTAATGGCATGTCTATCTCAGCTCTTCCTTTGTAAATGATTCAGCACACTCAAACAAGCTTTGGTTACCCGTTTTATACTCCACAGAGTACGATGTTCAACGCCCTCTACCGGCTATACGTAATGCGCAATCACGCTGCATTTCTAATCATTTGCATATCTTCCCGACATGTACCTTCATTGCAAGTTTCGTTACGATCCCGCAATTATTTCTTGGTGCGCTAATTTTTTTGTCCATGAGTGTATATATATAATAGGCCAGGCCCACTCACTAACAATAGAGTTATATGTAATTAAATAAAAGCTTTTTTAACTATCGTAATTTTTTTTTCCTAAAGAGAGGTACCGCCTCAAATCGAGCCCTGTATATATATATATATATATATATATATATATATATATATATATATATAATATATTTCGATTCTTGGACCGTATTCTTGGGATGTATACTATCCCACCGCGTAAGGAAAAGGTTAAAAAGGATATTTAAACTTTCCCTTTCTGACATTTCCCATTTCTTTTAACACCCATCAATAAAAGAAAATCACATGTCACTGTAACCACGACAGGAAATATGACACAGCATTACCGAAACATTAATTGAAAAACACCCGACGAAACACCATCCTCCCCCCGACAAATTATCCTCCCCTCCTCTCTCTCTCTCTCTCTCTCTCTCTCTCTGTCTGGAAACTTTTTTTTCCAAAAAATACACGTCATCGAAATGTATATCCTCTCTCCGTGTACACCACATAACCCACCCGGCTGTGCAGAAAAATTTTTCGGCGGAGAGAAGAGACCCACGAAAACTGGCATTTTAAAAGAGTATGCGTGGCGCAAGTGCAAGCGACATATCCAATTTTTGCTGCAGCTTCCTGTCTGTCAGCTCGCCCCCCTCCCCTTTTCTCGCAGTCCAATCGCGGACCGGATGTTATCGTGGAGATGCTTTTTCTTATTTTTAGACACATCCGCCGCGCTGCGCTATCCTTCAGGAGATATCCTTTTCTTGGGTTGCAGCGGAGAAGGAAGATAGATAGATAGCGTTGGTGCGAGAGAGAGAGCATGCGATGCGTCTCTCACTGAATAGGGAGTTTTGCAAAAAGGGGGCCCCTGCTAGCTTATTGAGGGGAATTCCAGTGCTACAGAATATACAGGGGGGGGGGGGGAATCGATAATTGTTGTACCAGAATAAACAGTGAAATGGTTCTACTGACTCACATCTAAACTAGCAGCGTATTCTGGATGGGTATTTTTTGGTGTTGTAATCTTTACGATATCAGTTAGGGGGCGTCCTTTAATTACGTGAGGCTTTTAGGAGGGGAAGGGAGGGAGTCGAGCCGAATCTCACCCAGTCTCACGTGGGGGAGAGGGGGGGGGGTTTCGGTAAATATTACGTAATTTTTTTCCGCAAGAAACAGTGTAAAATTGGGATAAAACTGGGTTATATTAAGTAAAACATGTTTCTACACTAAAATATGGCTAAATCCTACACAATAGTTCCAGTAGTCACTCTTGAGACCACACATGAGTCCCCGTGTACTGAATTAGAATGAATACTCTTTTACGAATTTTAGTAGTTCCTATTTAAGTATTTTATTGTTCGATTTTCTCACTGTGATTCTAGACTTCGTTCTTTGTAGTCTTAAATACTAGTCTTAACTAGTCTTAAATAAAAATAATTAAGCAAATTATGTTTTTTTTAAATAAATCTAACGCAATCAAGCACAGATTAACGCATTTACACTGAAAATACGCATTTTGAAAAATCTCACGTGAGATTAGGGGGGGAGAGGGGGTCGAGCCAAATCTCACGACATCTCACCAGGGGGGGAGGGGGTCGAAAAATCGCCAAAATTGCCTCACGTAATTAATGGACGCCCCCTTATGAGTGCAGTTAATCTGAGATCCACATTTTATACCCTTTTGTCAGTTCTCTAAACCAGTGGTGTGCAAACTTTTTCCGGTGCAACCCATTTTCTTGCAATAAAAAAAATCACCTCTGGAGGATTTACCTCTGGAGGTGCGGGGTCAAGTGTTCCGGTCCCGTCACTTGACTCGGTTCTAAATTACGGGGCCGGTTTGTAGGGGGTAATGCTGGCCGTTTATATGGTGCACTCTTAACCCTCTCAGGGGCAATAACCTCCCCAGTTTTCACGGTGCAAATTTTTTCCCCGATTTTTTTTAACCTAAAGAATCTTGAAAAATTTTCCAATTAAAGGTTGCAAAGTGTTTTTACTTCTTTAAACTGATATCAGATGGCAGTGATAACAATTCTCTGCTCATTTAACTGGAATACATTGAATGCAAATGAAAAAAAAAAACTAGTTTTAGGCGTTTGCACTGTGCAAACGGCGCCCGTCAAAGGATTAAATGAATGACCAGCAGTCTTGCGGTGTGAGTTAGGGCTGTCGTCAGCATTCGATATTGACCACTACTGGTCTGTTGTCTGCAAGGCGTTGTATGTCCGGTAATACATATTCGAGCGAATGTCTAGCCTTAGCATTTGAAAAAAAATATTTCAGGTAGTCTCCTCTAACGAAACTACCGCGGGTTATTAACTTAGGATTGCTTATCGCTTGCTTACCTCTATTTTTTTTTGGGGGGGGGGCGCATTTTTGTACTTCTCTGTTTAACTGTTCACTGCTACTGGGTTTGGCGCGCTGCCAAAATTAAATCTCGCGACGCAGGACAATTTTTTTTTTCTCCGAAGGACAGTTATTGAGGAACGTAATCCTACGTTAAAAAAAAAGTTTTGTACACCTTCAAAACGCAAATTAAAATTTCAGAGAAATCCCATGTGTAGCAAAATGTTACATTAGTACTCTAAACCAATTAACTAACCCTTTAAAGTTTATTTTTCTTTTTGTTTCTTAAGTGGGGTGGTACAAAGGTATGCAATCGCTTTGAAATTTTCTACTCTGTGCTCTTTTATCAAACATTTATACATTCCAGACAGCCGTTTAAAAGTAACGTTCTTGATTACAAACTCTAGTTGTTTTGAAATTCATTATACAAAAACTCACTTTGCTACTTTCTACGCTACTTATAAGAAAATAGTTTATATATATAAATCACTAGTATATAATTAATTTGAAATTAAATTAACCAAATGAGTGAGCAGATTCATCCATAAAATTTCTGTTGCTTTCCAACCTCACATACACTACGCAAACATATTGTGAGTTTATCTTTAAAAGGGGTGTTATTTCTCACACCAACGTAAGTAATTTTATATTAATTAAATAAACGTATAACATGTTACTTTCCAGATTATCAATTCAGAGAACGTTATAAAGCTATATAAAAGGAATATTCTTAATTACATCGTTGTGAGGTTTGATTACCGTATTTTTCGGACCATAAGACGATGAGACGCACCTCAAATTTATGGGAGGATTTTTAGAAAAGAATAGTTTGCATTTTGTTTGGTATAAAAAGGTAATTTCAATTTCTTACTTAATAAGGATAAAAATATATCTAATAAAAATAATAAATAAATAAATATATAATAAGATATTAATTTATTTTAATGTTATCTTCGGACCATAAGATGCACCCCAATTCTAAGTCAGTATTTTTATGTAAATATTTATGTAATGCAAATATTTATGTAAAAATATTTTATGAAAATATTTTTTAAATATATTTTATGTAAATATTTATGTAAAAATATTTTATGTAAATATTTATGTATATATATGCAATTTTTATGTCAATATTTTTTTATGATGTCTTATTGTCCGAAAATTACGGTATATTTGTACTACATAAAATAATCTATTTCGCTTCCCCAGTCATTGATAAGAAAAAGGTGATAAGAGCTCTACGTTTGATTTCATATGCAAAAGACAAAATTAAAAAATATGCATTTGATGACCTGTGATTAAAATAAATACCAAATTCCCATGACTTTACGTTGGGAATAAAGATCTGCCATGGCAATGATGTGACTTAGTCTGAAAAAGATGACAATGCAAAATATTTTACGTACACAAACGCTAAGAACAGTAACAACCTTGATTCTAACAATGCAGTGTCCTGTATTTCTCGCAAACTAACCTCAACAAATCAGACATAACTATCTACCGATCTGTCGTTAATGAACTCGTTAAAAATACGAAAATATGGCACTCAGTTGTCATTGATATTTCTTGAAATTACAAGAGATAAAAGGTTCCTTTAGAATTCTTTCATAATATTTTCTTTTCTGTCTCATTTATTTCCATTCAATTCGTTCCGCCCTTGTAAACATTGAGCACAAAAGAGCAGTTAGCTGACTGTAACAAGTTCTCGTTACTTTACAAGAAATGGATTCCTTCAAATAAAAAAAAATAATAAAAATTCTCCTTCTCTGATAATGCAGCGTGGATTTTCGCATTTCGTGAGAATAAGAAGGCCGTTAATATATAAAAAAAATAGAACAGACATCTTTATCGAATTCGGAAACTGGACAGAATTAATGGGAACACATTCTTTGGACCGGAAATCTTTCCCGATAGCGTGACATTATCGAGGGAAACGATGATATTGTTTTAAGGCATTGAATTCAGATGAATGGCGATGTTTTATTTAAAGAACTGTAGTATCTATACTCGATTCTGATTCATTTGGTGCAATATTGTTTATATAAAACTTCCATCTCTACTGGATCAGAACTAAGTGGGAGAAGCGATATCAATATATTTTACTGTATTGCAAGCAAAATTTTAGTTATCATTCGACTGATAGACTTCATTAAAAGGTCATATAGATCACATGTTTTATTTTATTTCACGTTATAATGGCAATGGCTTGTTTATGAATATAGCTTTTATTTCATTCGAATCACGAGACACGGACTATAAGGTGTGTGGGTGTATATATGTATATATATATATGTGTGTGTGTGTGTGTGTGAGTATGTATGTATATATGTATGCATATATATATTGTTGTATGTATTTATATATATATATATATATATGTATGTGTGTGTGTGAGTATGTATATATGTATGCATATATATATTGTTGTATGTGTGTATGTATATATATGTGTGTATATTTTATATGCATATATTCGGAAAGTTGATAGAGTTAATGGGAACCCATTCTTCGGAGCGCAAATCTTTCTCGATAGCGTGACATTATCGGAAGAAACGATGATATTGTTTTAAGTCATTGCAATCGCATGAATGGAAAAGTTTTATTTAAGGAACTGTAGTATCTAAACTCGATTCTGATTCATTTGATGCAATATTGTTTATAAAACTTCCATCTCCACTGGATCAGAACTAAGTTAAAAGTGGGAGAAGGGATGTCGATAGATTTTACTGTATTGGAAGAAAAATTTTAATTATCACTCTACTGATAGACTTCATTAAAGTGTCATATAACATATCACGTATTTTTTTACTTCCACATTATAATGGCAGTGGCTTGTTTATGAATATAGCTTTTTTTCATCCGAATCACGAGACACGGCACTATAAATTGCAGCATATACCATTTGCGAAAATTCGTTCCAATGAAGTTAAAAGATTTTTCATTTATAAACATAAATATCTATACACGATTAGGCAAATAAGAAACGACGCACCAAGAAGGAGTTATCCGAATGGGACGAAAATCGGTAGATGGGAATGTGAAGTACATGTACAGAAAGACAAATGATTACAATTTGAGAAAAATTAGATGATTTATTCAAGAGAAAGATCTTTGTAAAATGAAGAAGTCAATAACGCGTTGGTCCACATTTGGCCCTTATGCAAGCAGTTATTCGGCTTGGCATTGATTGATAGAGGTGTCGGATGTCCTCCTGCGGGATATCATGACAAATTCGGTCCAATTGACGCGTTAGATCTTCAAAATCCCGAGCTGGTTGGAGGGCCCTGCCCATAATGCTCCAAACATGCTCAATGGGGGAGAGATCCGGCGACATTGCTGGCCAAGGTAGTTTTGGGCAAGCACGCAGTAGAAACTCTCGCCGTGTGCGGGCGGGCATTCTCTTGCTGAAATGTAAGCCCAGGGTGGCGTGATATGAAAGGCGACACAACAGAGCATAGAATATCGTCGACGTACCGCTGTGCTGTAAGGGTGCCACGGATGACAAACAAAGGGGTCCTGCTATTAAATGAAATGGCACCCCAGACTATCACTCCTGGTTGTCGGCCCGTATAGCGGAAGACAGGCAAGTTGAGGTCCTACCGCTGTCCGGGGCGTCTCCAGACACGTATTCGCTGGTCATCGGGGCTCAATTCGAAGCGAGACTCATCACTGAAGACAATTGTACTCCAGTCAGTGACATTCCAGGTCGAATGTTCCCGACACCACTGCAAACGGGCTTGTCGGTGTACAGAGGTCAATAGTAGTCGGCGCGAGGGGCGCCATGAGGTCAGTCCCCTTTCTCTGAGCCACCTATGAATGGTCCTTGTGGTCTCTGAAGCATCAGTTGCACGTACGATCGATGATAATGATGAATCTGAGGCTGTGAGTGCCACTCTAACGATTGCTCGGTCCTCACGTTCTGTCGTTTCTCTAGGCCGACCGCTTTCTTCTTGACGCTGTGTTCGGCCATGGTTCACCCATTCCTGCCAACATCGTCTAATAGTGGCATTGCTCCTATCCAAATTTCCAGCGATTCGCCGATTAGACCAACCGGATTCTTTTTGCCCAACTACACGTCCTCTCTCACATACTGACATCTGCGCATATTGTTCGCGCACCTGTATGCGAGGCATAGTTACTGTCTATCTGCGTACATGAAATAAAATTCTCAAAGGATTCATGACCTGGAATTGAAATTTCTCCTCTTTAATATCCTGCCAGTTTCGCAGTTAAGATGCTCTGCAGCGTCACATGCTCATTCATTGGCCACCAAACTTTAAAATTTTACATTTTCCGTCGAAACCTATATGCATATCAATTTATGTCCAATTCGCATTACCTATTCTTGGTGCGTCTTTTTTTTGTCTGAGAGTTTATATATATATATATATATATATATATATATATATATAAGATAAAGTTGAAAGAGAAAAACCAGTATGACCACTAAAGCTACTACAGCCAGGAACCAAAAACATGAAAAGATAAGATTGAAAGAGGTTTTAGACAATATCTCATCAACAGCGGTGTCAATACTGTCTAAAAACCAATGGATTGTTTCAGATAAGTATGATCTATACAATAAACATACTCAGACACCGTACAATCCATGAATAACTGTAGAATTGAATAAAGAGTTACTTAACCATAGAACACCAAGCCTGGCGCTAGACAGAGTGGAAGTTAAGAATAAGTAACCGCAAGATGACTGACGTCACAAAACTTGCAACCATGGAGATTACAGAAACACAGAAACTGACCTTCTATGGATACTGTGTTTTCGGACTATTAAACCTATATTAATTTAGTTTATTATTATTATTACTAAGAGTAATTTTTGATCTTATTTTTATTTTTACTTAAGATTTTAATTTTATTTTTTATTTTTTTATTTTTTATTTTAAGTAGTTATTTTTTCTCATTTTACTTATTATTATGATTTACTTCTTAATTGCAACAGAACAAACTATTCATTAAAACTAAAACAACCAATTATGTGCTTGGATAGACTTTCGGGGTAATAATATATATATATATAAATAAATATATATATATATATATATATATATATATATATATATATATATATATATATAGTGATTTCCGCTTATAAGAATCACGTTTGTTATTACTGTTTTTGATTCTTATAAGCGGTTGATTCTCATAACCGAAATTTAGGTTTTTGGACAAGCCCACAAACACCTATCTAATATATAAAAATGAATGTTTGTATCTCTGTAATTGTATAGAAATCCACAGTTTAGGAGCAACGATCGTGAAATTTTACATACAGGCGTCTTTAAAAACAGCCGAGGGTCTGAAGAACTTCAAAAATCGAAATTAATTACCGTTGATTTTTAATTAATAAAAAACCAACAATTTGTAAGCTGTTACACTTTCTGGAATCACCGCTCTGAATATGGCGTCCACGTTAGGGTTAGCAAACAGCGAGCGAAAAGATAAAAATAAATAAAATCAAAAAGTTTCAAGTTATATATTAAACCAGAATAATAAATGAAAATAATAATCTTTCAAGTCAGATTTTATACTCTAAAATAAATCGGATCCAACGGCATATTGACACTCTCACACGCGATGGAAAATTCGAATCAACCACGCTAAGTGTCACGATCTTTTTTAATCGCTACTGCAATCCTCCTAGATTATGTCTCTGTGTCTATTGAAGAGTTAAAGACTAAGCTTCTATCCTGCTAACTTATTTCTCACTTAAAACTCCTCTTACTCCATAAATGTATGTATATTCACCAACCCATAGCAACTTTCCAAAAAACTCATTGCGTATATTTCTTACTTTACTCAACAGTGTTGTGCGTAATCGTGGCGTAGTAGTTAAAGCGATTCATTTGGTACCCCGTAAGTCTCGGGTTCGAGTATGGGATCGTGCAAATTTTGCTAAACCTGTATTTTCAGCTTTTTTATGAAGGCTTTTTTATTTCAGCTTTTATTTTATTATTTTTTTAATTATTATCTTTATTTTATTTTATTATTTTTTAAATTATTATTTTTATTTTATTTTATTATTTTTTAAAAAATTTTTTCAGCTTTTTTATGATGAAAGACCGAATATAGCTGAAATCTGAGGAGTTTATTATACATTTATATATTTTAATTGGTTTTCATATTATTAATGTGTATAACATTTCGTATGCTTTTTTTTCTATGTTATTTATACTGTGTTTAGTTTTTTAATGGATTTTGGTAGGTTTATTATAAATAGATGGCGCCACTATTTTAAACTTTTAGTATTCCATAAACCAGGTGTTCCTAAACGAACGGTACATTCAAATTAAATACAATGTCAGTGTATGCAATTAATGCCAATATATATATATATATATATATATATATATATATATAATAAATACGACGATCAATGTATACGATTGACGTATAAAAAACAAAAAAAATATATTAATAAAAAAATCGTAAGGGATATTTTTATAGACAAAATAATGTAGAAGAAAGTATTCAAATTAAATCTCATAGGACATACTAAAGAATATAGTACAGTTAATGTAGTACAGTTTGAGGAACATATCTTTTACATTATTTTAATATTTTTTTGAATAATGTCCAATCGTCTGCCGCATTAGCAAGAAAAAAATGTATTTTTTTGCCTATTTCGTTGTTATGTGAAGATAAACTTATTTAAAGTAACAGAAAAAGGAATCACGTGATCAGCGTTTAATAAATTAACCTTTTACATGCCAATGTTCCTTTTTTGGAACACCATGTTTAATATTTTTTTTTAAAATAAAGTGTGATATCTGTCAGTTTGAAAAAATTACCGTATATTATAGAAGGCATGATTGATTTTTTGACTTTTTTTTTCAAATATGAATATTTTAGCGTAGAAAAATTTCTAAAAATCAGCTTTTTTCACAATTTTTACAGTACGTAAGAAAAAAAATTCTATAAAATTCCTAAAAATTCAAATCCACCCAAAAATTTCCCCATCGTACTTGCAAAGGACAAGTTTAACGAGTTAATAAAATAAATTAAAATAATAACAAGAAATATTTCCTCAAGACTGCGTAAAAATGCAATGTTCCAAAAAAGGAACAATGGCATGTAACGATATACAAAAGCAGTGATATCACACGTGATCAGTGATTCTGCCGTCTGATTACTTAGAAAATTCAGCCGAACTTACAAAGCTGCATGCCCTACAAAAAGGAGACTCTTTAGACGTCGACGCAAATGACATTCGGCAGTTTCTTGGATTACTGTTGTTTAGTGGCTACCACTCAGTACCTGATGAAAATACATATTGGAGCTCTCAGGAAGATTTGCATATCCTAATTGTTAACAATACAATGCCCAGAAATAAATTTCGGATGTTAAAATTATTTCCACATTGTTGATAATAGTAAATTGAAACCAGGCGATAAATTAGGAAAAATTTCTCCCCTTTATAAAGAGGTGGGAAAAAATTTTCGTCAATTTGGATTTTTTCATGAAAATATGAGTATCGATGAATCCATGGTTCCGTGTTATGGACATCGTTCGGCTAAGGTATTCATACGTGGAAAGCCAATTCGCTTTGGTTTCAAAGTTTGGATGATCTGCTCAGCAAATGGTTATCCTTATGCTATGCCTATCTACGGTGGAAAAAGTTCGAAAAATGAAAATTTGCCACTTGGATCAAAAGTTGTCTCCGAACTATTATCTTTTATTGACAATCCAGAGAAACGCAAAATATTTTTCGATACCTTTTTTTACATCGTACAGTCTGCTGACAGATTTATCTAACAAAGGCTTTAAGGCAATCGGCACAGTGCGAGATTCCAGAACGGGACAATGTTCTCTTAAAACAGCAAAAGAAATATCGAAATTTCAACGTGGAGAGTTTGATTACCGATGCGATGGAGAAGTTTATATGTGCTATTGGAACGATAGTTTTGTTGTAACTATTACATCAAATTTTATCACTCACGAACCATTAGGAAGAGCAAAAAGATATGTCCGAGCTAAAATAAAAGTTGATTTTCCTTAACATTACATTATAAAATTATATAATAAAGGAATGAGTGGAGTACACCTGTTGGACCGACTTCCTGGAAGTTATCGACCAAAGTTACGCAGCAAAATATGGTACTTTACTCCTTGATCATAGTGTGGCATGTAAAAGGTTAAATTCTAAAAATTAATCTTTAAAAATTCACCAAAAATCATAAAATGGAGATAAAGATTCGAAAAAGATTTCATATTAAAGGAATTTTTATGATCTTTTTCGTGATATAAATTTTATAACCCTCAAATTATTATTATTTTAAATGCAAACTTAAAAAAAGTTACTAAAACAACTAAAAAATTTAATTTTAAAAAAATCTAAAAAGAATTTTTCAAAAATCTTTCTTAGTGCACTCCTACACTAAAAGAAGAATCGCCATGCAAATTTTCAGCCCTTTTATTTCCCGCGGTTTGGTCTGTACGTTGTATGTCAGTCAGTCATTCAGTCAGTCAGTCAGTTAGTTACGGAACTGTTTTATATATATATATATATTATTATTACTATCTTTATATCGTAACGTTAACTTCATGCGCACGCATTATTTTCCTATGCTTTTTTTATCTTTATAATAGCGTAATTTTCATATGATTTTAAACAACAATAATTTTTAACTGGCATTCAATTCGATGTTAAAACTTTATATTTACACCCTATTTAAAAGAAGTAGGGTGTAAATTTTCAAAGAGAATGTTTCAACACCCAACTTCAAAGAAGTAGGGTGTAAATTGCAGGGTAGAAAGTTGGTAAAATCAAAATTTTGTGCAATGTATTTAATTTCTCGATTAAAAGTAGTTTTTTTCTAAAAATGAATTTATTTCGCTTGAAAAGCTAAATATTTTATGCACGCGGTTTATATTATTATTACTATCTTTATATCATAAAGTTAACTTCATACGCGAGCATTATTTTCATATGCTTTTTTTATTATTATCTTTATAACAGCTTTATTTTCATATGCTTTTAAACAACTATCGTTTTTATTCATATCATGTTGGTTTTTTATTAATTAAAAATTAAGAGTAATTAATTTCGATTCCGGAAGTTCTTATTATCTTTATTTTCATATGCTTTTTCATTTACGAATTATTCAAATGTTGGTTAAAAAACTTATGTAATTCATACATTTGCGTGAGTTTAATTATTGTAATTAATAAATTTATATTTCTGGAGAGGATGTTTCAGGTTTTAGTGGTACTATGATGAAAGGCTGAATCTACCAAAATTCTGAGGAGTTTATTATGGAGAGAAAAGGAATTTAATATGTAGAGGATGTTTATAGGAGTTTAATATGGAGAGGAGTTGAATGGTTTGCAGCCCTCAATCAAACACTTCATTTTTTAAGAGGCAACGCTACAGTCATATCATGGTTCTATTGGAAATTTCAGCTAAACCTGTAATTTCAGCTTCTTTTTTTGCCCAAATGATAAAAGGCTAAATCTAGCTGAATTCTGAGGAGTTTATTATAATTTTATATATTTTTTATTGGGTTTTCATTTTATTCATGTGTATAAGATTTCACATGTTTTTTTCTATGTTATTTATAACGTGTTTAGTTTTAAATTAATTTTGGTTAGCAAACATTAGACAATTTGACATTTTTACTTTTCGGATTTTAGTGCTTCAATGATGAAAGGCTGAAATTCCTGAATTCTGATTTGTGTATAACATTTCACATATACTATTTCTATGTTATTTATACTGTGTTGATTTTGGTTAACAAATATTGTTAAAATCCCGGGCAATGCCGGGTACTTCAGCTAGTATATACATATATTAGATAATTTACAATAAAATACTCTTTAATTTACGTTAATTATCTTTTATTAAAATTATTTTTTATAATTTTAAAAATACAACTTAATTTTTAGACCTTAGATACGCATGATTATAGTAGTAAGAGAAGAACAAATCCAATATTTGTTACAACATACCTGCTTAACAGTTTTAACATTTCAACTACAGGAAAGGAGCAAGAAAAAGTTTTCTATAGTAGTTTGACGTAATGAAGTTTTCAGGAGGCTGTTCATACCTCTTTCAATACTAATAGTCTCAGACGAAGATTCACCTTCTAGCTTACGTTTCGCGGTTTGATAACGTGCTGAATCTACTAATGTCACGTTTGCCTAAGTGATAGTGGACACTATTATGCTATGCTAGGGGAAACTATTATGTTATGTCTAACAAAGAAAGGGATGAATTTTATGACTATATTCCATCCCATCTTATCAATCTTTCTTTAAAAAATAAAATAAAATAAAAAATAAAAATAAAAACAAAAATAAAAAAAATAAATAAAATAAAAAAAATTCGTGCATTTTGAGGGTTTAAGTGGCCTTTTTGGAAAAATGAAAGGAAAGCGAAGAGTGTAAACTGATTCTTAAAACCGGTGGATTGATTCTTTAAAGCGAAAATTTTAACATGGAAATAATACGTTTGTTTTTGTTTTCGCGATATTGATTCTTATAAACGGTTGATTCTTATAACCACTGAACACTATAAGCGGTGGTTACTGTATATATATATATATATATATATATATATATATATATAATAGAAATCAAAGTATAAAAACAAAAATAAAAAATAAACGATGACAAGGCAATCGACCGGTCTCTTCATCAGGAGGCCAAACTGAGTCGGTCATCTCAAGGATTTTGGGATACGTTTGACTATATTTCTTGGCGAGTCACATAAAAATTGATTTCGGGAAATTTGATTTTATATAATTAGTGTTATCTTTTATTAAATTAATTTTTTTTTACTTTTATCTAATCTTATTAGTATAGATCTTTTATTTAGTTAATATCGCTGATTGTTCTCACATTTTCACAGTCTAATATAGAATAGTTCCTCTAGTCTTTCTTCAATAACGAAATGCTTGAAAATCCAGGTATTATTGTCCTCTATTAAGGGGCACAAAAATTCTCCAACAAACAAAAGAAAACGTCTTTTTTATTTTCTTGGCGTTAAACTTTCTATAGTATTTCAAATGAAACATTGCAAACTGGATATTTCTACGACGATTACATGCCCCGAAATAACAATTTTATTCTGTACTGTCCGAACATATCCTTCTCTATCACTGTACTTTAGGTCCATTTATCTGAGAATGGACAATTTCTGGACTTTCCCCCTCTCTCTCTCTCTCTCTCTCTCTCTCTCTCTCTCTCTATATATATATATATATATATATATATATATATATATATATATATATATACACACAAATTTAAGCTTGTTCAAGTATTTTTTTATATGCATAGTCACTTTATATAAAGACACATTTAGAGAGGTAAAAAAATTTAAAAAATGCGTGCAAATACAGAAAATAGAATTTTGTGTCCTTAACAAGAGAAAGTATTCGTTTAATGCCATCTCTATTAAAGTATGCACGTGAAAAGTTTTTTATAATACCGGTCCGGATTTTTCAAGTTATGAAGCGTGCGGAAGTCCGTACATTAAGAAAATCATTTTGGTCTTTTTTCCCTACAATAAAAAAATAATTTTGGCTGAAAAAACATAAATTTCAAGACTTTTTAGACTTTGTAGATTTGTCAAATTTGGTTTTTGTAACCGCAATTTCTATTAATGAGCGATAATTTGAAATTAAAAATTGATATCTGCGCATGCTCAGTGGCATGTTTAAATCTGGCTTTAGAAACTCACTGTTTCTGCCCATGCTCAGTGACATGTTTTAAAGATAAACACGTTTATTACGAGGAGTCTCTAGATCTCTCTCTGCCATTTTTATTTTTATGATAATTATGTTTGTGAAATATAAGATTAAACCTCATGGAAATTGTTTATCTCGCGTTGTTTAATTAGCGATAATTCACAATTTAAAAAAAAATGCTTTTGCGCATGCTCAGTGACGTTTTTAAATCTGTTTTTAGATACTCACTAAGCTCGAGGCCGCTTAAACACATCAATTTGTTTCTGCGCATTATTATGATTTTCAACATTTGGCAATGATGTGTTGAGTACGCTTTGTATATTAATACATTTATTTACTATCCAGCCGTCATCTTTTGACGGGTACCAACTAGTATATATACACACACACACATATATATATATATAATATATATATATATATATATGTGTGTGTGTGTGTGTGTGTGTGTGTGTTTGTTTCTTTGTTTGTGTTTGTGTATATATATATATGTATGTATATAAGTATATATATATATATATATATATATATATATATATATATATATATATATATATATATATACCAGTATCAATGATGAAAACAGTCAAATTACATTTTGCTGAAGTATACGTGGACTTCAACCTAATAAGTAAAAGTGTTGCGCCAGCAAATATTGGTCGCTCGTCCGTCAAGGGTTAAACACTCACTTTATGAGCAATTTTATTGCTTTAAATACTTTGGACCAGCCATCCGTACTCTGGCAAAACGATACTTCCTTCCATATCTGTCGAATAAAACTGCAAGATAGTAGTTATAGTCGCCCTGCGGACATACCTGAACAAGTTTTTCCTTTCAGAACAAAACCCTCCATTAAGGAAAAGTTCTGAAAAAAAAATAAAACGAGAATTCCCTCAATTGTCTTAAGGAAAAATCTGATATAAATGATGGAGATTTACACTCCCTTGAGTTCGGGAAGCTAGAATCGGATGTTTCTACCCGAATTGCTCAGTGGAGAAATTTTTGTTTAAACTTGCTATTTATTGGGTCTGGAGGAAATAACCGATAAATCAGAGAAGAGGTTTTTTTTTGTCTTTCTGCCGTTAAAATTGTTCTAAGGAATACTGTTTATATTTAATCAAAATCACAAAAATGTTACTATGACGAATATTAAATGTGCTGTAAATAGATTGTGCTTGCCGATGCGGGACAACTTCTCAATGATGATATTCGCACATCAACCGCGAGACTTGTTGGTTACTTTGGATGGGGGCACCGTATAGGTCAGTGGTTCTCAACCTGGGAGGCAGTCCGCCGCTGATGGTGTGGGGGGTAGGAATATATTTTTAATATATTTAGGGGGGGAGGAGCAGATAGTTAGCAAAAACTATGGGAAGAACGAATTTTACTAGGGTTACTTAGTTTATATACACACATACATACATACATACACACATATATATATATATATATATTCCACAATCCGGAGGCATTTGTCTTCTGCTGGTGGGTATTTCTTCTTCTGACATTTGGCCCATCTAGGTCCACGAAATCTTGCTGACTACTTGTTTACCATGGGAGCACCATTTTAGGTAAGCCAGCTTTACTCCCTATGACGGGACATCACGGTAACGATCAAACCTTATTCGGGATTCGAACACAGCCTACACCATGGAGGAGTAGGATGCTATGCACTATACCATGTGGGCGGCATATACATATATATATATATATATATATATATATATATATATATATATATATATATATATATATATATATATATATATATATATATATATATACCGGGTGGTTATAAATAAACTTCCCCTATAAACGGCTTCCTACAGCGCAAACGGGTGAACGGAATGCAGCGAAATTTTGTATATGGGCTATCCACGAGATGCGTTCACGGAATTTCGAAAAAAAAATTTTGTTCCAAAATGTTCACCAGAGGGCGCCTTTTCGGGAAAAACATGAAATTTAACACTATAAACGACGAAAACGGAATACAGAAACAATATTAACATTTATTGACTAGTTTCTGATCACCATGTCATCGAACCACATTAAGTAAAGGTAAGGGAGAAACAAAAACAGTTCAGTTTGCAGAAACAAGAACAGATTAGGACGAAATTGCACAAGAGGAGCAGTTGTTAATCGTGTTCAGGACGATGTAGGGAAAGCGAACGGTCGTACTGAGCGAGCTGGTGTATCGTAGCGACGATAAGTAATCCTACGTTAATAACCCGCAGTAGTTTCATTAGAAGAGACTATCTGAAATTTTTGTCATGTTTTTTATAAATAAATAAAAAATTTTAAAAGAAATACATATTTTTCTCAAAATGTCCGTTATTCTATTAAGTAGACAATTTCTAATACAGAAAAACCTCGTTTTTCCGGCCCTTGTTGATCCAGATCTCTGGATAATTCGGATCAGATTTGTAGACATTTTTTTTTAATTTTAAAGTTCCCATTAGATAATAGATTTTTGACTATGATAGCAAGAACGTAACTACAAATACGCCAAATATTCACTTTGTAGTTTGATTCAATGTACAGTTCCTGCATGTAAGAAGATAACGTGGACGAGGAGGGAGCGATCAAGCAGACGACACGTGCAGATGCTGCTCACCAAGTGACAAACATCATAGCGTTGTAGCGTACTGGAAATATAGTCTTATTTTTTCCCAAGATCCCACAGAGTGCTTGAAAACACAGCTGCGTTTTATCGGGGAAAAGTTTTGCGAGTTTCCACCGGTTCTGAACACGTGGGGGATTAAAAAAAGTTTTCCCACAGATGCAGCCAGTAAAGCTGTCGTCCTAACGATTCTGGAATGCAATAAAGTTACTAAGAATCTGTCACCAATGATTGCCGTCCCCCTCTCTGAGGGAGAGACTGGTTAGAACGCGCCCTGTGTGGACGTGTGTTTTTTAGGCTCCGTACGTTGTAAATCTACAGGGGATTTAATTGAATATGTTGCACTGGATAAATGTTAATTTTTGTTTTGTAAATAAATCTACTTGTTAAGTTTCTGTTTAAAAAAATGGCTTCGCATTTTAATTAGGACTCTGCTTTGTTATGGATCCCATAGTAGTAATTTTTAGCAACGCCTCAGAGAATCGCCTTACCTACTTACCGTGACGCTACAGCGTAGTTGGAGCGTCAGCCCGACACCACGTCAGCTGAACTAATAATGATAAAGCGTTTGCTTGACCGTGGTAAATTCATTTCAACGCCACACGTATTTGAAACAGAAGACAGTGGACCAATTCTTTGTTCTTTGCTAAGAAATGATGTGAAAAGTTATACCATGTTTTTATTAACTCGCTTTCTTGTTTGTGTGTTTGTCCAGTACAAATTTTGCAATCGATTTTTAACTAACTTCCCGACTATCTAGACATTTGAAACGTTTAGAATAGCTCAGAACACGATGACAATGCATTATTTGAATACTTTTAGCCGTTTTTAAGCAGGATTAAAATCGTTTTCAGTTAATTTTGTTGTTTGAAAATTTCTTATAATTGCTCTCTTTATTAGGCATTTGATCATTTTCTTTCAAGTTGATGGGATAATTCATCAAAAGAAGTTTAAAAAGTATTTATTAATACATAGAATTGTCAAGTTTATACGATTCAACAGAAAATTTAAAAACATGGTATACAAAAAGTTCTTTTTATCTTGTAATTATTTAATGTCTTGTGAACAATACTGTTCCGTTTTCCTGGGTTCGATAGGATTGAATAAATTCTTTTCAGAAAGTGCACACAAAATAAAATGTATTATGCGGTAAATTCTTCGGGCGCATACACGAATTCAAACAGAAAACACGTAACAACGGTCTTCTATACAGCAGAAAACTCTAAAAACAAGTCAGGATAACAGTCTGCAATGCAATATACGCCTAACGCACTTTCAATACATTCAACTCTCAGCAGAAAAGAACACTCACTGAGTTTCAATGCCAATGTCAGTTATATTTATAGACTTCCAAAGCGCCCTCTATCGGTCAATCAGCTAGATATCACTAGAAGATTCCAGAAAGGTCTAGAAGGTTGGCGACCATTTGGCGACATATCGCCAAATTTGGCAACCAAAATAAGTCCCGAAATCCATCGCCAATTTGGCGATAACTCTCATATTTGGCGAGATTACCATAGACTCGTAAAATTCGTAACAATACTATGTAATTTCGTTACAAAACCTATTTTTTATTGTATTAAAAGGTAAGTCTGCTTAGTTAAGAATTTTGTTTTGCTTATTACCCATATTACCGGATTATCCGGATTTTCAATTGTCTGGATTGCGTATGGTCCCAGTTAGCCCTGATAAACGAGATTTTACTGTACAATACATTCATTACTTAAGAGTCTCTCCAAAACATTTGAAAAGGCGCCGTTTATAAAACTTGTCTTAGACGTCACAATGGATCGGCCCGGCTCTGTTTATGCTCGAAGTCTCTTTAACGGTTTTTGAAATAGGGTCTTGATGCATCTATAGAGAATATTAAAGCTCTCATTTTTAATATCGGTCATTCAATATATGCACAAACGGCGCTCAGTGGTGCCACATTTGTAAGAATTCGGTATCCCTAAAATCAGTAAAGACAAGTTTCGTGCCGAAAGGTTGCCCAGTTATAAATATTTTTAATTATGTTTCACAGTGGGTGTAATCATCATTAAGTGTAGAGGAAATAACACGATTTTATACTACATTTGCTTGTTGCTACCTGTTGGATGACAGAGAAAAGCTTTGTTTACTGGAAAACTTTTTAATTTATAGAAAAAAGGCACTCACCCCAAAAAATTGCTCTACTCGCAGGCTTGACATTTGATTTTCTTCTGATTCTTGGCTTGGATCCGAGAATAATGGATAAAAAAGCGTTCTTGTAGTCTTGTATCACAAAATAATAAAAAACAATGGGCCCCGATTCTTGAATTGCGAATAATCCCATTAAAAGGAAATACAGGTAGCCCTCCTACAGCACGGCATCTTACAACACGGTTTCGCTCTAACACGATAGGATAAATTGTGGGAACCCTCGTATAACACTGCAACCTGTAACACGGTTTCGCTCTAACACGATTAAAAAAATTGCGAAAACCTTTGTACAACACTGTACTTCTACAGCACTATATAACATGATTTTTGTTGAACACATTTAAAAACTAAATTACCTTAAAATAATGACGGAAAGGAATAATGAACTTTAGCGGTTTTACATGAAAATGTATAAACAAGTTAGAAGTTGCAAAAAATTTAAATGAAGAAAAAGGTTCTGAAAGTGAAGGTGATATCGTTCAACCGAAAAAACGTTCCCGTTTGATTGTAGTGAGCAGTGATGAGGAAGAAATTTATTAAATTAAGGTCACATTAAATGAAAATAATATTTTTTGTTTCTTTTCGTTTTGTGTTATACATACATTTATATTTTTAATAAAAATTAAGTTGCTTATATGGAATTAAAAAAAAGAAAAATGTATGTTTTTAATAAGTTTTCGTAACGTAACCCCCCCCTCCCCCCCTTTCTGTACTGGCTCTGGGTCTCATATAACACGGTTTCACACAACACGGCATTTTCTAGGAACCTATCTACCGTGTTATAGGAGGGTTACTTAATAAAATTATCTGACAAACTATCATTTAGGTGTGATGCTGAAATTACTCTTAGTCCATCGCAACCTATACATTGTGGATAATATCATACCTGTGGTTTTGTATTCTATAATTTTTTTAATATATACAGTAACCACCGCTTATAGTGATCAGTGGTTATAAGAATCAACCGTTTATAAGAATCAATATCGCAAAAACAAAAACAAATGTATTATTTCCATGTTAAAATTTTCGCTTTAAAGAATCAATCCATCGGTTTTAAGAATCAGTTTACACTCTTAGCCTTCCTTTCATTTTTCCAAAAAAGCCACTTAAACCCTCAAAAGGTACAAAGTTCTTTCTTTATTCTTTTTAAAAGAAAGAGTGATAAGATGGGATGGAATACAGTCGTAAAATGCATCCCTTTCTTTGTTAAACATAACATAATAGTTTCCCCTTAAATGCTTTAGCTAAACACTGTCCTATTAGCTTGACCCAGGGGCATCCTAACCGTGCGGATCCTATTTCTCTTTTTTCCACTGGCAAACAAAGACAGGGACTCTTTTTTCCCACCTCTCGCAACCTGGTTGCGGCTTCCTGAACCCTGAAACACATAAATCTTCAGGGTAGTGTCCACTATCACATAAGGAAACGTGACATTATTAGATTCAGCACGTTATCAAACCGTGAAACGTAAGCTAGAAGGTGACTCTTGGTCTGAGACTGTTGGTATTCAAAGAGGTATAAACACCCTCCCGAAAACTTCATTACGTCCAACTACCATAGAAAACGTTTTCTTGACCCTTCCTGTAGTTGAAGTGTTAAACTGTTAAGCAGGTATGTTGTAACAAATACTGGATTTTTTTCTTCTCTTACTATAATCACGTGTATCTACTTATAGGTCTAGAAATTAAGTTGTATTTTTAAAATTATAAAAATAATTATACTAAAAGATAATTAACGTAAATTAAAGAGTATTTTATAGTAAATTATATAATATATATGTATATAGGTGTGTGTGTGTGCCTGTCCAAAAACCTAAATTTCGGCTATAAGAATCAACCGCTTATAAGAATCAAAAACAGTAATAACAAACGTGATTCTTATAAGCGGAAATCACTGTATTTTGATATAATTATTTATTGCATGAAAAAATAGTTTAAATTTAACCGATTTATCAAACAGGAAACAGATTTCATCAATAAAGAACTGCGAAAAAATTCTTTTCACAGAGAAAAACATATTTAAAAAAGAAAATAAAAAATTCATCTCTCTACCATTCCTTAAGGCTGCTGTGTACTAACCCTATTAGATTCTCTCACCTCCATGTTAACCTATGGAGAAAATGTGTCTACTATTTACAGCTACATTAATACCGATAATCCAATAAAAACTTTATTTTTAGATAGCCTGAACTTTTCTGCACCTTGCAGCAGGATTCTTTTTATACGTAAATTTCGTCCACCAAAGCAATTTAGGAGTGCTTAAAACACACTAATTTAGAATTTTCCCCCCGAATGATTTAAATTTTAAAATATTATTTGCATTTAAAAAAAACGAAAAATGCCCCAAAGTGTAAAATTTCTTTCTCTATTACGGAGTACAATTTAAAAAAAAAACTTTTAATCCAAGTCGGCAATCCTTGGACAAATTTTCTCCATAGGTTAATATTGAGGTGAGCGAATCCAATAGGGTTAGTACACAGCAGCCTCAAGTTTCTCGTTAAATGTACAGAATTTCTAACCTTGTTAAGGCTACTTTGTACTAACCCTATTGGACTCACTCATCTCAATGTTAACCTATGGAGAAACCTTTGAGTTTATCACCTCGGACCCCCAGGCCATAAAAAGCCCATCGTCCATGATACACCTGAAGTCCAGTCACTACGTAGCAAGAGCCTGAATACGCAGTAGAGGGTTAATTTCCCAAGTTCGGATGCATTTTCAATTTCTGTGGGGCTGGAGGATATCGGACAAGCAGTACAGATCTGTCATCCACACAAGGCACCCCCAGCCCCCTTAACCTATGGAGAAAATGTTTCTACTATTTACAGCTATATGAATACCGATAATCAGATAAAAATGGTATTTTCAGATAGCCTGAACTTTTCTGCACTTTGCAACAGATTTCATTTTAGAAATTTCGTCCGCCAAAGGAATTTAGGACCGTTTAAAACACACTACACCATATTTTTCTCCCGAATTATTTAAATTTTAAAATATTATTTACTTTTATTTAAAGCGAAAAATGCCCGCTCGTATCAAGTTTCTTTCTCTATTGCGGAGTACAATTTAAAAAATAAAAAAAACCAAATCTTTAAATCCTAGTCGGCAATCCTCGGACAAATTTTCTGCACAGGTTAACATCGAGGTAAGCGAATCCAATAGATTTAGTACACAGTAGCTTTAAATACCAGAATGTATTTTTAATTATTTACAATGTCATACCATCATGACATTTTTCCCTTATGCATATGAAGGTATCATTTTACTAAGTAAAATGATATCAATAAATCAACTAACAAAAAGAATTAAAAAGCGAGCATAGACTGCCAAACAATTAAACTTAAAACCTACCCTAGCAATGAAAACATGAAACTTTTCAATAAAAGATTGCGCGGTTGCTTCATATCCTCATTTTGAAAATGGACAAATATAACTAAAATAAATAATCAAACAGAGATAGATAATTGTAAGAAGAATACAGACAAAAAACAAACAGAAATCAAGCACTCAGGGCTCCACGCACCAGAGTCAAGATTCTGTAGTAGTGCCGGAACTGAACCAGAATTTGAGGTAACCGACAGGTCTCATCATCAGGAAGTCTAACCAAATCAGTTACCTCAAGGGGAACTTTCTGAATAGGATGCAGGTATAACCAACAGACATTCCAAGGCCCCGAGATCCCCATTGAAACATTTAGTCAGAAGAAAATGAAAAAGACACAGACCACTTACAGTAAGGGCTCAACGCACCATACATGCAAGTACACATACAACCCTAATGAAAAGCCAAAGATGCATACGTACCCTAATACCGTAGGTGACGGTTATGGCGAAACAACAGCCAATTTTACCCTAGTAGTTACGTCACTCTAGCAAAACCACAGCGCCACACCCCATTGAAGTTTAAACAAATGAAAAACAGAAACCCTATCCTAAATGACTTTAAAATATACCCGAGTCTAAATGCCATTTTTTTTAAACTTTTAAATTGCCGAAATTTTTAGGGAAATTATTCTTACTTAGGTTTTCCTCGAAAATGTTGCATGCCTCCAAAAAATCTTCAGCGTTGTTACATATGTTTTTTATTCTGTATAGTTGTGAGTAAAATATATTATAATAAATTTTATAGTTCAAGTTGCTATGGAAGTTGGTAAACGTGATAACCTCAAAGTTAAAATCAAATCTTTTATCATATATCCCAATTTTTAATTCGCTATTTTGAATTTTGATTTTTAAATCCAGATAAGTCTCAAAATGATAATTATCATTAGTCCTATTTAAAGTTAGTTCCTTTGGGTAGATTTGATTAAGAAATTCCAAATCGTTGCAGTTAAAAATTACAAGGTCATCAATATACCTAAATCCGGTAACATTATTTGAGTTAAGAAATTTAGTTTCGTAAGAATGCAAGAAAATATTGGAAAAGGCTCTAGAAAAGCTATTTCCCATAGGGATACCCTTTATCTGTTTAAAGAAACTCAAGCCATTAAAGAGGTAGTTTTCAAAAATATTAAATTTATATAAATCAATCCAGTCACATTTTAAGATTAAAGTACTATCCAAATAGGTATCATAAATTTCAGAGCAGATATTCATTAAGTTATCATGGGGAACACTAGTAAAAAGGTTTTCAAAATCAAACGTGGGTATGCTATCTATATTCTTACTTTTTAAAAATTGTAGAACATCCTGGTTATTATTTATAATAAAGCTATTTTCGGTAACCCTGATTTTATTTAGAATGATTTTTAAATAGCTAAAAAACTCTTTACTGAACAAAGTGTTATAACAATTCGTACTACACGTAACAAACCTAAATTTAGTAGGTACTTTATGGAATTTAATGGTGGGAAAAAGGTAAGGGTATTTTAGGTTATTAAACTTAAACTTAAATTTTTTGCTAAAGGCTAAAATCCTATCATCTATTTCTTTCTTGGTAAAGTTAATTTTTTTGATAGGTATTATTTGAGTTGTACTCCCTAGAAATTAATTGCATGAAATAATCCTTACACATAAAACCAAAGTTATTGGCAGCCTTATCCACAACCGTTATAATTAACTTATTTTTTAACTCTTTAATTTTACTGTACAGATCTTTGTTTAAAAAGAAACCCCGCTTGTTTTTTAAACCATATTCCTCATAATTCCCCTTCACATCCTGTAAAACACGTACCTTCCACGCCATGAAATCTTCGATAGGCCAATTATACTTCCTTGATAATTTAACTATAAAATAATCTAAATCTTTAGTGATAGAACTTATAATTTGCTTTAAGTTTACTTTATTTCTTACCCTAAATTTTGAGCCCTTACTTAAAAGTTCCCTCAACCTAACATCTTTAATAATATTAAGATCCCCAGTTACAATATGACCCAAAGCAGGATTAACAAAGTTTTTAAACCCCTCAATATGACAATTACAATCAGTATTAGAAATTTTGCTTAAGTTATGACTATAAAAGTTGTAGTTACAGATTAGGTCCCTTAACGTTTTTTGATATTTAAAAGCGATGGCGATTTTCCCACAATCCTTGATTGGTAGTAATTTCGAATTATTGTGTACAATAGTAGGTAGTTTTAAATGCTCAATATCTTTATCCAGAAAATTTATGGTACAGTACTCTACACCTGCATCCCTTCCCCTCTTAACATCCAAATTTATTAAGTTAAGCTTGTATTTAATTGAAGATAAATGATGTTTAATTAACCACCTTAAGCCAGAATTTTTTTGGTTGAACAAATAGTGTTTAATTATTTTAATGTTCTTAAAATCAATAAATAAATTACAAATTTTTTGCAGATCATCAAGTTTCAGTTTTGTTTTTGAACTATTGCTACCCTTTCCTCTTTTGCCCCTGTAATTAGAATGTTTATAATTAAACCGTTCAATAACCATGAATTTTTCATAAACGCAGTTAGTATCCAAATTCACCGGCCCTTCCCCGTTAAGGTTACTGTTTAAGCCGTACGGAATTTTTAGCTTACAAATATATAAATTTTCAAAATCCAGCATTTTGTTTAAATCATTAATCTCAACAATAATATATAACTTAGCCTGCTTTAAGTTGTGTACTTGAAAGTGTAAAAGTTCATAATCTAAAGAAGTTTCATCTGTAAAATTTCTGATTGCAGACCTAAAGTCTGATTGTTTAACTGAAGCCTAATTTGAGGGGGAAATTTCATGTTCATTGCTAGATGATATTTAGTTGCTGTCCGGAGATATCTGAACAGGATTTTCCTCTCAAATGCTCTCTTCTATTAGGGAGAAATTCTGAGAAACAACGTTTGTGAGAATTCACTAAAGCGTTTAGAGCGAAAAAAAGTCTCATATAATTGATGGATATTTACTGTGTCTTGAGTTTGGAAGTCCGTTATTACATGTTTCGGAAAGAATTGTTCTGTGTGATTTTTTTCTTCGATTAAACTGGTCATTTATCAGCCTAGAGAAATTAACCTATAAATCACAGTGTACTGTATTTTTATCTGTTAATAGTTAGAGCAGCTCTAAATTATATTTGATGCTTCCTCAGTTAGCTATGAAGCTTCATTCACTTTGATAATTTACCGTAAACAAAACTTTTATGCGTCTAGGGTTTACTAATTTTAGGATACAATTAAGGTACTGCTGTTCAGTTACTGTAAATAGTGTATCTAAAAATTATATTGTTTATGCCAAGGGAAGAATGGAGGCGTGTAGAAAGTTATTTTATGGACGCTTTACTCTCTAAAATGCGGAAGCTGTTTACACATTTTGAGAATGATTTTAAAACAATAATGCTTTGTTTCCTTTTGTTAAAATGCTTTTTGTTTGTTTGTATGCAAATACAAATGAAACTAACGTTTACAGCACAGCCTGTTATCAACAGTTATTTTCACTCAATTGCATTGCTTTATCACCTTCAAGCGCGCGCGCGCGTGCGTGTGTGTGTGTGTGTGTGTAATGTCTAGAAGTGTAAACTATAATTAACTATATTTTTTAGGTCGGTTGATGCTAAATCTAAAGGAATTAATATGAATAAATAATTATTAAACGAGATAGTAGTCTGATGGGAAACGAAAATGCCAACAGATTGCGATATGCATTCTATCTCGCGGTTTGAGAGAGTCGTATGACTATGATATCACCAGATCCCGAGATCTGAAAGTTCGCGTAATTGCAGCGCGAAAAAATGAACAAAACATCAGATTAGGGATTATATTCGGAGAGGCAGGTCGCACGTTGCGGGGTATGAGATGATAGGAAATAGCAACTTAGCGGATTACATTGGGTTTTAACTAATGTTATTAATAAAGATCTTTAAAATAGATCATTTAAATAGTTATTCTTTGCCACAGGCCTTTTTAATGACTGCCATTAAGTGTTAATTAGTAGATAAAAGGTTACGCGGTGTAAGCACCGTGTCATATATATATATATATATATATATATATATATATATATATATATATATATATATATATATAACATCTAAGTTGTTTCTAATAGTTTTTATTTATTTTGAAAGCATTTTATTAACTACAGATTTCAAAAGCTACTTATCATTTCATTTCAAGAATGAACTACGAAGAAACCTATCAAAACTTTACAGATTAAAAAAAATAATAATAAATTTCCCTTGTAAGTTTCATACGTGCGTTATTGCTCTATCCTTACTGCAACTACGAAATTATACTGTATTGAATTAAGAGTATCACTAAAATAATGTTTCTCTTCAGGTGTGGAAAACCCTTTTGTTTAAACGGCAGACTATCACTTCCTTTGTTAAAAATCAAAGACGAAAGAAAAGAATAGACTTAAGTGTATCTGTAAAACCTCATTTGTTCTTTAAAAGAATTAAGAAATTATTACTCATCGCAGACAGGAATATTGGTACAATGATGTGGCATTCAGTAACGGAACTCAAAATTACTCCGGCCCGAAAATGACAGGACTTTATCTTCTTATTTCACTTTTGCAAGTGAATTATTTCCCTCCAGTTATGAAGCATATCAGCGGGCAGTTGTGCTTCCACGTCTCTTTGAGAAACCGATCACACTATGTTTAGTGGGTTTCAAACGTCAATGTGGGTGATTAAGACAAACCAAAAGCACAAGAGGCTGAATGAAGACTGATTAGACTTCGCTTCCCATACTTTCAATTATTCATCTCACGATTCCCGGGTTCATTCAACTCCACTGCGCGTTTGCGGTGCATGTTTATTTGATTTGTTTCAATGAAAGCGAGTAGGCCTCGGCTGACTATAAAACAAGGGCCCTGGTTTCTTAACCTATGGTCCATGCACCCCTTGGGGGTCCGTGAATCGAATTTTCGGGGATCCAGGGAGGATAATTTTAGTCCAGGAACTCTCTCGTGCGGCAAAACACTCATTTCAAGGCTTTTTAATCTGAAAATAAAATTCATGCATGCGTTTGGATTTGAAAATTCAATTTTCTGATAAAGGGGTTCACGGCACTAATTCTATGCTACCTCTGGCCATCATCTGCTTGTATGACAAGGCATCAATCATAAATGTTAATTACTTAATAATAAACATAACGGAGGTACATAAAATGGATTGATATGTCCTTTAGTGCAATGGGGCACACTGCACCAAAAAATGTATGAAAAATATTTCCTTTCCGAAGCTGCTAAACTTCTTGAGAGTTCCCTAATTGGGTGAACCAGGAACGGTAAATATAAGAATTAATAAAATGTAGGCTACTTAACACAGTCTTCTTTAAATATTCTTGAAACACGCGACTAGGGTAAATATTTCTGTAAGCTAAAACTCATATGAGAGATACAAAGAAAGTCCTCTGTTGCATAAGACTTATTAATCTTTTCCTTACGGGATGGGATAGCATGTATCCCAAGAATACGGGCCCAAAAATGAATACACACACACACACACACACACACACACATATATATATATATATATATATATATATATATATATATATATATATATATATATATATATATATATATATATATATATATATATATATACCCCTTAATATAAGAAATAAATATTTTAAGAAACTCATGGCGCAACAGTCCGCTGTGGACCAAGGCTTGCGGTGCCCATCTCCGCTTTCTTGACTGTGGGATTGGGATACCATACAGCATATGTCTCAGTCCGGTGGTCAACCTGACGTGGGACTCCCAGAGTTTAGTTCCCAAGCATGCTTGGTCCTCATTTTATCGACCCATTCAAGGGACGAAAGGCTGAGTCGACCCTGCCCAGTCGCAGGATCGAACCCTGGACGCACCCTGGTGTTGCAGCTTGCTTTAACCACTACGCCACCGGGCTACTACTTCATTAGTTCGCACTTATTTGGGTGCTAAAGGTTTAAAAAATGTCAATCTTTTCATATTTTTATGTTAGGGCTTAAATTTAAAAACATTTTAAACGGTAAACATATGTGTCAATTAAAACTTCAAAATTTAATTGTCAGTATCATGGCAGCAGTTCTGCAGTGTTACCATTTAAGTATAATGTAATTTCGAGTAGCTGCTGTCATCTTGATACTGACTAAGACAAATGAATTGTGAAGTCAACAAAACGAAAATTGTGCTAAAAATCAGTTCAAGTATTTAATCTATTCAACATTTTAGGTTTTAGCATAATTTTATTGAATAATTGAGTCATGTGAGTGTCGCAATTCTAGGCTGATCAGCTGGAGGCTTATTTTTGCCTAAAAATTCACCCACGAAGGCGAGCTACACGTAATTTGTCGTCAGTATACCAACTACAGTACTCTACACTAGGAGTAACTTATTTGAAATTCACCCAAGACTGAAATCGCAGATTAAATTCATTTTTTCATAATCTATATATATATAAAACAGTTCCGTAACTGACTCACTGACTGACTCACTGACATGCAACGCACAGACCAAACCGCTGGACCTAAAGGGCTGAAATTTTGCATGTCGATTCTTCTTATGGTGTAGGGGTGCACTAAGAGAGATTTTTGAAAAATTCTTCTTAGATTTTTTAAAATTAAATTTTGAAGCTGTTTTAGTAACTTTTTTTAAGTTTGCATTTAAAGAAATAATTTGAGGGTTATAAAATTTATATCACGAGAAAGATCATAAAAATTCCTTCAAAATAAGATCTTTGTCGAATCTTTACCTCCCTTTTTTGATTTTTTGTGAATTTTTAAAGATTAATTTTCAGAATTTAATTTATTAAGTGCTGATCACGTGATTTCTTTATCTGGTACTTTAAATGAATTTATCGTCACGTGCATAACAACTAAATAGACAAAAAAAAATTTTCTTTCTAATGCAGCAGACGATTGAATATTATCCAAAAAAAATATCCCTTACGATTTTTTTCTAAATATATATATATATATATATATATATATATATACTAGCTGAAAACCCGCACTTCGCTACGGAGTACATTCAAATTAAATACAACGGTCAATGTATGCAATTAATGCCAATATATATATATAGATATATAGATTTATAATAAATACGACGATCAATGTATACAAATGATGTAAAAAACATATTTATAAAAATATCATAAGGGATATTTCTATAGACAAAATAATGTCAATCGTCTGCAGCATTTGCAAGAAAAAAGAATATTTTTCTCGCTATTTAGTTTTTATGCACGTGACGATAAATTTTTTTAAAGTACCAGGAAAATAAATCACGTGATCAGCATTTAATAAATTAAATTCTTAAAATTAATCTTTAAAAATTCACCAAAAATCAAAAAAGGGAGGTAAAGATTCGACAAAGATCTTATTTTGAAGGAATTTTTATGATATTTCTCGTGATATAAATTTTATAACCCTCAAATTGTTACTTTAAATGCAAACTTAAAAAAAGTTACTGAAACAGCTTAAAAATTTAATTTTAAAAAATCTAAGAAGAATTTTTCAAAAATCTTTCTTAGTGCACCCCTACACATAAGAAGAATCGCCATGCAAAATTTCAGCTCTTTAGGTCCAGCGGTTTGGTCTGTACGTTGTATGTCAGTCAGTGAGTGAGTCAGTTACGGAACTGTTTTATATATATAGATATATTTTTTACATCAATTGTATACATTTATCGTCGCATTTATTATAAATATATACAGTGGTACCTCGATTACGAGTGTCTCAGCTTACGAGTTTTTCGAGATACGAGCATTCTCTCGGTAGATTTTTTGCTTCGAGTTACGAGCTAAAATTCGGGTTACGAGCAAGCTTCAGATATCCCACCGCTAGTTTGAGCAGCGAATGCCATGTTAAGTGCTCATCAAATGAAAACACAAGAAGCATATACTATTTACAAGATTTATGTACAATTATTATACAATTGTATAATGTTATTTTGAGACTACTATCCAGTCTTAAACCGGGAGATTGGATTCTGAGAAAACGTTCTTCGGATTCTCAGAAAGAAGAATCTGGACATTACAGCCACAGTGAACGATGCAACAATCGTCCAGCTTCCGTGTCTCACTCGTTCACTTTAAGAGAGTAGCTGGTAATAAAAGCGAAAGTCAGGAAAGTGGGGCTAAAAGATCAAAATTCAACGAATAAGATTTGATTTTTCAGTTCAACCTTTCTGCTCCTCTTCCATCAGCATCTTCAAGTCTGATCTCCAAGGTAAATGTTATACATTACGCTTAATAAAACAAATTTATTGCAGTACATTCTATTCTATTGCGTTTTTATACAATGTTCGTCGTTTATAAGCACGTTTTTCTTATTTAAAAACATGTAACGAAAAATTGCGGTGTTTTGGGGGAGCCAGGAACGAATTAATGACATTTCCATTCATTTAAATGGGGAAAAGTGATTCGAGATGCGAGTATTTCGAGTTACGAGCTAAGTCATGGAACGAATTAAACTCGTAAGTCGAGGTACCACTGTATATTTATTTTTTATTTTTTGCATTAATTGCATACATTGTCTGTTGTATTTAATTTGAGTGTACTCCGTAACGAAATGCGTGTTTTCAGCTAGTATAAAATATACCTTGAGGAATTCAAATAACATTTATAGTAAACTGATGCCGGATGGTGGCAGAATGGCTAAGGCTTTTCGGTACTGTGGGTCCGAATCCCACTATTGGCATGGATGTTCGTTACTGTTCGGAAACAGTTTTAAGACTGCTGTGTACTAACTTTATTGGATTCGCTCACCTCAATGTTAACCTATGAAGAAAACGTGTCTACTGTTTACAGCTACATAAATGCTGATAATCCAATAAAAAGGGTATTTTCAGACAGCCTGAACTTTGGAACAGGATTCATTTTATAAATTTCGTCCACGAAAAAGAATTGATGAACGTTTAAAACACACTATATCAGATTTTCCAGCCCGAATAATTTAAATTTTAAAATATTATTTGCATTTTTTAAGACGGTCCAAAACACAAAAATTCTTCAAATTTTCAAAAAAAAATTTATTCAATTAAAAAATTTTGTGTTCTTTGACCGCTTAAAATGACGTTTAAATCATGTTTATATCTTAATTAGAAGAGGAGATATTAATTTTTTTTCAACGTTCTAATAGCAGCCAATCTTTGTTTAAACCTGTAAATGCGTTTTTCTGTTTGATGTGTTTTTTTCACCATTTCTCGTCTTTAAATTGTTATAAGTCAAGAATAACAATTAGTTAAACACTGAAGATAAATGGTTCAAACTTGGAACATGTCTTTTTCAATTATTTTACTTTAATTTTGATGCAGCAAACTTTTAAAAAAATATTTACTTTTAAAAATAAGTTACATAATTTTAAAAAAAAATTATTCTCTAATTATTTTTAATGTTTTTTAAAATTAATATTTTTAAAAACGCTGAATCAGAATTAAAACTTATATATTTCTGTTTAATCAAATGAAAAAATTTTGAAATTTGACAAATAATATTTTGAGTTACAACAATTTTAAATTTCCCCACTTTAAAAAAAATTTAAATTTTTAAATTTTTGAAACTTTATGAGAAGTTTTATGATGTGATTTTGTTTGCAAATTTTATGGTTAATCATCACAAAAAAATTCAAAATTTTAACTCAATAAATAAAAAAAAAGGTTTAATGTGTCCCGGACCCCCTTATCTTTAAATTCAAGTCGACAAACCTTGGACACATTTTCTCCATAGGTAAACATTGAGGTGAGCGAATCCGATAGGGTTAGTACACAGCAGCCTTAAGCAGTAGGTCCTGGTCTCACTATTCCTATCTTAGCAAAAAATTACAGTAGTGCTCTCAACCAAAACAAACCAAACCTATTTTACACTAATTATTACTTGTATTTCATGTACAGGTGACCCTCCTATAACACGGTAGATAGGTTCCTAGAAAATGCCGTGTTGTGTGAAACCGTGTTATATGAGACCCAGAGACAGTACAAAAAAGGGGGTTACGTTCCGAAATTTATTAAAAATAATTTTTTTTAAAATTCCATATAAGCAACTTAATTTTTATTAAAAATATAAATGTATGTATAACACAAAACGAAAAGAAGCAAAAAATTATTATTTTCATTTAATGTGACATTAATTTAATAAATTTCTTCCTCATCACTGCTAAGTACAATCAAACGAGAACGTGTTTTCGGTTGAACGATGTCACCTTCACTTTCAGAACCTTTTTCTTCATTTAGATTTTTTGCACCTTCTATCCTCTTTAAAGAATCTGTAATTTTGGTTCGTTTGCTGGTTCTTACAAGGTCATTGTAGATTTCACGGTATGGAGAAAGACAATTTTGCAGCTCCCTTTTGAATTTTCGGCTTCTTTCACAGAAGGGTCTGCATTCAAGAAAAATGATTCTAGATTTTCAGCTAAGCTTAGGCCTTCTTGCAATTTTATAGAGTTATAAATGAATAAATTATAATTTGTTTATACATTTTCATGTAAAGCCACTATAGTTTATTGTTCCTTCCCGTCATCATTTTAGGGTAATTTAGTTTTTAAATGTGTTAAACAAAAATCATGATATCTAGTGCTGTAGAAGTACAGTGTTGTACAACGGTTTTCGCAATTTTTCAAAATCGTGTTAGAGAG